>LPNX010475279.1:159336-294753 GCA_001517045.1 Pseudotsuga menziesii
TATTACATGTGTTAAGGCTTGAGGAGGCTTCATTGTAAATGTACTGGATATGTGTATTGTAATGTACTAGATGTGGGCATTGTATTGTACTGAAAGAGAGACTGTGAGAGCGTGAAGAGGAAGTGCAGTGGTTTTGCTGCAAGGTGTATCCCTTCATCTTTCTGGACTGCAATAAAAGGACTGGAAAATTTCTTTGTGGACGTAGCCCATCGTTCGGGTGAACCACGTTATATCTGTGTCTCTCTGTACTGTTTTAATTTGTTTTGCATCTTGTTTATAGATTTAACTGTATATATGTTATTGTTCTGCGGTCCTGTTTTCTAACAGACCCAAAAAAAATTCCATAAAATATAAAACTTTAACAATCAGCTTATTCCTTATTAATGTAATATCGCTTTGTTTTGAGTGCATTAATAATTATCATCATGGTCACAATAAAAACTTATGTGAATGTTGGGTTGTATTTATGACCTTTTTCATATGACCTTTCCTTGTCAAGACATAATTTTTGGGCAATGTTGTAGTTGTTTTCGTTCATCACTTTGCATTCTAAGTGTTGACTTCTTCAACTATATTGGTTCGGAAAAATTCTAAGTGTTGACTTCTTCAACTATAATGGTTCGGAAAATATTCAATGGTGATTAGTGAATATATATTATTTTGAAATATTAAAATGGAAAAGAAGAAAGATTATAATCGTCGATTGATGGAGATGCCTTTGTCAAGGTTCACCAACACTATGAGGATAGAGACAAGAGGATTTTTTGAGATGGAAATGCCTTTGCAAATAGTTTATTTTTTATTTACAATCAACATTAGTTTAATAAATATATTTGTTAATCTCTTTAAATTTAATTGACAAGTGTGAAATGATAGTGGGAGACACTTGCATGAGGTGTCTTAAAGTAACTCTTACAATTATAAAATATCATATCCTATTTATTTATTAAATTGCTTGTATATTTGTTTTATGTTAATAATTATTGAACCAATATTTCATTATTATTGTGTTTTATGATTATATTTTGTCTTGAATTGTTTGTTTTTTTAAATGTCAAATATTTAAATAAAATATTTACAGGTAAAAGCATAAAAAATGAAAAGTATATACAATGAATTTTATAATTTCTTCTTATGAGTTATTAAAAAATAAAAATAAAAGAATAATATCATATGTGATTTAAAGCGTGAGCATTTTTTATCAAAAACGCTCCTTTTACCAAGACTTAGTGTTGAACCTCATCTTTCCACAAAAAACTCTAAGTAGACAAAGTGTTAATCTCTTAATAAAAAACAAACTTACATCTAAGTTTGAACAACACAAATAACACCACAATTCATAGGCAATGCTAAAGGTCAAAGAAAGCATCACAAATAAGAGATCAACCCCAACAAAGCATTGCACCAACGCAACACACCCTATAGAAACACATAATAGTGAATCGTGATCCTCAAAGAAACTATGGGACAACACTTAGCAAACCGACATTACCAAAAAATATGCTTGATGGTTTCCAGGCACTATCAAGTAAGATAGAGGCCATTCAAGATTTCACTCTTAGCCAGCTTGGCCTTAGTGGAATTCCCTAGTAAATAACAAGCCATGCAAGTTCCATCAACTTGTACAAACACCTCACAATCTAGACACTATGCAAACATTGAACTCAATGCTCCTCTAGGTCCTTAGATACCCATCGAGTAATAAGCATATGAGAAAGGGAAGGTCTCAGATGAAGAGTTGAGTACAAATGGCATGAAACATACTAAAGAAGTGGACAACCAAATATACATCCCTAATCCCTCTAAAACAGCCTAGGTGTACCAATGTTCTTCTTAAACAACATGAATTCTAGAAGAAGATCCTGCAACTCCAAGAATGAGAGACAACGAGTGGTAAGATTTCCAAATTCTTCATTAAGAGTCATAGGAGAAAGCACTAGGATCCCATATATATCACTAGAAGAATATTTATTTCTGGAGTATCCTGGGAGATTGAGAGTGTGACACCTCCACAAGATAATCACCTTGCTCCCTCCAATTCCAAATCAATCATGAAGCAAGATCTCAACTATCCCAACTACCTTACCACTACCATTGATCCAACCTTGCAAAGATGCTCCTAAAGATTAGTGAACCCAAAACTTGAAAGGGATGTGGAGTGGAAATAATGTCACATAACTCAAAGACCCCATGAACTTTGTCAATATGTTTTGTTGTTAGCACTCGGTGCTGAAATAAAACTCGCCAAGGCACAAAACCCATCAGTGAATGCAAGAAGAAGCTCACTTTAGAATTTGAGATGAAAGACCTTGGAATGATGCACTACTTTCTAGGTCTTGAAGTATGGCAATATCCAGATGATATTTTCCTGAACCAAGGAAAATATACAGTAGAAATCCTAAAAATATTTGGGATGATAGATTGCAAGGCTATGACTACTCTGATGACAACAAATTTGAAGCTATTGAATGATGATACTTCGGAAGCTTTAGATGTCACCTTGTACAGAATGATTATTGGTTCACTAAGGAAAAGGCTTGTTGGTCCCTAGGATGTTCCGTCTGTCTAGCTAGGCTTGTTGGCTCGAAAGGGTTAGAAAGTTGGACAAAATGCCCAGATGGATCTACCAGAGAACTCACCGTGATGCTTCTCTGAGATAGTTGAGGGCAAGATGTGTGCTTCAGTATTGTTATACTGATGATAGTTATAGTATTGCTATATTGCTTATTGTTGAGATGTTTGTTTGGTTCAATATTGTTATACTGATGATTGCTAAGATGTTTGGTTTATTATGATACTAATGATTGCTGAGATGCTTGTTTCAGATGATTGTTGAGATAGTTTCAGTTTTGTTACATTGATGATTGTTGATTGTTGATATAGTTTCAGTATTCCTATACTGATGTAGTAGGTTCAATATTCTCATACTGATGATTTTTTATTGATAGTTGCAGTATTCTTATACCGATGTTGTAGGTTTAGTATTATCATACTGAAGATTGTTGAGATGGTTGTTGATGAGTTTGTTTCAGTATTTTGATGTTTGATGTTGATGGTGATGTTGATGTTCCAGCATCTCTATGCTGGCGATGCAGATGATGATCTAGCATTACAGATGATTTTTTTTTAGCACTAACATGCTAATGATGCTGTAATTGTTTCGGTATTTGCATGTTGATGATGCAGATGATGTTGTTTCAGTGATTACATACTGATGATGCAAATGATGATGTTTCAGTATTTACATACTGATGATACATATGATGATGCTTCAGTATCTATTGCAGATGATGATGGTTCAGTTTTTACACACTGATTTTGGAAAAACTTGATGTAACAAGAGATGACTCAGTATTCACATACTGATGCTATAAAAAATGATCCAGAAGATGTGACAGACGATGATTCAGTATTCACATACTAATGCTATAGAAGATGATCCAGAAGATGTGACGGGCGATGATTTAGTATTCATATACTAGCGTGACAGGCGATGATTCAGTATTCACATACTGATGCTATAGAATATGATCCAGAAGATGATAGAAGATTATTGACCACATACAGAAGATGATTTAGTATTCACATGCTGAGACTGCAGAAGATGATCCAGTTGAGATTGATGATGAAGATGTATGATGATGTTCCAAAACTTCCTATGGCATATAGAGTCTCACCAGTCAGTTGCATAGTTGTAGTAGTAGCAGTTGTTACTACAGTTGAATACCTTCCTAGTTAAGAAGGAGTGTTAAAGTATTGTAACTTTGGAAGATATTCCAGATGTATTGATTGTATTCCTACTCCGGGAGATGAGTTTGGTCTTGTTAGTGTCATTGAAAGAATCAATGTAAACCTCCAGATGTAAGTCGGATCAATAGTACCCAAGTGTCAATATAATAAATGTTTTTTGAGGTGTCCAGTTGGAGAAGTCGGCCCTATTAGGTTAGAGGTCAGGTCAAGTGAAGAATATAAATAGGGAGGTGCTCCCCTTCATTTCTACTCACTCACTCAAGTTGTGTTGCAAGAGAGAGAAGAACTAGTGTGCCAGAAAGAAGTTAGAAGCAGTTGTCTGGGTTTTACATTGCTCTGGTTGAGATCTATACTTAGGAAGTTTTGCACGGTTTTCTCCCTTGTGGTTTCCCCGAGGAAATTATTTGTGTTATTGTGTTTTTATGTTTCTGTGCTTGTTGTTCTTTCAGTGATCTTCTAACAACAATTTCTTTTAAGATATCATTTAAGCAAATCAAGAAAAATTAACAATTATTTCACGTTCCTTTTATCTTCTCTCCATTGATAAACCACAACTACATCAACAAGAACAACCAAACATCACCCAACTTAATGCCAACAAAGTGTGGATGTTTTATACAAAATAAAATTAAAAACTATATATCGAAATTTTTATTTAGATAAAAGTATAATATTAACTAGTAGTTCTCACTTTAATATCCGGTATTCGTCTAGTGGATCTTTCTTTTCTTACATACTTTGCAAACACAGTAAACATGGAATACTCTCCTTTCATTCCTTCCTTCAAAAAATTAGTTCGAACTGACCTTAATCTCTTTAATATTGACTCATTTCTTTACATTAGGAAAAGAAATAGACATCTCCTTTCATTCCTTCCTTCCAAAAATTAGTTCGAACTCCCTTAATCTCTTTAATATTGACTTGTTTCTTTGCAGTGGGCAAAGAAATAGACATGTGAGAAGGACAAACATTTATATTATATATTTTTTCCAAAAGCCTTACAAGAACATTGAATTATGAATTAAGTTAATCGTTAGACATTTTACACCATTTTTTCGACGATTTTTTTTTACTGAAATCTAGTTAAAATTGTTAAATTATATATGTGTGTGTGTTTTCATAGGTTTTAGAGGGTTGAAAAAAAATTACAATTTTCAACATTAAAAATTTATTATCCAAGTGTTGACTTCTTCAACTATATTGATTCGAAAAAAACTTTAATGCTAACTTTTTCAACTATATTGGTTCGTAAAATATTCAATGATGATTGGTACATATTATTTTGAAATAGTAAAGTGGAACAAGAAGAAAGAGTATCATCGTCGATTGATGGAGATGCCAAACAATTAGCGCGTTGGAGTCATGGAAAGAGAGAGAATTGGGATGGCGTGGTTAAAAATAGAACATTGAAAATGGTGTTTATCACACATTGTACATTAATGACCTATTTTGGATATTTTCTCTTGGGTTTTTTATAATGAAATTAATAAAACATAGCATAGTGTAGTTTATTTTTTATTTACAATAAACATTAATTTAATAAAAAAATTTGTCAATCTCTTTAAATTTGATTGATAAATGTGAAATGATACTAGGACACACTTGCATGAGGTATCTTAAAGTAACTCTTTCGTTTATAAAATATTATCTCCTATTTATTTATTAAATTGCTTGTATATTTGTTTTATGTTAATAATTATTGAACCAATATTTCATTATTATTGTGTTTTATGATTATATTTTGTTTTGAATTGTTTGTTTTTTTAAATGTATTATATTTAAATAAAATATTTGCAAGTAAAAGCATAAAAAAATAAAAAGTATATCCAACAAATTTTATAATCTCTTCTTACGAGCTATTAAAACATAAATAAAAAATAATATCATATGCGATCTAAAGCGTGAGCATTTTTTATCAACAACGCTCTTTTTACCAAGAGTTAGTGCCAAACCTCATCTTTCCACCAAGAACTCCAAGTAGACAAAGTGCTAATCTCTTGATAAAAAACAAACTTACATCTAAGTTTGCACAACACAAATAACACCACAATTCACAAGCAATGCTAAAGGTGAAAGAAAGCATCACAAATAAGAGAAAAACCATCCCCCAACAAAGCAGCGCACCAGCGCAACACATAATAGTGAATCGTGATCGTCAAAGCAACTATGGAACAACACTTAGCAAACCGACATTCCCAAAAAATATGCTTGATGGTCTCTAGGCACGAACAAGTAAGATAGAGGCCATTCAAGAGATCACTCTTAGCCAACTTGGCCTTAGTAAAATTTCCTAGTAAATAACAAGCCAAGGAAGTTCCATCAACTTGTACAAAAGCCTCCCAATCTAAACACTATGCAAACATTAAACCCAATGCTCCTCTAGGTCCTTAGATACCCATCGAGTAATAAGCATATGAGAAAGGGAAGGTCTCAATTGAAAGAGCTGAGTACAAATGGCATGAAACATACTAAAGAAGTGGACAACCAAATATCCATCCCCAATCCCTCTAAAACAACCTAGGAATACCATTGTTCTTCTTAAACAACATGAATTCTAGAATAAGAGCCTACAACTCCATGAATGAGAGACAATGAGTGGTAAGATTTCCAAATTCTTCAGTAAGAGTCCTAGGAGAAAGCACTAGGATCCCATATATATCACAAGAAGAATATTTCTTTCTGGATTATCCCGTGAAATTGGGAGTGTGACACCTCCACAAGATAATCACCTTGCTCCCTCCAATTCCAAATCAATCATGAAGCAAGATCCAAACTAGCCCAACTACCTTTCCACTACCATTGATCCAACCTTGCAAAGATGCTCCTGAATATTAGTGAACCCAAAACTTGAAAGAGATGTGGAGTGGAAATAATGTCACATAACTCAAAGACCCCATGAACTTTTTCAATATGTTGTGTTGTTAGCACCCGATGCTGAAATAAAACTCGCCAAGGCACAAAACCCTCCAAATAGTTCACCACCCATTTGGTCACGAGGACACTACCTTGTGATGCAACATTGATCAAATCAAGCCTTGCTTCATCCTTGGGCATAGTGCAGACATCCCACATAAACAAAGGAAGACCTATTTTGCCACCATGCTTCAGGACCACAAATACACCCTCAAAATATGCTCAATCTACCGAAATTCGGTCTTGTTGGGTACCAACAAAAATATAATACACAAGAGAGTCCTAAAGAATGTGTTCAACCACAATTAACTTCCCTGCAAAGGGGAAGTCTTTAAGATGCCACACATGCAACTTAAGTCTACATTCTATAGAGACACCAATCACACATGGAAATCATGATTTGAATTTATGTGAGAACGAAATGAAAGAGCATATATAGAATCAAGTATACAGATATAACATATAATACAACCTGACGAGAACTCTAAATAGTTCTCTTTTTTTATAGGTTCCATTTAATGGCTATTTTAACCCCCAAATCGAAAAATGGTGCTACCGATAGTGTACAAATTTTTTTCGGGGATAAAATTACAAATTTTTGCGACTAGTTATTTTTTAATCCCATAAAAAAGACCAGTTTAAAAAAAAATTAATATTTTGTGTTGGAAAATATTTATTAATATTTGAAAAAAAGTCTAACAATGTTAAATAAAATTCAAATACTCAATTAATAAATTAAAAAAACTTAAAAAAGACAATGATAAAAACCCTTTAAACAAAATATTTTAAAAAATTTACAAGGTTATTGAGAAAAATAAAAGGATTCATGAAATTCCATATTATTTCTATTCATACTTTAGTGGTTAATAATTATTTTCCTTGATTTTTAATGAATTGAAAAAATTTCATGCATTATTTTACCGATGACGGTTTGTTAAGTGATTTTTTGTAGAAGCAGTTACAACGTTCCAACCTCCAAGGTTGGCATATTAGCATGCTTCAATATCAAAATTGGGCATATGTATTTTCTTCCTAGACTCGATGAAACGGATTTATGATTTCCTATTCATACCTAGATCCAACACGACAGCTACAACTAGTGGTCAAACATTCTCAGTCAAATATGTGGCAGATAAGAAGATACAATTTTGAAACGCAAATTGTGAGAATACTGAGGATGAATCTCAAACATCTAAGACATGGGTTTTGTTCAGATGGGCCCAATTAAGTTTTTGTGAATCCGTTTTCCAAATTAAGCCATGGATTGGGAGATAGAAGAGGTTGTTCCAAAAGCGTATTTTCTCAGATTCATTGTTACAGGAGGTTTCCTATTTTCTCAATTGCAAAGTCAGATTTGACCCATTATTAGTTGGTGGGAATTGTAGAGATCAATGGCATATGATATTGATTGATGGAACAATCTAAAAATTGTAACAAATCCCTTGTAATCATATCAGAGATCAAGAAGTCTAAATTGGGAGAAATTGGTTGTAATTGGTCCCTTAGCTCTCTGTGTGTTTAATTGAAGTTATTGCTCACAACACGTAGGTGAGAGGAGGGGGGATGGAGTGGTAGAGATAGTGATAGAGTAGTTATGAGTTAATCATGAAGTTTGTAATATACAGATTCATCTCTTTTAGTTTGTGCTTCTTGAATTTTAATTAATGAAGGCTTTGCAGCATTGCATCTGATTTCTTGAAATATTAAGCCAATGGTGTGAAATATGAGTTTCTTCCAGCACTTTGATAGGAAACAAGGGCCTAACTTCTTGACAGGTTTGCTGGTCATATGTATTAGTTTATTTATACAAGTGTGATCAAATTTAGCTTTGATACAGTTTTTTTCTGCTACGAGTGAGTTTAGAGTTAATTCAAGTGGGAATTTACTTCCATGTAAAGTGTGGTGAGACATTTCAATTCAATGCAAGTGGGAGAGATATTTTATTTTATCTGTGTTTAATTTCAAGCAAGTGTGAAGTGTGATTTTCATTCCAGCAGTGTGGTTGCTTTCCCAACATTTCAATTTATGCAAGACTGTTTCAGTTTCAATAAGTGTGATTTAGCCTACAACGAGTGCCAATTGGGACTTGTTTCCTGCATTTACTTTGCACGGTAGATTTGAAATAAAATACTTCCCCAGGTTGATAATTTATGTTCTCTATGTTTCAGTTGTTCATTTAATTAGAAAATTAAGGTCCCCAACAGATATCTTGAGACACTTTTCTTGGAGGATCCACTAAAGGCTCAAGGTTCAACTACGGAGAAGTTAGTCGAGCACATTCTGTGTGGTCCTTCCTGTAATAACCTAAAAATTCGTAAAAATTTAAAAAATTTCATGTAACATAAAATGTTCTTAGTTGTTACTACCTAAGAACCAATAACTGCTAATGGTTACTTCAAATAGTAGTATTAGAATTGGATAATGAAAAACTCTAGTTCTATATGATTTATTTGTTTATCTTTATAGTACCAAGTTACGGATGTTGAATTTAGCAGTTATGTTTCAAAATTACAGGGAAGAAAACTATATCTAAAACTGATACTAAGTGTGTTCTACTGTCTTATGACAAGTAGGAAAGAACTTTAGTTGAGATCGAGGCTTACTTAGCTTGCAGCTAATGCAGTGAAGTGATGCTTCTTTTACAGGTTCTATACATGTAAGCAGTTTTGTTACTAGTACTTCCGGATCGAGATTACCATTCAGCTAGCATAGAATAAAATGCTAGTTAAATTGTTTGTTTTGCAATTTGACCAAGTAAGAGGTATTGTTGATATTTTTATTGTTAGAAACGTGCATAAATTTTTGTAAAACATTTATTGTAATGAACTGGATTTAGTTCAGTTATGCTTACTGTCACAGAACTTGTTCAATTATCTTTCTTTTTGTGTTTTCAGTTATAAGCTTGTATATAATTTTAGAAGGTGCATCTTATGGACGGATCTCCTTCTACCATTAAGAGTACAGTAACCTAGGAAATCTATAAACTAAAATATGTGATAAAAAACACTTGTGACCAAAAACTACACATTATAGTTAGTATTTGGTATATAGTACTGTTTATGATTATTCAAGTCCTTTCCAATACTTTAATTATTATATTCCAATGATTCTCCTTTAACCAAGTATTAGTATTTCATTTTCCTTTATATGAATTCTCATTTTATATGAGTTTTATTAACAAGGCATATATTCATATTTATAAATCAATGACTAGACTAAATCCTAGCTCTATAATCTCTATAGTTAAATTATTTATATATATTGTTGGTTCATCCTCCATTGTTTTTGTATCTTACTAATACAAATAGTAAACATTATTTAAAAATGAGAGAGAGAACATGGATATGCAATTGTTAAGGTTTAATCTTATGTTCTTATGTATAAGACCCTAGTCTTTCGTGAATACCTCCCACATTAACATTTTTGGTTTAAACAAACAAAACCAAATCATGGAGAAATGAACCCAAGGAAAATACTACCATATGGTTTTGATCTTTATGAAAACAAATGTGTGCAAGGTAAGCAAGGTTTTAGAACTATAGTGCTGAACCCATCCTCTAGGATATATTTGGTGCTACATGTTCAAAGCTCATTTGACGGGGTTTTGACTTGGCTGTTTTGGTATAAACTCACTCTAAACCCTAAATTTTGGTTCTTACCCTAGATTTTTGCCTTGCTCCGAAAGTGTGGCTGTGGGCTCATGGCCACTCGGACTCTTTGTCTGTCCAAAGTATAAATCTCTCTATCCACAGCCTCTCTCTTCTTTGTATAGAGATTAAGTCCACTGAGCTCTGTTTTTTGTAACTACCCCCTCTTCTTACCACTGCTTGGCTTTAAACCACGATGTGAAAAGTCGTAAGTATGCCTTTGCAAGTGCTGATAAATGCCCTCTGGTATTTTTGGTCAGTTTTAAGAGATGAACAAGGCTCTAGCACTATCATGGTGTGGTCATGTTGAAAAGGGTTATTGTTTTACTGCTTAACTCTCGGGTAGCTTTTTGTTTTTCCCGTCGCGACTTCAATTTTCAGTCATGAGCTTTACGTGCTGTTTTATATTCTGTTAGAGCATTTTGGAATCTCGTCGTTCTTAGTGAGGTATCTGCTGGTTTTGGAAAAATGCACTGTGTGCTTGCAATCTACTCGACCGAGCCTTCCTGTAGCTTGTTAACTTTGCAAGCAGTGGCTAGAATTGAATAGAACTTTTCTTCAATGAACCAAACCAGTTAAGAAGATTTTTGTTTATTAAAAGAACATTATGCGTTGCACAATTGATTGTTTTTTTCATTTTTAAAGTGGTATTAACTTATTTTTTTCGTGCTCCAAATCCTTTTTCAAGTTGCAGTCTAAGGATAAACCGGGGTTGGAAGATAATAAAGGAAAGGGATCCACCAAAGCGACTTCCTGGTAAGCCTCGGTTTCACTAAGGTTCTCCTATAGTGATTTATAGTGTTGAATGTTGTTGAAGGAGTTCGTAGGTTAATGGTTCTTCAGCTCGGCTGTGATGTACTACAATGAAGAACTCGGACTGGCTAGGGACCGTTATAACATGATTGTTTAATAAATCCCTAGTGGTTGTTTTAGCAGATTTTTTGGAAGGGATTTCATAGCCGAGACCATTGTTTGTCTATTGTGAAATTGTTCGTAATTATGATATTTTTAATCAGCCTTTTTAAGCCTTGACTGGTGATGTAACTGGACGTAAGCCGAGACTATGTCTGTTCAGTTTTATTTCTAGTCTTAAAAGAATTCTTACAGCTTAAAGTTGATTGACAACATCTCTCTTTGGATAATATATTATATAATGTGGTTATTTTAATTATTTTTTTTGTTATTACCTTTTTAGGGTTTAGGGTTAAGTAGATTATTAGTTAATTTGTTTTTCTTCAAATGAATTATAACTTGAGGAATTTTGACAATGGAATCTTTTGATAGTAACATAATTATTGAATCAGAAATTATTTCTGGGAATAAAATAGAGGAACATCTTATTTGTATAATTTAATTCTTTTCTGTACTTTTGCAATATACTATTAGCTTTTGATATTTATAAATACTCGTAGATGAAGTATATGACTCCATACAGACATGTGAATGATACTTAAGGTTGTATAGTAGATAGATTTTGAATTTATGTAATTACGAAAAGAATACTTCTTTTACATAAGTTAATTCACAAACCCTAATTCTTATGAAAATATTTACAGAGCTAGTATTTCATTTTTAGTTAACCCTAGTTTGCATTTTCACTTAGGTGAACTAATTGGATAACTATTTAACATTATATACTATTTTTGTTAAGTTAAACTTAATCTTGATAGTTTCTTCTTTCTATATTATCTATTTATGATTAACATATTAGATTTATCATATAAAAATTTTCTGGATTTACTATGTAAAATGTTACACATACTAGTGTGTAATACCTAAGTTCATTTGTATCTGTCTTTATTTAGTTTGTATAAATACTTTAAGTAAATAAAAAGTATAAAAGTGTTGAGGCCTGGAAATTCGCAAGCAGCAACAGCAAGGGATTCTCCCCAATCAACGTTCCCAACTAGCCCGTGACTATTTGGTGTGGGGAATTCGTCTGGTTTGCGTTCCGACCACCGTAGGTCAAGAAACAAAAATAAAGGTTTTACTGGTTGCGGCCCGGTCCACCGAATATATTTTTGTATTTTTTGACTTAAAGTATGATATGCAAGTGCCTATTTAACATGCCAATTGATTAAGAATGCAAGGAGTGCTGACAATGTGATGCACAAGTTCTTACCTCTCGTCTTAAACTCCCTTACATCTAAATCACACACCATTAGAAAATAAATACTAACTAGGCTATCTCTAGAGAGCTAGATATTAATTCATGAGTAATGCAATACTGTTCATATGTAACAGCAAATCACAGATAGCTATTCCTAGAACCAAACATACAAACATGAATAAAAATATACATGACAAGACAGCTCATCAACAATTAAAACTTCCATTACTCGTAGTGGAAAAAAATCACAGAATATACTAGAGAACATTCCGGTAGGAACATAGGTTCAGAAAGTTAGAATGCTCTCACAGTTAATGAAACATAGTTGAAAACGAAATAGTTCCCCTTCAACATTGTTCATTTATCGCATTGAAACATTCCACATAGCACCTTCTCCAACAGGAAAAATTTGTAATTTCTTATTGTAAAACAAAGTAGTCCCTCTTACAAACAATAGTTCACAAGTTTTTCCAGGGAAAAAGCCCCTGTAAATTCTAACTTTCCTATATTTAAACCAAATCAGCTAACTGCTAGGGCTGCCCCAACCGTGTGACCTTTGGGTTCCTCAAAACCATTTAATATCCCCATTTTGTCTTTTCTGTGAGTACTCATGATTCACTTCATGCATTACGTTTTTAGAGTACTTAACAAAGCGGGATCCGCTTGGTAACTGACAGATCTTTCCAGGCCTGGGCTTTTGTCGCCATTGATTCTGCCTTGTCTTTCGTTTGTCCTCCTTGAGATCCCATTGGTTTCGGTACGAACTCTGCCTAACACTTCCCAGCTCCCTTTCTACTTCTTGTCTCCCAGCTATGCCTTCGCGCAGTGGTAATCTAAAAAAGTCTCTTGAGTCCGTCTGCAATTAAATGACATTTATTATTAGTTAAGATCGCATCTTTTCAATCAAATTACATCAACAAACCGACTAGTCATCAAAAAAGAGGCCCTGCAATGCACTCTCGTCGTGAAAATCTTAATAAGCACCAAAAACACTGTTGCCCATACGGTAGTTTAAAACACTAAAACATCAGCTGGGTAGTCTCACCCACAGCCGCATCAGCGGATCTCAAATAGGCAACGGGATCCATGAGACCGTTAATTTTATCGAAGTTGAAAGAGCTAAACTCAAATTCTAGGCGGAAGAGTTCCCAGTCGACGAGCGGAAAGACATCAACATCCGACACTTAGTGCATTACACAGCCACAAGGGCGGAGGAGGAAATACTATGGCCTCCGATCCAAAAACAAAGCGATGAAGACCCGACAAAGCATCGACGGGCGGAGCAGTTGTATGGCGGATACCTAGTTCGTTTGGGAGCTGCAAGGGCGGAAGATAAACAGACTACAGCCTTCGACCCAAATGATAACTTTTACTATGGCACCAGATCAACGTAAAATGCTAAGTGTTCGTAACAACTTAAGGTCTCGCAATGGTCCAAAAAACCTATTTCACTTCCAAAACAACAGCTTCACAAATACCAAATACCCCGAATTACTTTGACCAACCTCCGATAATATAAACAAGTCAAACAAAATGACGCGACAACAAAACAGTTAAGATCCTTCTGCAGAATAATCATCGTTCGATTTCCGCAACGGAGGATCCCTAAGGAAACATGGTTCTGATAAGTTGTTTAAATGACCTCCAAAATAGTGGCTAGCATGAGAAACAGGCTTCTGAAAAGAAAACGCAGCTCAAAGGGAAGCAAACCAGACTCTAAATTCCGCAACCCACAGCAGTTTCAAACATAAGCAACTTTTCGAAACACAGGAAGAGAGTAATCCTCGAAAAGTCCAAAATTAAAGCAAAAACAAAAAGAGTTCATAGATCCAAACGATTCTAGGCAATGCTAAAATTAACAAAGGGGTCCAAAATTTGAAAATTTGGGGAAACAGTTGCAGCTGCAACAATTGGCGACTACCTGGTGGACCTAGATCTCTGGACGATTATTTCTTGAGTAACAGACTGTTTAATAACAATGAACCTATTGAATTCTTCTAGATATCTGGATTTCTCAAGTGGCAAATGTATGTAATTTTAATCATTGATGATAGTCCAATTTAGGAGAGTGGAAACTAGGATTTTCAAGTCAAGATAACTCTTTTGAGGCCAGGAAGATGAATTTCATTTGTTACCTCTGTCTTCAGGTAGCTGTCAGCTTGGACACCATAGGATTGTAGCATATGGTAAACAGAAATATTCATTTGTTCCTCATTCCCATGCCATTTTGCACCCTTTGGTGCTTTTGAACTTTTGTCTTTTCACATGAGTCCTCCTGCATGACTTTCTTTCTGAATTTTAATTCAGGCTCCTCTATCCATAGTGTCCTTTTGTGTGAGAGATGTATTCAATTTTCATCTCATGAACGGAGAGGAACTTTTGGCGATTTAGTACTTATATGGTTCAACATCTGTTTTGATACATAATTCTTTCATAGGAGCTTTCGACTCTTATCTGCCTTTCGGCATACAATTCTTGGCATGGGATCATTTATATATAATATAATGTTTACCCTGCTTCTTTTCCATGGGCCCTTTGGTGTCACTCCCTAGGAAAATTTAAATGTGATATGGATGGAGCCTCAAGATAGTATTCTAGACCCTTTGATTCTGGTTTATTTTAAAAGGGTTAAGCAGGACTTCAATGTGTTCATAGCCACTCAAGAAAAATGCTAAAATAGAATAAATTCTTTTAGATAAACAATAATACACAGTCTTATACCCAAGAACTTTAATCATTCCAAAATTCTGATGTTCTCCATGAAACTGCGGGTTTGCCTCCTTTATTGAAATCAGTAGAATTTAGACTAAAACAAAATTGAACTACATAACTCAAAGAAAAAGGCCAAGCCAGATTATTTATGTACAAGATAGAAGGACACAAATAAACTTAGGAAAAATAAGGTTTGAGAACTAAACCATTTACTGGTAAGTTCTCTTCCCACCCTTGTAAATCTTGCAACTTATAAGTTGAGGGGCCAAGCTTTGCCGCAATCTGGAAAGGGCCTACCCACAACTGCTGAAATTTCATGTGTTTTCTTTTCTCATCATGGGGGTGGTCCCACTTGAGAACCAAATCTCCCACCTCAAAATATTTTGTTCCAGCCTTGTGTTTATCAAACCATCTCTTTACTACCTCTTTTTGTTGTTTAAAGCACTCTCTGGCTTTAGATCGAGACTCTTCTGCCTTCAGGAGATTATATATCCTCATTTGCAAGACTTCATTATCCGATCCTCTAGATTCTTGAGCTATTATGGAAGAGGGTAGCATGATATTGGGGGGTAGAATGGCCTCTTTACCATACACAAGGGTATACGGAGACACTCCTATCGAAGACTTGGGGGTGACTCTATCAGCCCAAAGGGCATTTGGCAACGCTGAGTGCCAACTCCTCTGATTTTCTATCACCATCTTTTTTAAAATCCTAATCAAGTTCTTGTTTGTAGATTTAGCTAAGCCATTTCCCTATGGATAGTAATTAGCAGAGTAATGCAACTTAATCCCTTTCTCATGAGAAAAAGCAGTTAATCTTATTGAGGAAAAGTAAGTAGCATTATCAAAAACTAAAGAAATTGGAACTCCAAACCTGGTCATAATATGGTCTTGCAAGAAGTCTATGACCGCATCCTCATTTATTTTGCACAATAGGATGGCTTCGACCCAGCGAGTGAAGTAGTCGGTTGCTGTCAGAATATACTTGTGTTGCAGGGAAGAATTCGGCTTTATCTCCCCAATGATATCTAACCCCCATTGCTCAAAAGGCTATGTTATCATCACAGGCTTCAATGGTCCTGCTGCTTTAGCTTGTCTTCCACTACATCTTTGACAAATGTCACACTTTCTAACATGGGCGTGTGCGTCTTTGAAAAGTGTGGGCCAATAGTATCTGGCTCTGAGAATTTTATGAGCTGTAGTATCTCCGGAAAAATTTCCCCTAGCAGGCCCATCATGCAAATCTGTCTTTACCTTCTTCGCATCTTCTTTCTCTAAGCATCTAGGAAGAACTCTGTCATAATTTTTTCTGAATAATATTCCTTCAATAATTTGATATGAGGCTGATTTAAGATGCAATGCTCTTCTTTGCTTAGAATTCCAATGTTCTGGTAACAATCTTGTCTGAAGGTAATGCACAAGGTCTCGATACCAAGACTTTGGGGCTATGAAAAGAGGACATACATCCATCAAATGTAATTCAGCTTCATCTTCCCATGCATGTTCTTCATTGTTTCTATTTTCAGTCATTAGTCTGCACAACCCTTGCCCTTTAACTATAGAATCTGGCTTGAATTCGAGTTCATATTCCTGAAGAGTTGTTACCCAATTGCCCCTTCTTTCTCCTAACTCCTTCTGTACGAAAAGAGACCTCACAGCTGGGTGTGGGACGATTACCTTGGTTCGGTTTTTTAGTATGTAGGGCCTGAATTGTTTCACTGCTTTGAATACTGCGTAAGCTTGTTTATCTATAGCTAGGTAATTCAATTCGGCCCCTTGCAGACCAATGCTCATAAATGATATGGGGAATTCATCTTTCCCATCTTCCTTCTGAGTAAGCACAGCTGCTAGCGAGTCATCAGATGCGAAAGTGTACAGAATAAAATCTTTATCAAAATCTGGGATTTTGAGGGAGGGTGCGTGCACAACAACGGTTTTAATCTTGCCGAATGCGTTCTTCTCAACATCAATCCACTTAAATTGTACACTTTGCTTCACCATTTGCTGCAAAGGTTTAACAATTTGAGCGAAATCTGGCACAAACCTTCGCACAAAGTTTATTGTCCCCATAAATGATTGCATGCCCTTTTTATTATGGGGCAAGGGAATCTGTTCAATGGCTTTGATCCTTTCTAGGTCTATGGAGATCCCCTTCTTTGAAACCACGTGACCCAACAACTTACCTTCCATAACAGCGAACATGCACTTCTTGGGGTTGAGTGAGATACCATATTTTCGGCAGCGTTCAAAAATATGCTTTAGATGAAACATGTGTTCTTCTCTCCTCTTTGAGAATATCGTGATGTCATCAAGGTATACTACAACACCGCGGCCAATCAAACCGTGGAAAGCTATGTCCATAGCCCTCTGGAACGTAGCTCCAGCATTTATAAGCCCAAAGGGCATTCTTCTGTAACCAAAAGTTCCCCACCTGGTCCTGAATGTTGTTTTCAATCTGTCTTCTTCGGCTACTAATACTTGATTGTAGCCTGAAAATCCGTCTAATAAAGAGAATAGTTCAAAACCTGAAACCATTTGCAGTAGTTGCTCCATGGGTGGAACAGGATAATTGTCTTTATCTGAAGCGCGATTTAAGTTTATGAAATCCACACATAACCTGATTTCTCCAGATTTCTTCCTTACTGGTACCAGATTTGAAACCCATTCTGAATGTCTAACCTTAAAAATGATTCTAGAATCCAATAATTTCTTAACTTCGCTCTGGATTAGCGGTTCTAATTTTGGGTGCATTTTCCTTAAAGGCTGCTGATAAGGTTTGACTCCGGATTTAATGGGGATAACATGCTGGATAATACTGGTGTCATATGTCTTCAGATCCTCATACATCCAGGAAAAAACATCTTTATATTGATTAAAAAGAACAATGAACTTATTCCTTTTAGCTGGTGAACAACATTTTCCAAGATTCACATATTTAGGCTTCATCTCAATCCCCAAATTAATCAATTCGAACTATAGATATGAGCTATGAGTCTTTACGTTTGCCTATATTCTAAATTTTTCATTTAAATCAAACATCCGTTCTAAGGTTCTGACTTCTTTAGGGATGAAATTATCAAATTTTAGCTCGGCCTGATGTTCTTCATCATCAATAATCGCCCCTTTAAATGCCTCGTCATTCATTAAGCATTCTATAATCTGTTGATCTTCATCGAACACTCATAGCTTGGTAACCATATCCGGAACCAAGGGCCTGAAAACAATTCAATAGCGCACCGATTATTAGAGGGCACAAGCCTAGCAGCTAATGTGGCCAACAAATCAGCTGTTGCATTCTTAAGTCTTGGAATCGATACAATATTAAATGCATTAAAACATTTGAGTAAATCCCATACCTCATTTTGATAAGCTTTTAATTGAGGAGAAATGCAATGTATTTGATTCCGAATTTGTTTTACACTTATTTCAGAATCTCCAAACACTTTCAGATTATTTGCCTTTAATTCAATTGTTTTCCTTAAACCTTGAACCAACGCTTCATATTCAGTTGTGTTATTTGTACATTCAAACTCTAACCTACATGAAAGAAAATGTTTGTTCTTCTTGGGGTCAATCAGGACACAGCCAGCTCCTGACCCTTCTAACATTTTAGATCCATAAAAAAAAAGTGTCCAGAATTCGCTAACTACTGTGCAGGAATCTACTTCTACTGCTAAGTCTACTGTTTTACAATCGATTTCATCAGCTTGTGAAAACCGAAGGAGATCAGGCTGAGTGTCTGATGTGTCGATGACTCCTTCTTCTTGGTAATTTCCTGGTTCTAACTCAATAAAGTAATTTCCCAAAACAAAATCCACTGGTTTGTTTTTTTCTTCAAACTGAGTAACGTTGTGTTTCATATGGGGCTCCCTCAAAATTTTAATTTGATTCAGGCTTCCTTTATATGACAACCACAGATGTGACCAGTCTGAGGAAAAATATCTGTTTATCTTTTCCAACCAGTGCCTACTCAGAACAATCCCATAAGCTTCTGGTATGTCAGCCACCATAATGTCAACAACCTGACACACCTTATCATTCGAAGATAAGCAAACTATAACATCCTCCATTTCCCCAATTACCTTCACATTCATTCTATACAACTGAAAAACCCTCTAGGTGGATGGTTTGGGCTTCCCATTTATCCTTTTGCAGACCAACAGCGGCATAACGTTAACCAATGCCCCTGAGTCTACCAAGCAATTATGTACGTTGTAGTTAAAAATTTCAAAAGTGAGGAGAAATGGTGGATTCTTGCTCTTAGGCTTACCTCCTACGCTTGCTTCCCCAATTTCTTCTTCTTCCTTGGGTTGATTGTCGATGGGCAGCCCCTCCTCTGATGCTTCAAGTGCTTTCAAAAGCTTTTCTTTCTGTTGTGGCACCTTGCACATTTCAAATAACGAGATATTCACCCTTACGTTCTTTATATCTTCCACAATGTCATATTCCATCTTAGGTTCAATGGGATTTGGTTTACCATTATTTATTTTTCCTTCATTGGGCTTGGTGAACACGTTAGTCTATCTAGGATCTTGACTACTGATGGTAAATTCCGGAATTTCATTAGCTGAGGAGTTATTTTGGAATTTCTTAACATTCCTTTGAAGTCTTTTAATCTTTGGGAGCATGAGACTGTTTTCTTTAGCCAATCCCTAGCTTCTTGTTGTTACATTTGTTTCCATGATGTCCTCATGTCCCAAAACCTTTTCTTCCTCGGCGTCAAACAATGAAACACAGTCCCATAGAACCATGGTCTCATCCTCTTGTTCTCTTGTTGATGTACTACTGTCTTTCCTTTCTTCATCTTCATCTTTGGTTAATTTTGAATCCAACAGCTGATTCATAACCAACATCATTGAGTTTATCCATTGAGGACAATTCTTTTCAAAGTGGGGTTGTTGGTGGAAAGTGCAAAAATTGTCCATTCCTACCTCTGTTAAATTCATAGATGCTGAATTGTGCGGAGGGGTTTGGGATTGATTTTTATCTTCCTGTTTCTTGTAATAGGGATTGTAGAACTTTTGGGCTTCATTTTCCTTTTCCAAGTCTATGATTCTGTTAGAAAGCTTCTGCATCATTTTTTCCATTCCTTCAAAATCTGGTGACTGCTCCTCCTTAGACTTGGTAAACAACAAAGCTTTCCTCCCCACACTTTTCTCTCCTGACTGTTCAGGATAATCTTCGATGCTTTCCCTTTCAGCCTCTACTTTCTTCGCCTCCTCATAGGTCTCTGTTAGAGTAGGCTTGGCCTTCATTTTGGCAAACATGGCTAACTCAGGTCCTAGAGCTGAGGTATAATATTCAATCAGTACTTTATCTGAAGGTTTGTCAGCTTTAGAAAAATTCTTAAGATAGGCTGCAAACCTTTGGGTGAAACTATGCACCTTCTCCTTTCTTTCTTTCTTTAAGGCACATAGTCCTTTCATGAGAGTTGCATGAGTTTTTTGGGTCGCATACTTACTTCTAAAAATCCTCTCAAAGGTATCCCAATCAGGGATAGAATTTGCAGGCAAACCAAAGTACCACGATGCTGTAGCTCCTTTAAGGGTATGTGGGAAAAGTATGCAAACTACATCCTCATATTCCCCAACCCTTAACCCTTCTATTGCCAAATAGAAACTTTGCAAGTGGTCTTCTACTAGTATCTTCTCATTTGGGTCAAATTTGGGCAGCATCTTTTCAAAATATTGAGGTAAATCATGCAAAGGAGGTGTTAGGTTTAAAGGTGATCTGGCTTTCTAGGAAGGCGGTGGATTCGGTGGGTTGGGTGGTTGATTTGTGTTTACGCCTGCCATGAGTCTGGGTGGAGAGTGAATAGGAGTGTGAACAGGAGAACTGTGAGGAGTATTCGGGTCTACTTGATTCAAAGGTAGTACAACTTCCTGTAAGGCTATTTCTACAAGTTCTTCCTAATCCCCAACCAGCACTGAGTCTTCCAATATAGGACGATCTTTCCTTTTATATTCTCTTCTGGGCAATTCAGGGATAATCGGTAATCCTCCAATATTATTCATGTATGCCCTAGTGTGTCTTCTCAGATCATTAACAACTTCATTGTCGACAGAATACAAATGTTCTCTACCCCCCTCTTCAAGAATTGGATTATGAAACACACTGCTTTCTGAACTGTTACTGGTGGAATAGTCTCAGGAAAATGGGTTTCCTCAGCCAGCCATGCACTGGCGGCCCTCCTTCTAGCGCTAGAAACTGTTGAGGCCTGGAAATTCGTAGGCAGCAACAACAAGGGATTCTCCCCAGTCAACGTTCCCAACTAGCCCGTGACTGTTTGGTGTGGGGAATCCATCCGGTTTGCCGTCCGGCCATCGTAGGTCAAGAAACAAAAATAAATGATTTACCGGTTGCGGCCTGGTCCACCGAATATATTTTATATTTTTTGACTTAAAGTATGATATGCAAGTTCCTATTTAACATGCAGATTGATTAAGAATGCAAGGAGTGCTCACAATGTGATGCGCAGGTTCTTACCTCTGGTCTTAAACTCCCTTACATCTAAATCACACACCATTAGAAAATAAATACTAACTAGGCTATCTCTAGAGAGCTAGATATTAATTCATCAGTAATGCAATACTGTTCATATGTAACAGCAAATCACAGATAGTTGTTCCTAGAACCAAACATACAAACATGAATAAAAGTATACATGACAAGACAGCTCATCAACAGTTAAAAATTCCATTACTCATAGTGGAAAAAAATCACAGAATATACTAGAGAACATTCAGGTAGGAACATAGGTTCAAAAAGTTAGAACACTCTCACAGTTAATGAAACACAGTCGAAAACGAAATAGTTCCCCTTCAACATTGTTCATTTATCGCATTGAAACATTCCACATAGCACCTTCTCCAACAGGAAAAATTTGTAATTTCTTATTGTAAAACGAAGTAGTTCCTCTTACAAACAATAGTTCACAAGTTTTTCCAGGGAAAAAGCCCCTGTAAATTCTAACTTTCCTATATTTAAACCAAATCAACTAACCGCTAGGGCTGCCCAACCATGTGACCTTTGGGTTCCTCAAAACCGTTTAATATCCCCATTTTGTCTTTTCTGTGAGTACTCATGATTCACTTCATGCGTTACATTTTTAGAGTACTCAACAAAGTAGGATCCGCTTGGTAACTGACAGATCTTTCTAGTCCTGGGATTTTGTCGCCCTTGATTCTGCCTTGTCTTTCATTTGTCCTCCTTGAGATCCCGTCGGTTTCAGTATGAACTCTACCTAACACTGCCCAGCTCCCTTTCTGCTGCTTGTCTCCCAACTACGCCTTCGTGTAGTGGTAATCTGAAAAAGTATCTTGATTATGTCTGCAATTAAACGACATTTATTATTAGTTAGGATCGCATCTTTTCAATCAAATTACATCAACAAACCGACTAGTCATCAAAAAAGAGGCCCTGCAATGCACTCTCGTCGTGAAAATCTTAATAAGCACCAAAAACACTGTTGCCCATACGGCGGTTTAAAACACTAAAACATTGGTCGGGTAGTCTCACCCACAGCTGCATCAGCGGATCTCAAATAGGCAACGAGATCCATGAGACCGTTAAGTTTATCGAAGTCGAAAGAGCTAAACTCAAATTCTAGGTGGAAGAGTTCCCAGTCGGCGAGCAGAAAGACATCAACGTCCGACACTTAGTGTGTTACACAACCACAAGGGCGGAGGAGGAAATACTATGGCCTCCAATCCAAAAACAAAGCGATGAAGACCCGACAAATCATCGGCAGGCGGAGCAGTTGTATGGCAGATACCTACTTCGTTTGGGAGCCGCAACAGTGGAAGATAAACAAACTACAGCCTCCGACCCAAATCATAACTTTTATTATGGCACCAGATCAACATAAAATGCTAAGTGTTCGTAACAACTTAAGGTCTCGCAGTGGTCCAAAAAACCTGTTTCACTTACAAAACAGCGGCTTCACAAAGACCAAATACCCCGACTCAACTTTGAACAACCTCCGATAATATAAACAAGTCAAACAAAACGATGCGACAACAAAGAAGTTAAGATCCTTTTGCAAAATAATCATCGTTCAATTTCCGCAATGGAGGCTCCCTAAGGAAACATGGTTCCGATAAGTTGTTTAAATGACCTCCGAAACAATGGCTAGCATGAGAAACAGGATTCCGAAAAGAAAACGCAGCTCAAAGGGTAGAAAACCAGACTCTAAATTCCGCAACCCACAACAGTTTCAAACATAAGCAACTTTCCGAAACATAGGAAGAGAGTAATCCTTGAAAAGTCCAAAATTAAAGCAAAAACAAAAAGAGTTCATAGATCCAAACGATTCTAGGCAATGCTAAAATTAACAAAGGGGTCCAAAATTTGAAAATTTGGGGAAACAGTTGCAGCTGCAACAAAAAGAAAACCTATAAACAATTTATACAAAATATCCTATAGAAATTAACAATTTCATCTGCATACATACTTTATTCGAATTCATTATTTGAAAATAAACTAACTTACTGTACTAGAGTACTACCTTGCAAAAGGTGTGGAAAAATACAGTTTAGGTATTTTCTTTCTATCTATCAATTAACTCAGACATTCTCTACTCATTTACCCTAATCTAGCTAGTTCAAAACTTACTAACTTTCACATCATAAACATTTCTCCTAACTAACCCTAACAGAAATAAAAACAGAAATATACTATATCATTGATAAATTTTAAACTTTCCAGATATAATAAATCCTTCAATGATTGAAGTAAACAAGTAAATCCTGGAAGTATAGATGAGGTGACAACAGCTTAAGGAATATGTTCCTCCCAACAAACTCCTAGAGAAGAGCTGGACTGCAATTCTCAGGACCCCCAAGATTGTCTCCTAGTCCACCTGGTAGAAGTACTGGGTGAGAGATGTAGTCTAGAAATCCTCTGCAACTCCACTGAGTGTTCAGCAGTAAATCAGTTCTACTTGCAACAGTATGAACTCAGCTTAGAATAGCTGCACTAGTTCAAGTCTTCAGCACTTTTCCACTCAACCTTACTTTAGCTAGTCCCCTTCATCGAATTCTCTTGTGCAATTCATTCACTCAGAGTGATCACAAATCCAAAATGAGCAACCTCAGCTGTCTTCAATGGGAAGTTTTATTAGCATTCCTAGGTCTTTTGGGTCAGTTTTACTTAATGAGCCACCTGCTCTTATTCAACTTTCTTGGGGAATCATGACCACAAAAATAGGGAAGTTGCCACCTACAACAGCTAGAAGTAGTTTGAGGATGCTGCCACATGTCAATCTGCTCTCAACTCATCCTCCTCCATCAAGTGACCAGTAAAACACTCATTTAACAGCTTCCCTAAGCTGTTGTATCATCTTTCATTTATTTATTAATAAAATATTATGCAATTGCATTAAATTATCCTTGACCCCACTTGGTCATTAATTACAAACTTTAACATAAAATATAACATAATGTTTCTTAAAACATAAAAATGTTTTGCAAATTAGGGCATGTGACATCGTCCTCGATGTTATTTATTCTTCGTCCGTAGAATTTCCCTGAAATAGAATTGGATATGCATCCCACATATGACTCTCTGATTCCCAGGTGGCTTCTTCTGGACTAACGTGCTTCCATTGCACCTTCACCTGACCAATGGTGCGATTCTGAAGTGAGATCTCCCTCCTTTCGAGGATACAATCCGGTTCCACCAGAAAATCTCCTTCGGGCTCCACTTGCACATCATTCCAATTAATAACATGAGTAGCATCATGTACGTATTTTTTTAACATACAAATATGAAAAACATTATGAACCTTCAAATTTGGCAGTAAAGCTAACTGATATGCTACCTGTCCCATTCTAGATAGTATTTCAAAAGGTCTGCAATATAGGGGTGCTAACTTAGCACAACTTCCTAATCTCAAAGAACTTTTTTAGGCCTCACCTTAATAAAGACATGTTCACCTACCTGGAACTCCTTTTGAGTTCGTTTAAGATCTGCTTGACTTTTCTTTCGATCTTGCGCAACTTTCAAGTTACCTTGCACCTGTTTTACAATTAATTCCATCTCTTTTAATAATTCAGGTCCTAATATTAACCTGTCAACTGGATTACTCCATGATATGGGGGTATTGCACTTCCTGCCATACAAAATTTCAAAAGGACTATATCTTGCTGAGGTTTGGTAGTGATTATTGTAAGCAAACTCTACCAAGTGTAAGTAATTTCCCCATTTACCTGGCTATTATTTTACATACATTCTGAGTAGATCTTCCAATACCTAATTCACTCTTTCAGTCTGTTCATCTGTCTGAGGATGGAAAGAGGTACTGAAATTTAATGTAGTATTTAGTCCTCTAAACAAAGACTTCCAAAAGTTTCCCGTATACTTAGGGTCTCTTTCTGAAATTATTACTTTCGGTATTCCATGTAAATGAAAATTTTGTTTTAGGAATATATTAGCAATATTCACATTTTTATAAGTAGTTTTTACAGGTATAAAATGAGCTGCCTTGCTTAGTTTATTGACAACTACCATTATTGAGTCATTCAAATTTTGATTTCTAGGTAGTCCTGTAATAAAATCAAGGATGATTATCTCCCACTTCCAGTTAGGAATAGGTAATGGATGAAGTAACCCAGCTGGATGCTAGTGTTCAGTCTTTACTTGCTGACATTCAAAGACATTATCAATGTATTCTGCCAATTCATTTTTCATTTTTGGCCAAAAATAATCCTTTCTTAACATGGTTATAGTCTTCTAATAACCAGGATGTCCTGAATAAGGAGTCTTATGAATTTTGTTTAAAAACAAAAACTTAATATTAGGTACACTAGGTATGTTCAGTCTATATTTATATAAAAATAATCCTTTTTCGTTTAAACTATACCCTGTACTTAAAATTTCAATTAAATTTTCTCTTACCTTTTCTTGTAATTTCTGATAATTTTCGTCTATTCGTATCCCTTCTTCTAGTTGTTCTTCCAAATATGTTTTATAGGTGCTGATTGTTGCTACAAAACTTAGTTTTGCATTCCTTCTTAAAACATCAGCAACCTTATGTTCGTTTCCCTTAATATGTTGGATTTCAAAATCATACTCGTTAAGGAAAGCTAGCCACCTAGCTTGCCTAGTGTTTAGGTTAGGTTGATCCAACAAATATTTTAACCCTTTATTATATGTCATTAGTATAAACTTTCTTTCAATTAAATGATGACGCCACATTTTTAAGGCATGTATGACAGTAGCCAATTCTAAGTCATAGGTCACATAGTTTTTATCATGAATCTTTAGCTTCCTAGACTGATAGGCAATGACGTGTCCTTCCTGAGTTAAAACACTACCTAAACTGTCATTGCATGCGTCAGTACATACTATAAATTCTTTATCGGGATCAAAAACTCTTAAGATTGGTGTAGTGGTTAATAATGTTTTTAACTTTTTAAAACTATCTTCACACTTTTGACTCCACTCGAATTTCTTCCCTTTCTTCTGTAATGAAGTTATGGGATTTGTAATTCTTGAAAACCCTTCGATAATAGCCAGTAATCCCCATGAATGATCGTACGCCAGTTACGTCTTTTGGGACTAGCCATTATTTGATTTCCTTTATATTTTTGGGATCAACAGAAATTTCCTCTTTAGTCACTACATGACCCAAGTACTGTATTTTATCCTTAAAGAAATCACATTTACTAAATTTTGCATAGAGATGATGTTCTCGTAACTCTTGTAAAACCATTTTTAAATGCTCTTTATGTTCTTATTCAGACTTTAAGTAAATTAAGATGTCATCAATGAATACAACCACAAATTTATCCAGGTACTTATGCATTACATTATTCATCAGACACATGAAGACAGCCGGGGCATTAGTAAGCTCGAATGGCATAACATCAAACTCATAGTGACTGTATCAGGTCCTAAAAGTTGTTTTAAAAATGTCTTCATCTTTGATTCGTACCTGATGGTAACCAGATCGTAAATCAATATTCGAGAAAATAGTCACTACACGTAGCTAATCAAACAGATCATCTATGCGGGCTAATTGATATCTATTTTTAATAGTCATTTTATTAAGTTGACGGTAATCTATACATAATCGTAGAGTTATGTCCTTCTTCTTAACAAAAATAACAGGTGCTCTCCAGGGAGACACACTGGGTCTGATATAATTCTTATCAATAATTTATTTCAACTGTGACTTTAATTCATTTAATTCCAATATATTCATCCAATAAGGGGCTTTTGAGCTAGGCACTGCACCAGGTACCAACTCAATAATGAAGTCTAAATCCCACTTCAGAGGCAGTCCCGAAATTTATTCCGGAAATACATTCGAATACTCCCTCAGGATCGGAATGTCTTCAAGTTTTAATTTATCTTCGTTATTAGTATTTTCTTCATTAGTTACTATTACAACAAATGCTTTACAACCTTTCCAAACAACTTTCTTAAGTTGCAAAGCAGAGATCTGTCTTGTAGCTATTTTTCTAGGGATTCCTTTTACATTTATTGTTTCTCCATCGTTATTTATGCAAGTAAATGTTTTATTGAAACAGTTCAGGACTACCCTATGTTGTTATAACAAATCCATACCAATTAACATAGAATAAGAACCTAAAGGTAATACATTAAACTTAACAGAGGTTTGAAACTGATCCATTTTTAGAGTACAATTCTTAACAAAACTAATCACTTTTCTTTTTGCGCCAGTAGCTAGCTAGACTAACCAAGAACTTGCAAACTTTTCTACTGATAACTTGCATTTTTCTATTAATTTGGGAGAAATATAACTTAAGCTAGCCCCTAGATCATTTAAAATAGATATAGTGGTTTGATTCAGTTTACCTTCTACTTCCACCATGGAAGTTTGATAGTCTTCCTGTCTGTTTTACAATGCTGCATTGATCCTGGGCATTGTCCTTGCTAGATCACCAATAGTCATCTCCTCCTGTACCATATGTGTGTTGCTAACAGTTTTATTCCAGTTGGGGCAAGCTGATGTATAATGAGGACCATTACATTC
Organism: Pseudotsuga menziesii; assembly: GCA_001517045.1. Lineage (NCBI taxonomy): Eukaryota > Viridiplantae > Streptophyta > Pinopsida > Pinales > Pinaceae > Pseudotsuga > Pseudotsuga menziesii. Next base: position 187,469 of record LPNX010475279.1, read on the forward strand.
TCAGCACTTTACGAGTTCCTTTCGTTCAAAATTCTTGGTATATTTACTGTGATTATTAACAGATTCTTTATTTCTTTGACCATTTGGGTTTATTTGTGAATTACCTTTGTTCCCTTGGAAATTTTTATTAGGAAAATTCCGTGTGTTATTATTATTAACATTACAGTTAGGTACAAAACCTTTCTTTCTCTGTTCAAAATTATTAGTTCTTTTATCCTTCCAGTTTGTCATACTTTCCTTTTTGTGATTATGTTCATAACATAAATTCGTCTTTCTCATCGCTTCTTCTAAAGTTTTTGGAATGTCATATTCAATTCTATCTTTTATATGGAAGGGTAAGAAGCTTAGAAACCGTTATACCTTAGGATTTTCGTCCACAATGTAAGGCACATATCGAAGCAGACTTAAAAATTTACTGTTTAGTTCTTTCATGTTCATTGTTCCCAGTTTTAGTTCATAAAATTCCATAGCTCACTCTTTGTAGTACTGTTCTGACAAGAATGTATTCTTAAAATATTTCTTAAACTTACTCCAGTTAATGTTCTTCTCCCTAATTCCTTTTACTCTTTTTAGGTACTACCACCAAATATCTGCTTTACCAGTGAGGTTGTAAATGGCCATCTTGGCTTTTAGTTGATTAGAATAATTATAAATTTGAAAATATTTCTTCATCCCAGACAACCATGATTCAGCCTCTTCTCCCTACTCAGTTTCACCATTAAAGGTTGGTGGCTTTATTTTCTTAAATTCTCCAGAGATTTCTTTGTAACGTTTAAATTTTCTCTTTCCTGTATGATGATTATCTTCACTACTATCACTAGTATATTGATAACTATTTTTATGTGGATCACCATAAGCCTCAGAGGATGAGCTACTTTCGATTTTAAACTATTTAGACTTTTTATTTTTATGTTGGTAAGGCATATCTTCATACTCTGTTCGTTTATCTTTTTCTTCATTCTGAAATATTTTCATTAAAATCTGATTCAGCTCCTCCTGAGCTCTCAAAATTCTCTCATTTTCCTTTTTGATTGTTTCCATCTCTGTTCTTAGTTCCTTGACTATTTGTAATAATTTAGCAGAGTTATTAGTTATTTCTTCTTGTATGGGTTCTCTTTTAGAATAATTTCGTTCAGTAAACGGGGACTCCTCATCCGCATATTCTTCCAATCTTTCCATTCCTATAGTTTAACTCAGAAAAATTCTCGTTAACTTTGCAAGGAGTGGCTAGAATTGAATAGAACTTTTCTTCAACGAACCGAACCAGGTAAGAAGATTTTTTTTATTAAAAGAACATTATGTGTTGCATAGTTGATTGTATTTTCATTTTTAAAGTGGTATTAACTTATGTTTTTCATGCTCCAAACCCTTTTTCAGGTTGCAGTATAAGGATAAACCGGGGTTGGAAGATAATAAAGGAAAGGCCTCCACCAAAGCGACTTCATGGTAAGCCTCGGTTTCATTGAGGTTCTCCTACAGTGATTTATAGTGTTGAATGTTGTTGAAGGAGTTCGTAGGTTAATGGTTCTTCGGTTCAGCTGTGATGTACTGCAATGAAGAACTTGGACTGGCCAGGGGTCGTTATAAGATGATTGTTTAGGGTTTATAAATCTTTAGTAGTTGTTTTAGCAGACTTTTTGGAAGGGATTTCATAGCCAAGACCATTGTTTGTCTATTGTGAAATTGTTCGTAATTATGATATTTTTAATCAGCCTTTTTAAGCCTTGACTGGTGATGTAATAGGCCATAGGCCGAGACTATGTCTATTCAGTTTTATTTTTGATCTTAAAAGAATTCTTACAGCTTAAAGCTGATTGACAGTATCTATGTTTGGATAATATATTATATAATGTGGTTATTTTAATTATTTTTGTTGTTATTACCTTTTTAGGGTTTAGGGTTAAGTAGATTATTAGTTAATTTGTTTTTTTTCAAATGAATTATAACTTGAGGGATTTTGACAGTGGAATCTTTTGATAGTAACATAATTATTGAATCAAAAATGATTTCTGGAAATAAAATAGAGGAAGATCTTATTTGTATAATTTAATTATTTTCTGTACTTTTGCAATATACTGTTAGGTTTTGATATTTATAAATACTCATAGATGAAGTATATGACTCCATACAAACATGTGAATGATACTTAAGGTTGTATAGTATATAGATTTCGAATTTATGTAATTATGAAAAGAACAGTTCTTTTATACAAGTTAATTCACAAACCCTAATTCTTCTTAAAATATTTACAGAGCTAGTATTTCATTTTTAGTCAACCCTAGTTTGCATTTTCACTTAGGTGAACTAATTAGATAATTGTTTAACCTTATATACTATTTTTGTTAAGTTAAACTTAATCTTGATAGTTTCCTGTTTCTATATTATCTATTTATGATTAACATAGTAGATTTATAATATAAAATTTTTCTAGATTTACAGTGTAAAATGTTACACATACTAGTGTGTAATACCTAAGCTCTTTTCTATCTGTCTTTATAAAATAAACTAACCTACTGTACTAGAATACTACCTTGCAAAAGGTGTGGAAAAATATAGTTTAGGTATTTTCTTTCTATCTATCAATTAACTCAGAATTTCTCTACTCATTTACCCTAATCTAGCTTGTTCATAACTTACTAACTTTCACGGCATAAACATTTCTCCTAACTAACCCTAACATAAATAAAAACATAAATATACTATATCATTGATAAATTTTAAACTTTCCAGATACAATAAATAATTAAATGACTGAACTAAACAAGTAAAACTTGGAAGTATAGATGAGGTGACAACAACTTAAGGAATCGGTTCCTCCCAACCAACTCCTGGAGAAGAGATGGACTGCAATTCTCAAGACCCCCGAGCTTGCCTCCTGGTCCACCTGGTAGAAGTACTAGGTCAGAGATGTAGTCTAGAAATCCTCTGCAACTTCACTGAGTGTTCAGCAGTAAATCAGTTCTGCTTGCAGCAGTATGAACTCAGCTTAGAATAGTTGCACTAGTTCAGGTCTTCAGCACTTTTCCACTCAAACTTACTTCAGCTGGTCCCCTCCATCGAATTCTCTTATGCAATTTATTCACTCAGAGTGATCACAAATCCAGAATGAGTAGCCTCAGTTGTCTTCAATGGGAAGTTTTATTAGCATGCCTAGGTCTTTTGGGTCAGTTTTTACTTAATGAGCCACCTGCCCTTGTTCCACTTTCTTGGGGAATCATGACCACAAAAATAAGGAAGTTTCCACCTGCAACATCTAGAAGTAGTTTGAGGATGCTGCCACATGTCAATCTGGTCTCAACCCATCCTCCTCCATCAAGTGACTAGTAAAACACTCATTTAATAGCTTCCCTAAGCTGTTGTCTCATCTTTCATTTATTTATTAATAAAATATTCTGCAATTACATTAAATTATCCTTGACCCCACTTGGTCATTAATTACAAACTTTAATATAAAATATAACATAATGTTTCTTAAAACATAACAATGTTTTGCAAATTTGGGCATGTGACACATCCAGCATGGGAGTATATGCATTCATGGATTGGGTGGATAGGTATATGAAATATATGGAGAAATATTGTGATACAATCTTAGTTCATGCCTTCTATGGAGTGTTGTCTATAATGGAACATACATGATACTCGATGGCACGTGATGTTACAGTTGCATGCACTAGTATACATGAGGGTACACAAATATGCGATGGTGTATAGTGGAGCTTCGATGTGTTTCCTTTAGAGAATCCTCTTTATAGATCCATTAAGCATACCATTGACTTGAGGTTACCCAGGATCGAGGAGCCGACCAAGTTTTTGCCACTTATGATTGCTTGGCTCATCAGGGGTAGTCGGCTGGATTATTGTGTTAGAACCTGGAAAGTCAACGCCATGGGTGGAGGGTATTTCACATCTTGCAAGTTGGTTTGGGACCCTGGTATCAATTTTAGTTTCAGACTGGTTCCTTTGGAGGAGCGACATGTTGTGGAGTCATTTCTTGAGGAAAATAAATATTAGGAAGGGAGGACTGTAATGTCCCTTTCCAAGTGATCATTCTAGGGGGTTATTGGAGGACACTTAGGAATAAAACTGTTATAATATTAAAGTGTCATTTAATTGAATATGAGATATTTTAGTGGATGGTATTGGATGACCCATGGTATTTCCTATGGTATTGACCATGGTATTGGGTGTCCCATGGTATATCCCATGGTATGGGACTCAAAAAGAATCTAAAATGGAAAACACTCATATGTTATGTATAGTTTGTTTTGGATATTGATTTCTTGTCATCGTCTAGGGTTTGTACAAAGTTTTCATTTGGGGTTGGAAAAGTCCATCCATCCATTGTGGTTTAGTTTTGGTGGTGAGACAAATCCACCCTAGCTAGACAAGGAGGAGGATCCATCCAGGGTATTCACTTGAGCTTCATTGTTTGATTTGGCATCACTTCCATGTTCTTGTTGATTGTATTTTGGTTGTTGTTATAGAAGCCGCAGTTATTGTATTGTCTACCATCTATTATTCATAATGAAAGTACCAACATTATTTATCCATTTGACGTGTTCTTGAATGTTCCCAATGTGTTTGATGAAATGTTGATGTAAATACAAATTGATTGTGAAAGTCATAAATCAATGTAAAATCATTATATGTTTGTCAAATTCATATAATTTGCACCCATCCGGGTGGGGGAAATTACAAAATAACAATTAAGAAAATCACTTATCAATAAACAATACTAACAAAGAAAGAACCAAGCCACTACAAAAGAAATTATAACATCCTCTAATTCAAAAAGCATAAGATAAACACAATGATTAACATACCATATCCATAGCCTTACTCAATGGACAAATATATCTGTAAGTAGTGCATACATTCTTTGTCCTAACATAATATCAACATGCATGTCATTATTTCACATTCCTTTTATCTTCTCTCCATTGATAAACCACAACTACATCGACAAGAACAACCAAACATCACCCAACATAATGCCAACAAAGTGCGAATGTCTTATAAAAAAATAAAATTAAAAACTATATCGAAATTTTTATTTAGATAAAAGTATTTATTAACTAGTAGTTCTCACTTTAATATCCATTATTCGTCAAGTGGATCTTTATTTTCTTACATACTTGGCAAACACGATAAACATGGAATACTCTCCTTTCATTCCTTCCTTCAAAAAATTCGTTTGAACTCCCCTTAATCTCTTTAATATTGAGTCGTTTATTTGCATTGGGCAAAGAAATAGACATGTGAGAAGGACAAACACATTTGTATTATATATTTTTTCCAAACAAGTCTTACAAGAACATTGAATTATGGATTAAGTTAATCTTTAGACATTTTGTACCATTTTTTTGACGTTTTTCTTTACTGAAATTTAGTTGGAATGTTATATTTTATATATATACTTTTTTGAAATTGCATAATTAGGGAGTCTATAAGTTTTGGAGGGCGTTGAATCTATTTTTACAATAAAAAAATGCAATTTCAACATTGAAACTTCATTATTTCACTAATGATTCAACATCATATTATGACCAAAAAATAGTCCATAAAATGTAAAACTTTAACAATCAACTTATTCCTTATTATCGTAATATCGCTTTGTTTTGAGTGCATTAATACTTATCATGGTCACAATAAAAACTTATGTGAATTTTGGGTTGTATTTATGACTTTTTTTTCATATGACCTTTTCCTTGTCAAGACATAATTTGGGCAACGTTGTAGTTGTTTTCTTTCATCACTCTGCATTTTTCTTCATCACTTTGCATTCCAAGTGTTGACTTATCACTTTGCATTCTAAGTGTTGACTTCTTCAAATATAATGGTTCGGAAAATATTCACTCGTGATTAGTGCATATTATTTTGAAATAGTAAAATGTTAAAGAAGAAAGAGTATCATCGTCGATTGATGGAGATGCCTTGTCAAGGTTCACAAAAACCATGAGGATAGAGACATGAATAAATCAAGGAGTTTTGAGATGGAAATGCAAATAGTTTATTTTTTATTTTATTTTATTTACAATTAATATTTTTTTAATAAATATCTTTGTTAATCTTTTTAAATTTAATTGACAAGTGTGTAATGATAGTGGGAGACACTTGCATGAGGTGTCTTAAAGTAATTCTTACTATTATAAAATATCATCTCTTATTTATTTATTAAATTACTTGTATATTTGTTTTATGTTAATAATTATTGAACCAATATTTCATTATTATTGTGTTTTATGATTATATTTTGTTTTGAATCTTTTGTTTTTTAAATATCTTATATTTAAATAAAATATTTACAAGTATAAAAATAAAATGAAAAGTATCTACAACAAATTTTATAATCTCTTTTTAAGAGCTATTAAAATATAAATAAAAGAAGAATATCATATGTAATCTAAAGCGTGAGTATTTTTTTATCAACAATGCTCCTTTTACCAAGAGTTAGTGTCGAATCTCATCTTTCCACAAAGAACTCCAAGTAGACAAAGTGCTAATCTCTTAATAAAATACAAACATATAAGTTTGCACAACACAAATAGCATCACAATTCATATGCAATGCTAAAGGTCAAAGAAAGCATCACAAATAAGACAACAACCATCCCCCAACAAAGCAGTGCACCAACGCAACATGCCCTGTAGCAACACATAATAGTGAATTGTGATCCTCAAATCAACTATGGGACAACACTTAGCAAACCGACTGTTAGCACTCAGAATGTACCCAAGGTTGTGGAATGCAAATCCCAAGGTAACAGCAGAACCACTTTAAGAAAGGGAGTTGGCTTCTTCCTTTCTAGAGAGGGATCTCTCATAGTTTTTAACAGGGCCGGATATCAAAATAAAACAAAATTCAGATTGAGTTTGTGGTTGAAACAAGGAAAGCATAAATTGGTGTATATAGTCACAAATATTCATGAATTACAGAACAGTTTGCAGGTGAAGATCTACAAAGGCAAGGTAGCACTCGCTTACAGTCAAATAGCAGTTTAGCTGGTGATAAAGAAAGAACAGGAGTAGTCTATCAACACAGAGCACCTAGGAGATGAATTATGCATCAATTTTGGAGGGAAGGCTTGGTGAATACTTGAAACAATAGCCAGAGCATAACAATATGAATTTTGAGCTATTATACACTTATTCTAGATATGAAGAACACATAATGGCGAGTTTAACAAGGAAAACATGCACAAGGGAAAGGAGATAACGGACTGTAACTACGAACACAGGAATCTTTGCAACAATAAACCAGCATTCGGCTCTGCAATTTTATTAGCAATAGATCACAAGATGTATAACACCAAATCTCATGGGTTTCAACCCTGTCTTCCTCTATTGAGGGTATATTTATAGCTTCATCGGCTCTCGAGACCAACTTCGAAATAGATCCAAAAGAGTTGCAGTATGGAAATAAAATCTTAACAAAATGTTGATCTAGCAGATTCTCCATGAGCATAAACCAAACATAAAACACGTTGAAATGTGCATGGTGGATTAGTTGGGGAGTTTTGACATCAGGGACTCAGGCTTGCTTGCTGAAAACGATCGATTAGAGGATTTTCACCTAACCTGCAACAGTTTTTTATCATTCCCTATATTTTACCTGCAAAATCACTTCTAGATTGTAGATCTTACCTCAATATTCATTATGGGCCGTCGATCTAGAGTCTATGAAAAACGGGCTGCAAGATTTCACGAGGTTCGATTTGATCTTTCTGCCCCCGCCTTATCATTTCTGCCCTTTATCCTTCCACATCGTTGATCTCTGCAGGACTCATTGTGATGTGTTGATATGAGATCAAGTTTGCAGGCTTCGGAAGGCATAAATTGGAATTCCTATCTTTCATAACGAAAAACGTTATCTTTCTGCCCCTCTGCCTCCGCCCTTTCACTTCCACCTTTAGCAGAAAATGAAAGGTATATCTTCCAACTTTCTTGAAGCTCGATCTGGATCTTTCTGCTCTCACCTTTCTGCTTCCTCCTTTAGCAGGAAACAGAAGGAAGATCTTCCAACTTTCTTGAAGCTCGATTTGGATCTTTCCTCTCCCTCCTTTCCGCTTCCGCCTTTAGTGAAAAATGGAAGGCGATTATTCCAACTTTCTTGAAGCTCGATTTGGATCTTTTCGCTCCTGCCTTTCTGATTCTGCCTTTGCTAGACTGTTGATTTATGTGGAAGCGTTCTGAGTCATCGGATCTTAGACCCCGAAAAGCGAAAATCGATATTTTAACTGCTTCGAAGTTTGATTTTGATCTTTTTTCTCCCGCCTTTCTGAATCGTTGGATCCCAGGGTATGGAAAATGGAAGTCGAACTTACCAATTTTCACCTCCAAAACTTGTCTTTTTCTCCTTTCCGTTCCCGATTTTTCCTTGGCATAAATGATTTTGGGCCTTGGATCTTCTACGCTGCATATCCCAGCCATCCATTCCCTATCATCATTCAACTAAGGGTGGATTTCTCCATTAGATGCATTTTCACGGTAAAAAGTCAGAACTTCTTAAGTATTTGGTGTTCTAAATCTAACAATGTACCTTCAAACACTTGCAGACCCTCATCAACAATGTTTAAGGTCATGTGATATGAAAATTTTCAAACCTTATTCCTCTTTTACTGGCCAAACCCCTTACCAATTACTTAGCCCAGAAATGGTGCTAACAGCTGGCTCTAACTTGGAATGTTATCCTCCCTGTGAGGTAGCAAAGAACCCCGTAGACTAGGTGCCAAATCCATTGGGCGGCTCCCAACCTTTTTCTGAAATCCTCAAACTTCTTATTTTTTATTTTTTTTGTAAGTAAACATAAAGAAAAAATAGAAACATGGCTATCCCTCTAGATCTTAGAGCCTTCTCTTCGGGCTTCAAATCCATTTGCTCACCACTTGTATTATTTGCAAAGTAAAGAAATATGTACACTATGATACAAAAATTACCTCCTCCTTCAGGAAAAGTAATGTTTGAGAAACCTTCCATTGACGGGACCTCCTTTTAGCTGAGACTCGTCTTGATGTTGTAGAATGAATGAATTCTCACCTCTATTTTTTGCGATGATATAAGGACCTACCCACATATGATCAAATTTTTTGTGTTTATCTTCCCTAGGAGCATCCCACTTCAAAACCAAGTCATTAATCTGGAATTGTTCTTCCTTTGCCTTCCTATGAAAAGCGTTCTTCATCTTTTCTTGATGTATTTGCACTTTACCATAGGCTATGTCCCTCAACTCATTCAATTCTATGATCTGATTTATCCTTCTTTGCACATGATTTGGTTCATCCTATTATTCCTGCAATAACTTCATGACTAGCACCCCTAGTGATGCTAGAAAAATCACCTCAGCTCCATATACAAATTGGAATGGTGACATTACAATTGCCCTTTTTATGCTGATTATGTCAGCCCACAAAGCATATTTCAGCTTTGTATGCCAAGCTTTTTTGTTATCCTCTAGCAGCTTCTTAATGATTCTCACTAGACTTTTGTTTAAAGATTCAGCCAATCCATTACCCTGTGGGTAGTATGCAGTAGAATGGTTGAGACTAATATGATACTTGTGACAGAAACTTATCATTTTCTTAGACTTAAAAATAGGAGCATTGTTTGTCACAATCCTTTTGGGACAACCAAATCTAGCCAAGATATTCTCTTCCAGAAAATCCATAATTACTGACTCTGTAGCCCTTCTTGTAGGTATTGCTTCAATCCACTTAGTGAAGTAGTCAGTTGCAGTTAAGATCCATCTATGTTGTCCTGGAAAATTAGGATTTATTTCCCCAATAAAATCTAGTCCCCACTGTTGAAAAGGCGCTTCTATTGATATTGTATTTAGAGGGAGTGGGACCACTTTCCTCTTACCATCAAAGATGTGGCATTGGTGGCACGTAGTAGTCTCCTTGTAAACATCTGAAAACATTGAGGGTCAGTAAAAACCAGCTCTTAGAATCTTGTATTTGTCACCTTCCATGAATGATGTCCACCACAGTCTCCCTTGTGAAATTCCTTCATATTCTTCTTAGCTTCACTCTCCAAGAGGCAATTGAGTAAAATTCCACCAGGATCTTTCCAATAAAGGTAGTGGTTCAGAATGCAAAATTTGGCATATTTTAACTTTATTAACCTTGCTCTGGTTTTTCTTAACCCTGCAAGAGCCTATAAATTTTGCAACACATACACGATATCAGAATACCATGGAGATACAGAGAAATCAGGCATTACCTACACCTCTGTGTCAAGCTGATTTGAATGACTGGTCAGAAAATTTAGCTGCAAGGATTCATAGTTGGAATTTGTCATCATCTTTGCAAGTCCTTGTCCTTTGATCAGCTTAGTGGGATTAATTTCAATGTCATATTCCAGTAACACAGCAATTCATTTTTCTCTTTTTCCCTCTGGATCTGGCTGCGTGAGGATGCCCTTCACCACATTACTAGGAACATAATAAATGACATGTGAATGAAGAACATAAGTTCTAAAATCTTTCAAATATTTAATCAGGGCATATGCTTGTTTTTCCATAATGTCATACTTCAACTCTCCATATCTTAACACTTTACTAAATAAGGATATAGGTTGTTCAACATTCTGATTGTTCTTCTGTAACAATACTCCAACAATAGTGTGATCAAAAGCATAAGAAAAGATCATAAAATCTTTGCTAAAATATGGACTTAGCAAAATTGGTGCTTCTATGATAGCATGTTTAATATCTTTGAAAGGTCTCCTTGCATCTATTTTTCACTTTTTCTCATGGTCCTTTTTCAACATGTTAGTGATATTCATTAATATCTCAGCAAAACTGGGAATAAACCTTCTCAAAAACTTTACCTGTCCAATGAAGGATTGCACTTCCTTCTTGCTTCTTGGCTCCTCAACTTTCAAGATTGCACTAATTCTCTCTGGATCAATCTTTATACCATCCTTGGAAATAATGTTCCCTAGCAATTTTCCTTCCTCTAATGCAAAATTTGAGTTTCTGGGGTTTAATGATATTCCATACCTTTTACACTTCAGAAAAAACTTTATCCAAATGTCTAACATGCTCCCTGTCAGATCTTGAATACACAATTAGTATCAGCCATGTATATAACCACAAATTTATCCTTTTCTTCTGCAAAAGCAATGTCCATGGCACGTTGGAAAGTGACCTCTTCATTCATTAAACCAAAATGCATCTTGGCATACATAAATATACCCCATGGTGTAGTAAAGGCAGTCTTTTCTTGACCTCAGGAAACACTTTGATTTGATTGTATTCTGAGAAACCATCCATAGTTGAAATCCTTTCAAACCCCACCACTTTCTGCAAAATATGTTCCATTTTTGGCAAAGGGTAATTATCTTTTAAAGAGACTTTGTTAAGATTTCTGAAATCTATGCAAAACCTGATTTTGCCATTCTTTTTCCTAACAGGCACCAAATTTGCAACCCATTTGGAAAATCTCAGAGTCACTATATTCTTGGCATTGAATAATTTTTTAATTTCTTTCTCAATAACAGGAAGCGGCATTGGATTAACTAATCCAGATTTATGTGTGAAAGAAATGAAATAATAGGGATAATATCATAAACACAGACATTTTGCAAAGATAACAGAGATACAGTAAACACATATTCTATTAAATGGCGAAAATAGAACAGACTATAACATAATTGCTAGAATGGTGGTATCTATCTCTGAGAATAGATGTGGTTGCTACGCTCATCCATGCCAAGATGAATACAAAATGATGCCAAAGGTTTCTATTTATAATAAGGATGAGGGTGAGAACCCCAAAATTCCAAAACATAACCCTAGAAGATGAACCGTCATAAATTTTGCGGCCCCAAGGTGGTAATTAGTTGAACAATCAACTTTCCAGGGTCATAACTTTTACATATGATCTCCGATTTGGGTGCTTGATAGCTCATTGGAAAGATCTATCTAAGATTTAAAACTTTTGACTATGTCCAAATGAATGCCTTTGGATATTATATGGCCACCCAAATTTCCAAAAAAAGTCATTTAGGCCCTCAAAACAACCCCAGAAGTTTGGGACCCAAAAAACCGTAGAAAAATAACTAGGAAATGGCCACAATGGATAATTGTTTTGAGACAGTGGAATAGGTGGGTGACCACCGGTTTTCATCTGGATCAATCCTCCCTCCTTAGGAACTCATGGTCTCCATTGTGCCAAATCATGTATCATATCTCTAATTGTGTGTTGAGTTGATCTCCTGGTGCGACATTTGCTGAAGTGAAGAGGTTGCTTTTCTTTGGCATTCCGAGAGGGATGTAATTGTTGTGTGGATGATTTTTTTTTAGAGCACCTTGAATGCGTGGACTTGCATCATAGAGGTTCTCGAATGGATGAGGAAGCAATGACTATGTTTTATTCTTGTGTCTAATGAGCATAGATACCCTGTGTTGAGGGTGTGGAGGTAATCTGATGTTCTCCTTCAGACACTATTGTGAAGAGCAATAATTTTCTAATGTGGGAGCTTATCTTCCTACCTTGAAAGACTGTGTTAGGTGCAACTATCTCTGGTATCCGATATATTTTTCCTCCCAAAGTAATAATGACACTGCGATGTCGTGACTCATATACAGCATGACGCTTCCACATATATGGTTGTACTAAAAGAACACCACAGACTTCAAGTGGGACCACATCACACAATACCTCGTCTTTGAAAGGCTTGATGCTATATGGTAGGAGGCATTGTTGAGTAATGTGAATACCTCGTCCTTGGCTTAGCCAACTGATGCTTTAGGGTTGCGGGTGTAGTGTTGTTGGAAGCTCCGATCTCTTGGTGACTTATGTTGATATCAAGTTCTTTTGGATTCCATTCTCAACAATGAAATGTAGTGGGATTCCCTTCACCCACATCTGTGAGTGGAAGAGGTGTTCCTCTGCCTCTGACTCTTCAGGCTCCACTAGTTGAATTTGTGTGGTAGCAATAGTGGCAGTGGGGTCTGCATCAATGATTTGCTTCCCATTGTCTTTGAGTATGGAATTTGGTTCGGAATCAGAATCGGGATCTATTTCTGAATATTTGATCTCGGCCACCAATGACTGCTTTGAGTGACATTCATTAGTGTTGTGCCAAGGGATTTTATGAAATTCGCACCACTTCTCGGTGTCCTTATTTGTCTTTCCATCCCCCTTCTTGTCTTGTAGCAAGGACTAGTTGTCCTTTCTTTTTCCTGTGATCTGTGGGCCAGGGTTTCTCTTTCCTTGCTTCTGTGGTGGATTTGCAGGTCCAAATTCTCACTTGTTCTTTTGTCTAAATTTCTTCTCGATTTTGACAGCATACCAATAGGCAGATCCAAGTGAAGAGATGTCGAGGAAGTCCATCTCAGTTCGGATGTACCAATGTAGAGCACTGTGATATTTCAGTATTAGGTGTTGCTCGGAGTCCTTGATACCCAGCTTTGTGCGTAAGTTCTGAAAGTTATTGGTGTACTCCGACACTATTTGGTCCCTCTCTTGATGCAGAATGGTCCATTTTATGTATTAGTCATCATAGTTTCCCACATGGTAATATTTTTCCTAGACGACATCTATGAAAGAGGCCCAAGTGGGATTTGTCTCAAACATTCCAAACTCATCCAATGAGTTTTTCTCCCAATAAGTACCCCACCAATTTTGGACATGGGGGACTGCCTTAAGAAGAGCAAAGGGGATCTTTTCACTGTCGAAGAAATTGTGGAAAGAGAAATACCCTTCTAGAACATTCAACCAATTATCTAGGGAATCTGCATCGATCTGGCCTTCAAATAAAGGAATATCAAAGTTAACTTATACCTTGAAGGGAGTTGCATCCCCGAACCGATTTCTCGTTGAAGATGTACTTTTCGCTGCCGGCATTCGTAGAAGGATTTGGGCGAAACTATCCATCATCTCGTTCCTCTATCGTGTGAGGGATTCCTCAAGCAATGATTTGATAGGATCTTCTGCTTCATCATCTCTCTTTTATTTTTCCATGGGAGGTCGTTTGGGACGGTGAGAGTGATCAAGTGAAACTAGTTCAAGACCAAACTCTCTATACCCAGACCTCGTCGGGGACATGCACCGAGAAACAATCAAAGAGAAGATTGCTCTAATACCACTGATCTGGATTTATGTGTGAACGAAATGACATAACAGAGATAAAAACATAAACATAGACATTTTGCAAAGATAACAAGGATACAGTAAACACATATTCTATTAAATGGCGGAAATAGAACAGACTGTAATACAATTGCTAGAATGGTGGTAGCTATCTCTGANAATATAAAATGAGGCCAAATGGGCCTATTTATAATAAGGACGAGGGTGAGAACCCCAAAAGTCCAAAACATAACCCTAGAAGATGAATCGTCATAAAGTTTGTGGCCCCAAGGTGGTAAGTTGAATAGTCAACTTCTCGAGGTTATAACTTTTGCATATGATCTCTGATTTGGGTGCTCAATAGATCGTTGGAAATATCTATCTGAGATTTACAACTTTCGACTATGGCCAAATGAATTCCCAAAGCAACTATTTGGCCACCCAAATTTCCAAAAAACATTGTTTAGGCCAGGGATGATTTTAAGGAACCGTACTTATTTAAAAGTGTGTAAATGTTGGCGAATATTACCAATTCTTAAAACGCCAACTATAAAATGATTCGAGATATTTTTCAAAAAACATTTTAATTTCTAAGGATTTTATATTGTTTATATAATAATTTGGTGAATTTTAGGGTGAAAAAATTTTACCCCATCAAAATTGAGCGAAACACGGCTTCAAAAAATTCAAAATGGCGAATCTTTTTTGGGAGAAAAACATGGAAAAATATCCCACTGGGCTAAAATTCGCCCCTAAAATTATCCCTGGTTTAGGCCCTCAAAACAACCCCAAAAGTTTGGGACCTGAAAAACCGTAGAAAAATAATTAGGAAACTGCCACAATGGATAATTGTTTTGAGCCAATGGAATAGGTGGGTGGCCACCGGTTTCCATCTAGATCATTAACTCTTCTCAATTTCTGTCTGAAAGGTTTCTCACCAGTTTTTATTGGGATTGTATGTTGTAAGATAGAAGTATCATACTCTTTAAGGTCTTCATAACTCCAAGCAAAGACATCAGTGTATCTTTTCATCAAATTGACATAGTCTTCATTTTCTTTGACAGACAATTTTTTTGACAGTTTTATGATCCATGGATTTTCTTCAATTCCTATATTTTTCTCTTCAATAGCATCATCAGCAGGCTTCATTTTTGGGTTTCTAGCAACATCATTTTGATCAAAAAGCTTCTCCAAGGGGATCAGGCCTCTGGGTATATGATTACTCTTCAACTGAACTATATATTCCCCCCCCCAGTGAGTTTTGTATATTTCTATTTTCGTCAATTTCTCCTTCACTCTCTTCAACATCTTGGAAGTTTTCACAATTATCATTTTCACTATCTATTTAAGTATTCACAAACTCACCAAAAATCTCTAAAAATATTTTTATCTGCATATCATCTTCAAATACTTGTCAGTATTTGGAATTATTTGGTAATGAGGGTTTGTTCACAATATCAACTTTATACTTTCTTTGGCCATCAGTGGGAGTTTTGAATTTACAAGCAGCAACAACCAAGGAGTCAGCTACTGTGTTTTTATACCTGGGAATCACTCTGATTTTGTGCTCTGTAAAATAGTTACCAAACATATCCCATACCTCATTTCTATAAGCCCTCATTTTGGGATGTTTGGTTTGATAATTGTCATTCACTTGGTTTATTACAAGCTATGAATCTCCCATGAATTGTACCCTCTTTGCTCCAAGATCTTTTAAAGCATGCAGTCCTAGTAATAAGGCTTCGTACTCTGCCACATTATTGGTACATTCAAAAGTTAACTTATATGACAGAGCCTTAAAATGCCTGATAGGGGAGATAATGTATACACCAGCACCAACACCCACCTTCGCCACAGATCCATCAAAATACATGGTCCAAAGACCCTCTTCTTTCTGTTTCTTTTCCAAAGCTTCTTGTCTCTTTGCAGACTCTTCCTCCTCCTTAACTTCAATGGGTACAGGAATTTCAGGATCACACGGAAAACCATCATTGAATAAAATGGAAGATCTCAAGTCAGTATCAATAGCATAGATAGCATGACTATTTAGTTTGGCTTGGCTGCTAACTACATAAGGTGATCTTTTCTCACTGTATAACCTTTTACTCCCACCAGCCATAGGAATAGTAGCATAATACATGTCCATTTGCAAACTGCCCTTCAATTTAGAATTCCAAGACCTTGACAACAATATCCCAAATTTAGGAGGAATGTCTGCTACAAAAACATCCATTACCACAGTCTTAGATGGAATTTTTTTCAAAGTTACCACCATATCCTTAATCAATCCAAGACACTTCACCTTCCTGGAATCAAAGGAATACAAATCTTTATATGGTCTAGTAACTTTCAGTCCCAAAATTTCTACCACTCCCTTGGGAATTAAATTATGAGAGGCACCAGAATCTATCATAGCATTATGCGCAATCATATCATGTACATTTAAACTTAGGTAAAAATGAGGGGCTTCCTCATCATACACATTTTCAATTTTTGGCCCAAAGACAATGGTGGGAGCATCATCTACCACCTATAGGATATTTGGCTGAAATTATCCCCGACTCCTG
Organism: Pseudotsuga menziesii; assembly: GCA_001517045.1. Taxonomy (NCBI): domain Eukaryota; kingdom Viridiplantae; phylum Streptophyta; class Pinopsida; order Pinales; family Pinaceae; genus Pseudotsuga; species Pseudotsuga menziesii. The sequence goes on from LPNX010475279.1 coordinate 204,113, forward strand.
ACCATGTCTATTATTTTGTCTTTGTATTCCCTGTTCCTCGACAATTCATTGAAAGGAATGGAAACTTTCAATTTTGAGAGTTATGTCTACAAGTTAAAAGTGGAAACAACTTTCTCTACATCCATCGGTGTTGGTTGCTTAACTTCTTTCGTTTTTCATTAGAGAAAATTTCAACTCAAAATGGGCCTTTTAACCTTAATTCAAATTCCATGGCATCATGTGTTAGCCAATGAAATTGCTTTAAATTTGAAATACCATATAGGTCTTAAACAATTTTTTAATATAAATTTGGGGATAGGTTTCATAAAAAAAAAACTACTTTTTTTGTTTCTATTTTCGACATATCTCCCTGTGTTTTTACTGAAATTTCGATCGGGAGAACTCCCTGGATGCAAAATTAAATTCCGTATTCAATGAGTACCCACTCAGCATACTTTTGACAGACCCTGCCACCCCAAAAACAAGAAATACATGAAAAAATCATCACATTTTTTAGGTATTTGTTGTTTTTGGGTAGCGGGGTCCATCAAAAGTATGCCAAGTGGGTACTCGTTGGATGCGGAATTTAATTTCGCATCCAACTAACTCTCCTGGTCAAAATTTGAGTAAAATCACAGCGAGATATGTCGAAAATACGAAGAAAAAAAAGTAGCTTTTTTCTTTTCTTCCTCCAAAATTAATACATATTGTTTTATTATTTTAACTATTATTTTATTATCTTTCTTAGGAGGCCCATTGTGAATTGAAATATCCTCTAATGTATATTTTATTTTCTGGTTCTTTATACACAACAGGTTCTTTTTGTTTTTCATTTCTCTTTTATGTATTATGTTGGCTACTAGAAGGTTGATGTTGATTTGACCTTCCTTTATTCACAATAACATCTCTATTTCTCAATTTGAGCTTTTTCTGAACATCATCTATGGCATGCAAATATCCTCTTTGTTACTGCTCTGATTCTACATCAAAATCATTATTGGCGTCCTCCTGAGCAAACATACTATGCTCTTCCTTAGTGAGGTATATTTTAGAATCCAAGTCACCAAAATGGTGAATATGATCTTCAATAGATTCAGCCTCATATTTATCTGAGACATAGTTCTTAGGAAAAGGTGGCCTTATTTGCTGATCATCTTGATTTCTTGGATTCCTCATATCTCTCTGTCTAATTTGTGGAGGTGGGGGAGGATTGGGCCTTCTGAAATTTGGGTTTCTGATTTGAGGTTCATTTTGTTCTCTATTCAATGGTTTATTATCCACAATCAGCCTATGCATCATCTTCTCCATTGTTTTCGTCATCATTTCAAACTTTACATCATTAGAAGAAGCGGCAATAGAAGCAGAAGGCACATTTTCTTCTCTAACTTTCCTTGTTTCTACTTTCTGCTTTATTTTTCCACTTGCCATCATATTTTTCTCTCTCTAAAAAATAATGCAAATTCACCATTAAAGGAATTGAGCATAATGGAGTTTTGTAGCGCTTACCAGGGGTTTAATATCAGCAGAAATAGAGTTATACACCCTCATAAATCGACTAGAAAACTCATGGACAAATTCAAAACCTCCTTTATTAAGAACTATTATATTCAGAGAGAACTTGTAATGGACTTTTCTTATCATCCCATCTTTCTAAGAATGCAGTTCAGAAAGCTTCAAAGGTAGCATTGGACCTAGCAGGTAAATCTCTATACCATTTATTTGCCTCTCCTAAAAAACTTTGTGCAAACAATCTCATCTCAACATCATCATCATCAACCTCCTCCAAGTTAACAAAATCATCAATTCTATCAACATGTTCTCTTGCTGTGAAATTTCCCTCTCCATCATACAAGGAAATCCTTTGGGCATAATTTTGAGGAAGGTCATGCTATACAACAGGTAAGGCCAATGGAGAAAACCTAGCAGCCATTTGTCTATGTGGATTTGGAACAACGAGAGGAGCTTGAAAGGCTGGAGGGGTTTGGACAGTTGGTGGGATATAAGGATGAAAGCTTTGAACAACAAGGTTTCTTTCTTCAGTTTTCATAGAGCTTTGAAGATTGTGCCACAGAGAATCAAGAAAATATGATTCTAACCTATTGGTATTAATTTCAATTTCCTTCAAATCAGATTCATATTTTGATTTCAACAAGGATCTTTTAAATTTTGTTACCCGCACAAAATTATGAATGCTATGAAATTCTTGAGAAGATGAAGAACCAAACTGAGAAATATATATTGGTTCTTTTCCCTTATTTCTAACCAATCTTTGTGGATTTTCCACACTCAGTAATGTTTCAGTGTTGGGGTTACCTCGTGTATGTGACCTCCTGGGCGCCAGGATGCCTTTTGAAATCTTGCTTGAAATCAATGTGGAGTCGCTAGGGAAAATTATACAACCTTTTCAACTGTAGAAGTCTCATTTTTCCCACAAAAACCCTTTCTTCTTGGAATCTTTGTCATCTCCCAAGGATGCTTTGTACTTTCGTCCCCAGCAACGACGCCAATATTTTTAGCACTTAGAATGTACCCAAGGTTGTGGAAGGTAAATCCCAAGGTAACAGCAGAACCACTTTAAGAAAGGGAGTTGGCTTCTTCCTTTCTAGAGAGGGATCTCTCACAGTTTTTAACAAGGTCAGATATCAAAATAAAACAAAATTCAGATTTAGTTTGTCGTTGAAACAAGGCAAGAATAAATTGGGCTATGGAGTCACAAATATTCATGAATTACACAACAGTTTGTAGGTGAAGATATACAAAGGCAAGGTAGCACTCAGTTACATTCAAATAGAAGTTTTTCTGGTGATAAAGAAAGAACAGAAACATACTATCAACACATAGCACCGAGGAGATTAATTCTGGATCAATTTTGGAGGGAAGGCTTGGTGAATAACTGAAACAATAGCCAAAGCATAACAATATGAATTATGAGCTATTATACACTTATTCCAGATATGAAGAACACATAATGGCGAGTTTAATAAGGAAAACATGCACAAGGGAAAGGAGATAACAACCTTGTAACTACGAAATACACAGGAATCTCTACAACAATAAACTAGCGTTCGGCTCTGCAATTTTATTAGCAATAGATAACAATATGTATAACACCAAATCTCATGGGTTCCAACCCTGTCTTCCTCTATTGAGGGTATGTTTATAACTTCATAGGCTCCCGAGACCAACCTCGAACCACAGCCAATACAGTTGCAGTATGGAAATGAAAATCTTAACAAAATGTTGATCTGACAGATTCGCTATGATCATAAACCAAATAGAAAGCCTGCTGAAATGTGCATGGTGGATTATTTGGGGAGTTTTGATAGCAAGGATTCAAGCTCACTTGTTGAAAATGACTGATCAAAGGATTTCCGCCTGACCTGCAACAATTTTTTATCCTTCCCTGTATTTTATGTACGAAATTGCTTCTAGACCATAGATCTTACCTCAAGATTCATTTTGGGTCATCGATCTGGAGTCTGCGGAAAACAAAAAAATGGTCTGCAAGCTTTCTCAAGGTTCAATTTGATCTTTCCTCCCTTGCCTTATCATTTCTTCCCTTTATCCTTTTGCACCGTCGATCTCTGCAGGACTCATTCTCAGTCGTTGATATGAGATCAAGTTTGTGGGCTTCATAAGGCAAAAATCAGAATTTGGACCTTTCATAACGAAGAAAATTATATTTCCACCCTTCCACCTCCACCCTTCCGCTTCCGCCTTTAGCAAAAAGTAGAAGGCAGATCTTCTAACTTTCTTGAAGCTTGATCTGGATCTTTCCGCTCTTTCCTTTCCTCTTCCGCCTTTAGTGGAAAACGGCAAGTGGATCTTCCAACTTTCTTGAAGCTCGATTTGGATCTTTCTGCTCTCACCTTTCCGCTTCTTCCTTTAGCTGAAAACGGAAGGCAGAACTTCCAACTTTCTTGAAGCTCGATTTGGATCTTTCCACTCCTGCCTTTCTGCTTCCTCCTTTGTTGGACCATTGATTTGTGCGGAAGCATTCTGAGCCGTCAGATCTTAGACCCTGGAATCAGAAATCAATATTTTAACTCCTTCGAAGTTCGATTTTGATCTTTCTGCTCCCACCTTTCCAAACCATCGGATCCCTAGGTGCGGGAAACGGAAGTCAAACTTACCAATTTTCACCTCCGAAACTTGTCTTTTTCTCCTTACCGTTCCCAATTTTTCCTTGGCAGAAATGATTTTGGGCCTTGGATCTTTTGCGCTGCGTATCCCAGCCGTCCAGTCCCTGTCATCATTCAACTAAGGGTAGATTTCTCCATTTGCATGCATTTTCAAGGTAAAAAACAGAACTTCTTAAGTATTTGTCGTTTTAAATCTAGTAATGTCCCTTCAAACACCTGCAGACCCTCATCAACAATGTTTAAGGTCATGTGATATGAAAAATTTCAAACCTTATTCATCTTTTACCTGCCAAATCCCTTACCAATTACTTCTCCCAAAAATTGTGCTAACACCGACATTACCAAAAAATATGCTTGATGGTATCCAAGCACTAACAAGTAAGATATAGGCCATTCAAGAGACCACTCTTAGCCAACTTAGCCTTAGTGGAATCCCATAGTAAATAACAAGCCAAGCAAATTTCCTCAAGTTATACAAAAGCCTCACAATCTAGACACTATGCAAACATTGAACCCAATGCTCCTCTAGGTCCTTAGATACCCATCGAGTAATAATCATATAAGTTAATATAAGAAATATTAAAATAATACATACATTTACAAAAGCAATCAATATAAAAACATATATAATGCAAAACTTACAAATGGATGATATTCATGTCCCCCCTCAGCGTGTCCATGTTCCCTGCAATGTTTTTTGGTTGTAGGAATCTTTATCCTTCTCCTTTTAAAGCCCTTGCATTGACTAAATGGACAATAACATTTCCCATCACCCTTTTTTTTCAGTCCATCCCACAATCTAGAAAGCAAATGTCGATTTTGTTCGTCTGGATCAGGAATAATGTTATTTGACATTTTCTCATAAAGAGCTTGAAAACATGTCAGAATGTTACCATAATTTATAGTTTTTAAAATTTAAAATTCATTGGATATCCAACGATTTTACCACAGTTACCGTTATTATGGATACGTCGAATATCCGACGAATGTCGTCGGATAACCTACAGCAATCGAATATCTGACAATGTCATGTATCAATTAAAAAAAATTGATCAAAATTCATAATTTTAAAGATGAAATATGATGACACAATCAATTTCATCGTATTTTGGGTTCAAATTTTGTTGTGAATTCTGGTTCATCGACAGTAATTCGTTGTGAGATAGAACTCTTTTATGACACCCTAGTAGTTTGTGATTATTCAAAATGTCAAGGGTTGAAGGAGAACCCTTGGCGTGTCATACTCTCCCATTATACCAATGATAGATTACCCAATGTTGATGGTCTAATACTGCATAAAAGAATCCAATATGTGATATAGAAAAGACACGTAGAAACTCTTCCCTATGCTCTATTTTGAAAACGTTGGAAGCCAAAACAACTATGTCTCATCATAAATTGACGAACCCCTCTAATTATGTTTAGTCAATTGAAAGTTCTAGTGATCCAAAATATGATTTGAATGTCACCCAACCCATCTCTACTAGAAGATCCAAAAAGTTGCATGCCATTGAGAGAAAAATTGTCCAAGTACACACTGATGTTCGTCTAATTGTTGGATGGTAGAGATGATTTCTCCCTTCCTATGAATTTACAAAGTAAATATCAAACTTCTTACAACCGCACTTTGTATGTCTCTTGGACGTCTTCTCTACCCGTGCCTAATGTTGTGACTGAATTCTCTTTTTTTGGTAATCGTTTTATGATTGTGAAATCTAAGATTGATGCTGCAAATCTTGGGTTGTTTATCCTTTCACATGTACTTATTCCTCGCAAACAATCGATAGCACTTACGCCATTTTGTGGTCCTACCTATTGTCAATCTGATAACTTGAATATTATTAAATACAAGCATAGCATTTCCATGTATAATATGTGCATGAATGGATATGTTTCTTGAAACTTTAACTGGAAGAAACTGTTATATATAGATGGTCATCCACGCACTCATAGAAATATTGCAGGATTCATAAATAGTTTTAGGTGCTCTTTATTTTCTTCAAATTGTTCATTTGAGGAACACTTCAATGAAAATAAGCTCTTTGTGAAAAAGAAAGCATCAAGATTTGTTGTTGTACATGCAATACGTAGTTGATCTCTTGGTGACGAGTTGTTAATAAACTACAACTTTCGTAGACCACCAACATATCATCAGAGACGTCTTGGATTGAGATTACTTTTATACATTCCATTGGGGCATAAGACAAAAAAAACATTGATTAATTGTATTTGTCAATTTACAATGGGAGCCATGTTAATGTATTGCTTAGCTTGAAGTTATGTTTTATAAATTTTTAATTTAATTTGAAAAGGTGTTGTTCAATTTTAAATTTCTATTTTTAAGGTGGAATTGATGTTAACTTAGCACTCAATCAGAACGTTTGCTTTATAAGTTGTTTGTAGCTTATGATTTTGTATTGGAAATGATTCTTGTGCTTCTAAAATAATTGTTTTGTATAATAATATATCAAACCAATTGCATTGTGCTTACTAACATCATCAATGTAATGTTCAATATTTTTTAAATCAGGATTTCGATGATGAGCGACCTGCCTACCATCTTATGTTTCACCCATGTACAATGTCGAATCTAGAGAAGGCTGAAAATAGAGTGCAACTTGGAGAGGAAGCATACCAAACATGGTTGAATCAACCACCTATTCATAAGGTTTTATTTTGCCCAAAATTTATCCTACTTGAAAAAAGACCAGAATATTCCAGGAAGCTTTCGTATTTTGGGCATAAATTTTCTCTCGTAAATCAAAACGAGGAAAACATTGGACCATTGGAAAGGTATTGAAATTATATACAACATTTCTGTTTTGTGTTTTTCCTAATTCCTAACCGTTTGTCTGGGGAGGGCGTTTTAGTAACAAATCATCTTTTAAAATATGTTTTGTTACTAAAACGTCTACCTCAGACAAACGGTAAGGAATTATGAAAACCCCAAAAAATAAAAGTTGTATAGAATTTCAATACCTTTCCAATGGTACAAATTTTTCCCAATTCCAATTTACAAGCAAAAAGTTATTCCCACAATACAAAAGATTCCAATAATCTTTTCACTTTTTGTTAAATATGGTACATTATAGAAGAGGGTAGAATGTTATGTTCAATTTCCACTGCATCCATCCTCACCAATTAAGAATGTTGTCAATGTTGATATGGATGAATTATTATGACAAAGGAGTGCCATGGATGCACACTTTGATTCAAAAGAAGAATTTAATGAGGATGAAACAAATGAAGAAGCCCGTGATGTATATGAAATAGATTAAGAAGCATATTTTGAAGATCTTGTTGAAGAACCTCCTCAAGTTCCCATTGAAGTGCATGTTGAAGACCTAAATGATGAAGACCTTGATGTTCATATTTTTTCTCCTCATTATCATCATGATAATGAGGCTTGAAGAGATTTTTTCTTTCTCATATCTTTGAATCCGAGCCTTTTGAATATGGTAGAATTTAGGATCTCTTTGCATTCTTTGCATGTGATCAAATCAATGACAACCATGGATGTGATGCTAGTAGTATACATGTTCATTATTTTGATCATATCATGAGTGAGAACTATTGGAAACATTTTGGTGACACGTTTATGATTCACCTCATAATGAAAGTGTTGATTTTGAATACCATGGACAGTCTATGGATGAAGAGATTTTATGTGATCATTTTCAGCCATGTTTGTGCTATCATGATGATATATTGAAGCAACTGTGTACCTTCATTTATGGGTCACTTTTGGAGCATCCTTTGGATTTCCACTTTCAATTGATTTATTTACCTTCGTGTATAGATTTCTCTTGAGATTTGAGGCAATTTGGTTATGATGATATTGCAGAAATTGTCTAGCCAAGAAACTGCATGCTTTTGGATGCATGTGAGAATAAATGATTATCCCTTAAGCCCAGTTGTTTAGGCTGGAAATGATACAATACGATAGATTTTTGTTTCAGATTTTTTGCAACCCTCTTCTCTATTTCAAATTTTGGAAATTTTATCTAGTAATGTTTTCAATAATTTCCAGTAATGTAACTTGGGGTAAATTTTCATTTCCATGTTCAAACGTTTCTCTTCATGCCAAGCTTTGTGATGATGGAGGATCCTAAAACTCTTTCTCTTTAAGATAGTATTGATGATAGAGGTATTGGAGATGCTCTCTCGCGAGGATAATCATACCAAGGACCTTGTTCAGTATTTGTATGTAGAGATGCATTGGCGAAAATGTCACAACATTTGATTTACCTAAAATGAATCACTATATGCCATAGGTAATATAACCATTATGTTTTAATCATTATACTTTAATTTTATTAGATTATTTAATGCACAAGTGATTTATTATAACATTTTATATAAAGGGTTTTTATTACTTTCCTTTAATGTTACAAACACTTCTTTTTTATTTCTTCCCTTTTGTTTTATGTGGTTACAATTTTTTTCATTCACATTACGAGTTTTTATTTATAGATATTGTATGTTTAATGTCTTTAGGCTTTTATATGTAAATCATCTATTGCAATGGGTCCACTCATTGTATCGGATTGTAAAACTTGTCGACCCACCATTTTTTTAAACACTATCGCTTTTCGATGCATGGTATATATATTAATGCATCAGTGCATAGTTTCCACTTATAATACAAAATCAATCTAATGGGTCCAGGAATGGGGTTATATGATAAAGTACAGGAAGCATTTATAAAGCAATGGTTAATGGGACTTGTCAAACTAGCAATTGTAGAAACACACAATAATAAAAACTAACAATTTAAAAGTGTTATTCCTAAACATGGTGTTTTTTAGTATGTATATACTACAACAAAAACAATTATGAAATAAATTTTTTTGGCTATATATATTAGTTATTTTCATATCAATATATAGTCTTGTTTTTTTTGTGATTTTTAATTTTTAGGAAGATTTTGAAAATCCATGATGATGAATGAAATAATGTGCATCATTTATGAATCACTTCTTGTTTTGGTATGATTTTCAGTTTACATAATCATGCATATGATTTCTTTTTGCATTATGCCCATCAATGTAAATATACTCATTACACTTTATTTTTATTATTTGTAAATGCAACATGACGAGAGGAACAAAATCGAGCTAATCAACAATGTTAGTTTTGGGTAGCTTTCCAGGGACTTCTACGTTGGGGGTGTCTAGCAATGTAGAATTAGTCGAGAGAGCCTGTTGTCTTTGTAATAGTGTCTTTTGTAATACTTTATTGTCAATGGTATTGGAGGGTCGATGGTATTATGTGTCATGTGGTACTGGCCACAGTGGTAGGAGTGAGTCATATCTCTTGAGTGGACAAAATTGAGTTTTATCTCTTGTGAATAACAAAAGTAAGTCATATATTCTATGGAAGTTTGTTTTTTCTGCTAGAGATTTGGACAAGAGTGAGTTATATTTCTTGTGAATAACAAAAGTGAGTCATATATTCTATGGAAGTTTGTTTTTTATTTTTTTTCTATTAAGGGGTTTGAGCATAGTGAGGATCTCGTAACTCATATTCTAAGGCGTTTCATTTTAAGTGTTGATTAACAAAACTGCAATAAAAGATAATATATGAAGGCCTGTCATTTTAAGTGTGTTGATTAACTTGCTGGCTAGTTTTCCCCTGTTCGGGTTTCTAAAGTATCTCACATGTTGTGCTTTTCCTTTCTCTGTTTATGGTTAGCTTATAGTGTGTTTATATTTGTTAAAGTTCAGATATAGAGTGTTTTCTGTGGGTAAATAATCTGAAGTGAATTCTCGACCGAAGATATAAACAGGATCCGTGCACAGGCCAAGTAGCTGAGCACGGGAGGGAAGAAGACGCAGGTTGCTGGTGATTGTAGAGGTTCGGTCCCAAGAAGTTGATCACAGAAGCAAGTAGCATTCATGAGCTGTTGGGTGTGGAGAACAAGTTGTAGGAGTGGATTGACCACAGAGAGGAAGAGCTCGGGTCAGGCGTTCAGATCTGGAACGGAGCACCCACAGTCGAGGATTGAAGGAGCCAGAATTGGGCTCACACCATGCGAGGATTGTCGTGCAACTCATAGAATACTAGGACAGAAGACGACAGCAAAAGTTGCATGTGGATTAACGCAGTTGATAGAGAATTGCACGCAATAGGCAAGCAGCGTGTTGAGCGTGGAATGACCACCACTGGGAGGAAAAAGATTGCTCCTAGCAATCGCCTTTAGCACAACCGCTAGGATAGTTTGGGTAGGGCAGCAGGCCCAGGAACGCCCAGAATCAGTCTCGGGTAATCGGGAAGGCCCTGAGTAGGGAGGAATAAATCTCGAGCAACTGCAGAAGTAGTTGGGAAGGCCCCGGGCTGGGGGTGGTAAAGATCGGGTAGCTATAGAAGTAGGTGAGCAAGCCCTGGGCAAGGGGTTAAAGGAATTCAGGAAATAGGCAGTATGGCTCAGGTAGATAATGCATATAGCCACATGATAGGGTTGAATTCAGTACTCCTTGGTGCTTCAGAGTTAAACTTGGACTGCTATGTGAAAAATGGGATGCATACCATGCATACAGTGAAGAGAGTTGGATCAATGATGTTTCACCTAGAGTCAGGTGGTACGCGCGAGGTGGCATGAATGATCCATGTTTCTGAGCTGAGGATCAGTTTTCTCTCAATATCAAATCTGGAGGATGAGGGGTGTGATGTGGAGTTCCGGGATGGAGAAATACTTATACGTTCGGAGGGAGCATGTTCCCAAGATGCAGTGGCGAGGCTTGGCATCAAAAGGGCACATTGTACAGGTTGTTGGGACAGCCTGGGACAACCTATGGTCAGCTTCAGAGAGAGAAAGAGTTTGGATTATACATGTGAATGATAGAGGGAGAGCATGAGGCTTCCGTTAAGATGAGAGTGATGGAGGAGGAACGCATATTATCAAGTATAGTGGATGCATCTAAGAAATCTTCCACTTTAGAGGGATCAACTGCACCTATAAAGGATTTCATGGATCTAGGTGGATGCTTCTTTCGAAGTACTTCTCTCGCTAAGAGGGAGTGTTAGTTTTTGGTAGCCCAGCGGGTACTTGTACGTTGGGGGGTGTCTAGCAAAGTAGGAGGGGATCAAGATAGACTCTCTAGGATATCTTTGTAATAGTGTATTTCCTAATACTTTATTGTCAATGGTATTGGAGGGTCCATGGTATTATGTGGTCCATGGTATGGGTTTCCCATGGTATTGACATAAACTGAATGTGATAAAAGAGTCTATGGAGATTTGTTTAGGCACCACAATAGCAGGATTGAGTCATATCCCTTGTGGTGGTCAATACAAAGAGATCAAGAGTGAGTTGTATCTCTTGAGTGGACAATAGTGAGTTATATCTCTTATGAGTAACAGAAGTGAGTCATATCTTCTGTCGGGGTTTGTCTTTTTCGCTGAGGGGTTTGGGAACTGTGAGAGTCGAAAGTTTGAGATTCGGTGAGATATCTGGAAGCTTGTCATTATAACTGTTGATTAACATGCCTCCAAAGATAAATTGTTGGTTGGTTTTCTTCTATTGGAGTTTCGAGGCCGATATCTCATGTGTTGTGGTTTTCTCTGTTTATGGTTAGCTTATACAGTGTGTTTATATTTGTTAAAGTTCATATTTGCAGTGTGTTTTGTTAGTAAATAATCTGAAGTGAATGCGTAAGTGATGATATAAACCAAATATGTTTAAGGCTAAAAATTTCGAACATTAGAGTAAATTTGGGGTCTAAAATGGGCCTCCTAAAGAAAATAATAAAATAATATTTATGATTTTTTCAAAAAAAAAGGAAAAAAAATACCTTTTTCTTAGTGTTTTCAACATATCCCCTTGTGGTTTTACTCAAATTTCGCACAAGGGCACTTGTTGGATGTAGAACAAAATTTGAGTAAAACCACAAGGAGATATGTTCAAAAAACAAAGAAAAAAGTAGTTTTTTAATGACAAATATGCCAAGTCAACCATTATGGTTGACTTTTTTTCTTAAGAGGCCCATTTTAGACCCCAAATTTGCTTTAATGAACATTCAACCAAATAACCCAAGTACAATAGTCAATATCATTAGCATGTGATGAAGAAATGAGGTGCCATACAAGTAGCTTGAGTATTAATAACAGATTGAGTGAAAAATGATGACCGATATATATAATTGGATGTAATACAAGTTGTATGTTTACAATTAATTAATTTACAATTGATAACTACCGATTTAACAAGTGTCCTTCAATGCCACTACATATTTGTACTTATGACCATGACTTAGCCTAAATCAATTCAGTATCCACCTCCCACTTACTCACTAAGTGGATAATAACTTCTACATCACATGTCACACATAATCTCACATGTTAATTTTGTTTCATGGTATTAGATACATTTATCTTGATTTAGCTATGAGAAGGGTACCAATGGTACTCCACTGCTAATCCAAGTTTAAAACAATTTTAACCCAATGATCCTCCTAAATATTCATCCTTGACGAATGATCTCCTATTCATACATCAGGCACATGTATGACGTGTGACTACACATTTATTCTTTAAGCTACTAAATTGCAAAATAATGACATGAAAATCCTTTCAACATCATAACAAGCTAGTTCAACTTTGAAATTATTACACTTTCGAGTGTTCCCATGAAGATATGTAACACTTTTTGGCAAGCAAAGGGCATGATTATGTTAAGAACATAGCTCGATCGATATTATTTTAAGCTCTCAATTAAGCTTTAAAAATATCGATTAAGGGATTAAAAAACACTCAATCAATCTATTTAAAAACGCTCGATTGAGGGTTAGTACAACCCTCGATTGAAAGTCTTACTAACCCTCGATCAAGCATTTTTTAATAGCTTGATCAACTGCTTTTAAATAGCTCTATCGAGCGCTCATAGTTCAATCGAGCCACTACATTTGGTAACTCAATCGAGCATTTATAATCATTTAACTATAAAAATTCAACAAGCCACGACTTATTTCATTGCGTTTATTTCATAGAAATTTTATGATAGACTAATATAGATGGGTTACAAATATTTTAAATGTGTGATAGATATAATAGATGTGTAATTATTGTTTAGAGATGAGAAGGTCCCTCTTCATTTGAAGATATGGATGTGGAGTAGTTGAAGTCATAGATATGATTGATCAAATCTATTAGTCCAATTACTTTGTGTTCTATATCTGTAAATGAATATCCAGTGAAACTAGCGATAGTAATGCATTTACTTTATTCTTCTTCAAGGTATTTATTATTACCCACAAGTATCATTGTTATTTTTAAAATTATATTTTATTAAATTTTCTTATCATATAATTCTATGTTTGCCTCTCTCGCAATGGGTTCTATTTCAAATCAATTTTATGTCTAATATATGAGTTCTATTTTTGAATCAATTTATGTGTGTTATATGTTTTATATAAAGTTTTATTAAATTTTTTATTCTATTATGTTCAAAATTAATTCCAGGCCCTTAAGGCACCAGCTTTCGTCCCTAGGCTTTGATTCCATGTGTAGCAACCTCCAAGGAATAAACCTTGCAGGTAGCTAATTAATTAAATTGAACTATACTAGGGATCTTTTTTAGGCAATTTATGTGTGTTATATGTTTTATATAAAGTTTTATTTATTTTTTTATTCTATTATGTTCAAAATTAATTCCAGGCCCTTAAGGCACCAGCTTTCGTCCCTAGGCTTTGATTCCATGTGTAGCAACCTCCAAGGAATAAACCTTGAAGGTAGCTAATTAATTAAATTGAACTATACTAGGGATCTTTTTTAGGTTGTCATTCTAATTTAGTAAAGATTTTAATTTTTTTAATATTTTAGTTTTAAAATTCTAAACTTTATTTTAACCAACAAACCTTTTAGAATTAAACATCAATTTAATAAAAGAATTAAACCAAAAAAATACCAAGAAGAATACCTCCATTGATAATAAATGTGATCTCTTTGAAGTGGAAGCAGCGGTTGAATTAATCGAATCCCCATTAAACCTATGTTGCGGGGAAGCGCCCCCCCCCTCGTCCCCGCTCTGGAAGCTCGCTTTGGACCGAAGCGCTGCGGGAGCTAAGGGGAATCGCACTTCCTGGATCGCTCCCGATCTGAAGCGAAACTTAAAGTGTGATTCCTTCCCCAGAAAATCGATCCATGCCCTATCCGGAATCGTTCGCTTCCATGACGCTTCCTACCTCGCTCCCGGTGCTTCCTTTTTCGCTCCCTCGTCGCTTCTTGGTCGATTCCTCTTTTGCTCCTAGCGCTTTCAATTTCGCTTCCCGTAGCTCCCCCAGGCGCTTCCTCCTTTTAACGCTGCCCACACCCGCGGAAGAGAGGAAAAGGGTCTTTGGAGGGAAGGAGGAGGGCTTTGGGGGATAAAGCCCTCTTCTCCTACCTCATTGTCACTTTGCAAGAGAAGAGAAGAGGAGAGGAGAGGAGAAGAGAAGAGAAGAAGAGAAGAAGAGAAGAGAAAAGGAGAGGAGAAGGTTGCAGCTTGCCACCATTGGAGAGCAGGGGCCAAAGAGGTAGGTTCTACAACCTTATAAGTTATTTGTAAGTTTGTAAATTAAACATTTGTCATTTTCTTTGTGTTAAAATTATGAAATTATTTGACCTTTGATTTCTATGATAGTATGAAATTTGAATGCTTGGCCTTGGAATATAAATTCTAGAGTCTAGAGTCTAGAATCTAGTGACTAGAATGTACATTGTTAAAAACTTAAATCTCTAGTTCCTCCCTCATTCTATTGTAGGCAACAGGTTATATCTCTAGTTTCATCTGGCATCAACCATGATGATGGGTTTATGGTTTATTTTGTTAGTTCCATTTGTTATTTTGATGGTGGTGGTTGGAAACTAGAGGAGGAATGAGGAAGAGGATGAAGAAGTGGGAAGTGGCACATACCATGGAGAGGAGGAGGAGGAGGAGGAAGGGGAGGGGGAAGAGGAGGAGGAAAGCAGAACAAAAATCAAAGAGGACCCCACACCCTTGTGGAAATATGTCACAAGGCAGACATGAACTAGAGGGGGTGGAACCACCAAATTTGTTTGCCCCCATTGTAAAAAGACATACAGAGATTCATATACCCGTGTGAGAAGACATCTATGTAGGTACATGTCACAAGGCAGACATGAACTAGAGGGGGTGGAACCACCAAATTTGTTTGCCCCCATTGTAAAAAGACATACAGAGATTCATATACCCGTGTGAGAAGACATCTATGTAGGTACATGCCATGTGATGAAAGAAAAACTGTAGGAGTTTGTGTTTGCCCAAATGCGGTATTGACACAAAGAGCCATCTATAAGAAGGAAGAATTTGAAGCACAAAACATAACAAAACGATTATCGGATGACCATGAGCTTTCATGCTCACCAAGAACTGGAGGCCCATCCACCCAAGGAAGTGGATTCTCTCCCATGCAATCACGTGGCAGGACAATATCAGATTTCCTTAATCAAGGTGGTAGGGATGATGTGGATTCAAAAGTGTATCGGTTTCTCTATGCATGTGGCATACCATTCAATGTTCTTCGCTCACCCTATTGGCAAGAAAATGGTAGAGGCCATTTGCACTGCCCCAACAGGATACAAAAGCCTCGGGTATGAAAAAGCTAGAACTATGGGACTTGACAAGGAAAAAGCCAAGATCCAAAATGCTTTGGGGCAATTCACAAATACTTGGAATGTGTATGGGGTATCAATTGTATCAGATGGTTGGACCAATGTGAAAGGTAAGCCATTGATGAATGTTCTTGGTGTCTCTGCTACTGGTGCAATCTTCCTTTCAGCACATGGCTACTCAGATAAATTCAAGACCAGCATGAACATTGCAAAACTCCTACTCAAAAACATTGAAGGTATTGGTCCATACAATGCCATCCAAGTCATAACAGATAATGCTGCTAATTGTTAGGCAATGAGAGTAATCATTGAAGATAAATACCCCAACATATTTTGGTCCGGGTGTATGGTTCACACATTGAACCTTTTGATGCGTGGCATTATTAAGTTAAAGGAAAATGAATACAAATGGATTGGTGAACTGTACAAAAAGGGTAAGCACATGATAAGATTTATTATTGAACCATAGCAATGCCCATGGCATTTTCCATGCTCACTCAAAGTTAGAGCTATTAAAGATAGCAAAGACTAGATTTGCTAGCTATTACCTCACCTTCAGGGGCCTTTTGAAGGTAAGAGGGGCATTGGCTAGCATGGTATCAAGTGAATCATGGCAAGTCTTTCAAGATAGGGCTACATCCACATCCGACAGGGATGATTTTCAAGACGTGGAAGACAGTTTTTGATGGTCAATTTTGGGCAAGTGTCAAGTTTGTTTTGCAGTTCACAAAGCCCATTTATCACATGATTTGGTTTGCAGATACAGATAAGCCGGTAATTGGGGAGGTGTATGAGCAGATGGATAGCATGTTGGGCTAGATTAAAGATATTGTTGAATCGAAGGATCCCATCCTGTATGACCATATTCACACACATGTGGTCAAAAGGTGGGATCATCTCAACGTTCCACTGCATGCCTTAGCATATGTATTAACACCAAAATATTATTCTCCATCTTGGTTGGCCAAACCAGCACCTAGGGGTGGGGTTAGGAGAAAGCCCCACATAGATCCAGAGGTACAGGTTGGGTACATGGCTGCTATAGACAAGTTGGTCCTTGATGAAGAGGAATGTACCTTATTGCGTAGTGAATTAAGCAAATACCTCAGTGAGATTGGTCCGTTTGGTACTTTGCATGCTAGAAAAAATCGAGATAGGGCGCTTCCTATTGAGTGGTGGAACATGTATGGCTCATCATGCCCACGCTTGCATAAATTGGCAACCAAAGTGCTTTCACAGGTGGTAAACAGTTCCTCTGCAGAAAGGTGTTGGAGCACCTATAGCTTCATCAACTCGGTGAAAAGAAATCGATTAAATGAAAATCAGGCAGAGAGCTTGGATTATGTATATTACAACTTGAGGTTGTTAACTCATTACTGTGAGCGGGCCAAAACCGATAAATCATATGTCACTTGGGACAACAATCCGGAGGAGCATAACTTGGAGGATGGAACATTAACTTTAGAGCGCTCGGAGGAAGAGCTTTTGGGCGATGAAGATGACCATGCAGTAGCAACAACAACGACAATGCCACCACCATCTGCTACCTTGTTTCTAGATGCACCATCTTCCCCCCCGGGTTCAACTTCACAACTCCCACCTGTATCAGTGAGGGGGGGTCATGCAGGACCAAGTCTTGGACATGGCTCAAGCCGCTCAACATCAGTGGCTACTAGGGATGAAAATCTTGCTCCCTTTGTTCATGGACATAGACAACGGGAAAAGAAATTAGAAATTTCCCGTGGCAAGAGGAAACATCCATAAAATCTACTTTTCTTGTCTTTTCTTATTTACAGTACTTTCAAGTTTCTGCACTTTTGAGATTTGAGAACTTGAGTCATTGACCCTTTTATATTTTTTATGGTATATTTTGTGAATATTACATGGCAATTCAAGTTTGAAGTTTGAAGTTGAACTCTGAAGCTGTAAGATTGATAACTTGATGTTATGGATAATGGACCTATGTTTGATGAATTCACTAGTATATGATAATTGATTGAATCATTGATGGTTGATGAATGATGTTACATGGTATTATGATTTATCATGTTATGGTTTATTTCATGTTTTTATGCTTTCCATGACTAATTCAACATTCTACAAGCATTTGTTGGCATATATGCATCAAAATATATTAAAAATATATATTATATAAAAAAACGCTTCCAAACTGAAAGCTTCTAAAAATTTCGCTTCCCGCTCTTGCCCCCGCTTCCAAGTAACCTTGCATTAAACATCAATTTAATAAGAGAATAAAACCAAAAAAAAAAAAATACCAAGAAGAATACCTCCATTGATGATAAATGTGATCTCTTTGAAGTGGAAGCAGCGTTTGAATTAATCGAATCCCCATTAAACATCAATTTAATAAGAGAATAAAACCCAAAAAAAATCAAGAAGAATAGCTTTAGAAGACCTCCATCTATGATAAATGTAAACCCTTTGAAGTTGAAACATCATTTTAATTAATTGAATCCCTTTATTCAAATTTCCTAGAATGGGACTTAAAATTATTCTCCAAGCCAATTAAAGGCCTAGCCAAATCCCTACTTCCATGAAACCATTTGGTTTCTTGATCGTCAATGCCCATGGCTCTATGAAGTTATGAACAACTATCCTTAGTGGTATTCTCGATATCTCCCAAATCTCCCAAAACAATCCACTAGGTTCCCTCCCTCCCAATGCTTCCAACTCCCCCAAACAGCTCCTGAAACCAAAAACCCCCCTTCCATCCTCCTTTACCTACTTCCATTCCCATCCTATCCCAATGCTTCCCAACTCCCCCCAAACAGCTCCTGAAACCAAAAACCCCCCTTCCATCCTCCTTTACCTACTTCCATTCCCATCCTATCCTCTTCTTCCTCTGCTAGAATTCCATCCTTCTTTACCTACTTCCATTCCCATCCTATCCTCTTCTTCCTCCATCCTATCCTCTTCTTCCTCTGCTAGAATATGTTGTGGTGTCGGCTATACCGAATTTCCAAGTGATAAAGTATTTCACGAAACGATATTTAAATAACCATGTATCTCGTTTGCATTACATTACAATTTTTTCCGTATTCAATGTATAAATTAAAGTACCACATCATACATCCAATATGCATAATCAAATAGAATCACATATTATTGTCCATACAAAATATGCTCAAAAAGAGCCTACAGTCTGATCTTTATATTGTTCATACAAATCAGCTCATACATCCTAAAAGATGTATTCACTGTCACAATTTTTAAAACTGATTCAAAAACCTCATATCTGCTCTCTTTGAGAGTACTTAAAAATACATTAACACCCCCATGATATGACCTCCACAGAAAAGGAAAACTTCTACAAAGACAGAAATCATAAGAACTTTCCTAACATATCTGAAGGTATTCAGCCTGTATCAAAGAGAATTAACCCATCAAACATGCACCAATAACTAACAGCAGAACCTTCTGACCATGAGCAGAGGATAAGGACCAATCTGGAAGAGATTTCTAGCTACTGAGTCAAAACACTGAAAGGATGGATTCTGAAATAGTCTGCCCATTTTTCTGAAACAGACCAGCTTCGAACATCAATCTGGAATCCTGCTTTAGAGAGAGGATCAGATTCAGAGTTGACTAATCTGTAATCATGATAAAAAGAAATCGAGTTAAGAACAGAAATCAACTTTTTAATCTCAACAAATATCGGTCTTAAGACCAGATTCCCCATTCTAAATTCACCCTTTCATCCAATTTATTACCACCAATGAGTCACCAAAAATCTGAAGCTTGGACATCCCTTTTAGAAGATAAATTTATAAGCAATTTCAAAGCAAGGAGCTCAGCATAATTGTTAGATCTCCCTCCCAGCCGGGCACCCTGAAAAAAAGAGCATTATTTAAAAAAATAATGCCACCTGCTCCACATCTGAGAGGAGATCTTTGGCTTGCTCCATCAAAATACCCCCATGCTCCTATTTTGTCAATGGGCTCATGAACAAGCTGCCTCTGAGGGACTGCTTTGGAATTAGTTTTATAGCTGGCAAATATAGATCTGCACTGAGAAGCACACTGGGAAGGTGGGATGAATCTCCCCTCAAAGATGTCAACATTCCTTGCAAGCTAAATTCCCAATGATATTATCAAGAGTAGAGCTTTAAATTCTTTTAACTCACTTCTGCTGCCACTGTGTAAGACATACTGCTATAGTTTCCCCTAGCCAGGCACCTCTTACCCCTGTCAGATTATCCATTTCAGCCCACACTTGGAAAGAATATGGGCAAGATAGAAGATGTCCTATAGTTTCCTCATCCATTTTGCATAAAGTACATCAACTTGGCCCGTGTCGATTCCTCTTCCTCTTTTGTAGTACTTCACAGGTTAGGGCCTTGTTCAGATTAGGGACCTGATTTTCCAAAGTGGTTTCCACAACCATTAGATTCCATTGCCTTAAAGCCAACTTTAGGGGTATTAAATCCTACGGTTGGGTTTTTTAACCAGACCAGCTCATCCTCTGTCTCCCTGAGACGAACATGACTCACTTTCTGTGTAGCTGTGGCTCCTTGTCTTTCCCTTCCAGCCCTAGAAGATTTGCCTTTTTCCACTCTTGTTGCCAAACATAGTGTGTTCTGAAGAGGCAGCCTGAGCTAGATAGAAGATACCTTCCCCTTGCAGGGAGTGGATCAGATAAACAAATAAAAGATCAAAGAAAATCCTCTTCATTTGTCAGCAAGTCCAATGTATCGGATCCACATAGTGATCAACAATTAGGAAGAACCATCCAGTTTTGTCAATAGAACTCTAAATCGTGTAAATTTGAATATACAGCACATAAATGATGTAATGTGTCCCAAAATAGATTACTAACTCATTACAAAGGATTGAATCAGATAATTCAGATGAAAGAGATTGCATCACCACAGTTAGAAATCAAAATGCATCACAGAATCTCATGTATTGATAATTTACAGGCAAATATAAATCAGCGAGGAACCGTTGGCTGTTCTTATCTTGTCTCTTATTTTTTAGTCCGTGGAAGCAACATAAAAGACTGGTCGATGATCTTTACAACAACCAGTTGCTCAATAAGACATTACAAAAAGGTTGAGGTTTGTGTTGCAAGACTTCTCTTACTCCCTTTTTTTCCATATCCTGAGCGGCTTGCGGAGGCAAAGGCAAATATGGGCTGCCTTCTGCCTCAAGGAGCTCTGACTAAGAATGAGGAAGAACCGAATTGGGCACCAATCCCGTAGTCTTGAGTTTGTAAGAAAAGAGCTTTTATAGAGCCTTTAAGGAGACTGCTGAATTCTTGTAACGAAGGTTGCTTTGGGTACGGCCCAACCAATAATTTTTTATAATTCCTGCGCCAATCAACACCCTCTAAGTAAAGTAAGCTATCATGATCTAAAGAACAATGCCTACGAACGTTTCCATCTAACCGTTGCATCAACTAAAGAAAAGAATCAGCCAAACCTGAAATGTAAACTGCAACTAATGGATACAGCAGAAACCAACAGGACAAGTCAAAATCTACATGCATTTTAACACTGGACAATTTTCCAGGGCAATTCAACCTAAACTTCCAGCCATCAACCTAGGAATCGAATTGCATTCATTGGACTGCCGTCCTTATCTTTCCAGTTTTAGGGGAATGGGTGCATTCATTGGACCGCCGTCCATCTCTGAATTTTCTGTTTGATCTGCCACATTATGTGCATCCTCTGAATCTGATGCTGGAGAAATCGCAATATGAGTTTCTGCTGTAAGATTGTTAGGCAAAGGAAATGTCGACTCTTCCTGCCGAAGGGACCAACCCTGTCGAGGAACAGAGTTTGCAACAGAATAATGCAAGGGACTCAAAACCGGCGACACTGAAGCTCGAGCATTCGATGGTGATGTGCCAGATTTGATCCAAGAGGGTGAACTCACAGCTGGTGATCCTGGTTCATGACCCAAAGGAACCAATCTGGGTGAAGCATCTCTCGGGTCCTGTGAATCTTGGCCAACGTATCGTCTAGGATAAAGCTTATCATCACAGAGCTCATAGAAATTTCCGGTGCGAACCTCCTGACAAAGAGAACAAACACTGCAGAAAAGCCACTGTACTAAATCTGTCACATTAGGCTGCCCACAACAACAGCCATTCCCAGGTAGGCCAAACCTCTTCCGCATCTGAATCCTCCAAAATCCACCATAAAGAAGCCCGCACACGCAAAGAATTATCCCAGTTATACCGAGAGCTTCCCGAACATTCTCATTATCAATATTGACAGCAGCCAAGGTGAAAACCCAGTAAGGGGCCATGCACAACAAAATGAAGGTCACTATGTGCACATACATGTTCCCGAATCCTAGTCTATCCATGTTCCACCCAAAAACACAGAACCCACAAAATGCTGAAAAAAATGCAACAGAACGATCATTCCAGCAGTCAAATAGACCTCCCTGCCATTCCGGTTTAGGTTCCATTCTTTTACTCTCTCTTGAAAGAAAAGAGTATCTCCTTTCAAGCAGCTTGGATGTAGGTCTTCCTTTTACAGAATTATCACCTGTCTGAGTAAGGTCTGCATGAGCCTCCAAATCACTTTCAGTGTGGTAATCCTTTCCTAGTGGACTGAGGATGAGATAGAGACCAGCTGCAGCAGGGGCACCTATTGCAACAGCAACACACAAACCCACTCCAATGGCTGGACGCTGTGATCTCTTATAACCCCAATTGAGACCACAGAGTGCATACTGTGCAAAACAATTCACTTGCAGAAGTAGCACGACTACCATCATGTGTGCCCACTCATGAGGTTTGTAAGTCCCATTCTTGCAGTAGACCTTTCTAAGATAGATAATATCTTCTTGTTTCCATCTATAGAGAAGTGAAAGGTGATAAAAACGCTGTGGGTGTTGATAAAGGCACATGATGGTAAAGAGAGCATTTAGAATTTGATTATTGACCTCAAACAAGGCATCCCTGTCACTCTTTTTAGGCAGGGCCCTATTAAGAAGGCCAACCATAACCAGAAAAAGCATGGCTCCAGATACTGCCACAGCAATCCCCCATATCAACAGTGCCAAATTCTTGGGATTTCGCAGCCATTCTTTCACTGCGTCCTTCAAAAACACCCACCTAATTTCCCCAACAAAAGGCACTTTAACGCCATCCCTTAAGCCATGGAGAGGCTCCACCGGCCGAGGTGTCGGCGTAGATCGTGATATCCCATCTCTTTCATTAGCTATTCTTTGAAATGTTGCAGAAGGTGAAATAAGAAGAATCGGCGCGCCTGGCTTCCGAAGGCCTGGTCTTCTGGGAGGCTTAATGCAGTACTTAAAAAATGATCTCTTAGGCTTCTTCTCTGCACCTTCTAACAGTCCTCTTTGAGAAGACCCAATTGTCTGTTTGTTTGAACTGAGGGATATTTCAGAGAAAGATCTGTAATCCTCTTTCTTGCTTTGATCACTTCCTCCATTTTGGGCACTCTCCATGATCAACTTATTGAAAGAAAAATTGCCAGGACTGTAAATTTTCTGCTTAATACAAGGCTTGTGATCTTGAAGAATTCCCTATCTCTGTATTAAGGAACCCGACAAGGCAATACCAAGGGTATATGCCTGTCATTAACTATGGAATTCTTTAGACTAAGACTACCTAACAATAATATATCAATCAAACACAGTTGTTATCTTATTACAGTGCTCTGCAGGCCAAAAGACTATAAAAAATTCTTGACCCACGATCAAATATCAAGCATACCTGACTATCATAGAAGTCAAACCTTCTGCAGGAAACAAAAGCCCTATCTGGATCTGGGAAACTCTCACTGCCATTCAGTTCTGCTCTCTAAACTTGGGGATCCAAAATATAAACATATTACGCAGGTCATTCAATTCTGACAGCCCAAACAAATAACATTTGTTGCAAACCTGTGTTAAACCAGCAATTTTCTCACCTGTGTAGAGGAACCCTTCGATCGTTAATCCCTATTCATCATACCGCTTCCATGGCCACCGACCTCGAAATAATGCTTAATTCCTTTCCTATCCCAATTATCCAACAACTTTTGAACAACCCTTCCGAACTTTATTGTTAACACTGCCACCTACCATTTTCCCCTTCGTTTCTCTTCTTCCTGGAAGCTGACTTGTCCAGTGTCCACCATGGCGGTTTGTTCATTGATGTTTGCTTGTTTTCTACCTCGAAATTTCTGTGGATTTTTCATACCACTTGGCCATAATGGGTCCTCCACGTGTCCTAGGAACTTGGCAATGATACTGGCAAGCAAGAGGAAATGTTCTGTGCTAGCCTACATAATTATTATTATTTCTTCCTTATTTTTTTAATACGTTAAAAAGCAATTAAGAATTAGCAACTCTTATCTATTAAAACGGTATAGAAATCAATTAATTTCAGAATATATATTTTTTTTCACAAGGGAAAAAAATTATAAGCTTCTATTAAATAATAAAAGGTTATATTCTTCACATGAAACAATAGGTTCAGCATTGTCTATTACTTAAAATATTAAATATTTTTCAGCAGTTCATTGAAAGACTTTATTTAAAAAGATTTATCTCAAAAATCAGAAAATATACATTTTCCAAAGCAACAAGTATGCACCAAGAAATATACATTTTCCAAATCAACAAGTATGCACTGTATTTTCGGAAAAATGCTGAAAAGTCTTTATCATATGTCTGAAAATTTAATTGACTAATCAAAGGCACAGAAAGAAATATCACAAAGTTAATGAGACAAAAAAGAGCCAAAAGACTCAGAGTCTTTACCAGAGTTGTTTTGTCACCTACCTATCATACTCATACCATAAACTGAAATGGTAGAATGGACTCGGAAATTTCAGAAAGATTATGTTAAAAAATATGCCAAAGATTTTCATTCAAAATAGTACCAACTTTAGTTAAATCATCACCCAAAGCATTTCTTTCCTTGTAGATATGCTTAAACTCCACAAATTCTAATATCTTAGAATATCTAATAACTTTGTTCAGCAAAGGAGAGAGTTGCACATTATCTATTCTATGCAAACCAGTAACCCAATTAATGATAATATGTGAATCACTAAAAACATGTAGCTTTGTTATATGCAAATCCAAAGCCAACCTGAGTAACAATTTTAAACCAAGTAATTCAGCAAAATTATTATTACCAAACCCAAGACCAGCTTTAAACCTGACAAAGTGCTTGCAAAAAAATTAAATTAGTCCACCAACTCCGCAGGTACACGGATCCCCAAGAGCAAATCCATCAAAATAACCCCAAGGAAAATATTTATCCATCGATTCTTCAACCATCAATCTGGTTTTGATAAAAATGAGATCCTGTGGAATATACCTCAGAACCCCCAAACTTTGTATGGAGACCTAAATAGGCAGAGGAAGATGATCCTCAAAACAACTCTGATTTCTAGCCTTCCAGAGAAACCATAGAACAATTAAAGGCAAAGATCTAATATCCTTCAACTCTTCATTTGAGCACTTAAGACTTAAGACAATGCTCCATGGTATCACCCAACCATAAATTTTTCAAATGAAGCTTGGATTCAATTTCATGTCATACACATTTAGTATAAGAACAGTCCACCCCCAAATGAGCATGCCCTTCCCTACCCTTTCTACATAAGGTATCTCAAGTTAAGGCTTCAATAGAAAGTATAAACCACATAAAAACTTTAGACTTAAGTGGGTATTTAAATTTCCAAACCGCTTTCCACCACCAAATAATCTCATCATCAACCCTATCCTTGATCAACTGAGAAGAACCAACTTTAGGAGAGTATTTCCTAGATTTTGACTAGATCCAAACCAACTCATTAACAACATCAGATAACCTAATATTGTTGACCTTAAGAGTAGCAATATAACCATTCCAAGTCAAAACATCCTATATATCCACTAAACCAACATTTTTAGAAGAAATCCAACCTTGATTCAACACTATAAACGAGCCAAGATTACCAATATCATTAAGAAAATAAAAACCACTAATATGTAAACCATCAATCAAATATGAAGATAAAAGGTGTCTCCACTTAATTTCAGATTATATACAAACCCTCTGAGTACATTTTACCTTTTAAATGAACTCATTTTATTATTATTCGTTTATATAAAAGATATCTTCACTTAATTTCAAATTATATACAAACCCTTTGAGTGCATTTTACCTTTTAAATAAACCAAATTTGTTATTATTTGTTTATAGTTGTTTTTAATTGTAATATCCAGTTTTCCTACACTATAAGCCACAAATGGCTTCTTGCTGAAGCGCTTCACTTTGATGTTGCATCTTTTTTGGACTACCAGGATGCGTTGGAGCCTTTTTTTTTTCCAAAGAAAAAAATCGTAAATACTTTATTCACATTCAGTAGATGGCCTTCATAGTCCATTTTACAAAATACAACTAAGAAGTTGTCATTACAAAATTTGCCTCAGAAAGAGCACAAATCCACAATCCGAATCAAAACATCAGCAAATGCTGTCATAAAGATTGACCAGAAAAAGGTCACTTCTATTCAATAAGACATCCAAAATATTGCAAAATATGTCAAAATCCCAAAAGATAAAACCAAAAATCCACTCAGATCGGCCATGAGCAAGAAATGGCACATTGATGACTCAGAAACGACTCCCACAATCCACGCAGCTCTATGCTATCGGATTCCGACCGCACCAAAACCTCGCAAGATCAGGATCGATAAACCAAGAATCAAAGACCAAGAAACGTCGGTTCTTCCGAATGCAAGAAAAGGCTCCTCAGGATCGACTCCCTCAATCCACGCAGCTCTATGCTATCGGATTCCGACCGCATTAGAAAACCTCGCAAAGATCAGATCGACACCCTCAATCCACGCAGCTCTATGCTATCGGATTCCGACCGCACTAGAAACCTCGCAAGATTAGGAGACCAAGAATGGAGCAGCTCAATGCTATCGGATACCGACCGCACCAGAACCACCGCCGCAAGAATCCAACATCTCCACTCGCCGCAAAAAATCGCCGCGCATGGCCTGCAGAGGACGAGACCCTAGCTCAGAAATTGAGCGGCAACTAAGGCATGCTCCACGCTCGTGGTTGCTGGGTCTGTGGAGCAAGACGCTTGCCGCGAGGCCGCTGGCAAAACCCCATGCACACTGGTGCTCTTGGATGCCACACAGAAGCAAAAACAAGAAAACGCAGAGAAACGGTGTCGTCCTGCCTGAAGATCGCCTCTGAGCAAGATCGCCGAAGCAGCAGCGAAACCATTCGAGACATCCTGCAAAATATTCACCGCCCTCCCATTTCCAAATACGCTCTTTGCTTCTATGGAACAACACAAGCGTGACTCGCGAGGCCGCAGATGGCAAGACCCCAGGCACGCTGGTCCTCTTGGATCTGCCACACAGAAGGATCGGACGTCCTGCAATCATCTTGCCTGGAGATCGCCATTGACACCCGCGAAGCTTCATAGCAGCGACGTCCTGCGGTCATCTTGAACCTGCGCATCTCCTGATCAAGAAAACCAGGCACCAGGGATGGAAGGAAAAGAGCCGTTAAATAGGGCGATCTTGGAGCTCCCTTCCTTCCGCATCCAGCAAATGAGCAAGGATGCGTTGGAGCCTACGAGTGTGATTGGATCTCCGATCTGATCTATCTCTAATAATTTTTACCATAGGATATTTGCATTTTATAATTTCTATCATATTTTTACGCATTTCTAATACGAACACACACATTTGCCATATGTTTACATACATACTTTTAATACCAACACATTTTAATAATTTTTAATTTTTACAATAGGACATTTGCATTTTATAATTTCTACCATATTTTTATGCACTTTTAATACTAACACATTTGCCATATGTTTATATGCTTTTAATACTAGCACATTTGCATATTATAATTTCTACCATATTTTAATACATTTTTAATACTATACATTTGTATGAATGGCAAGAATTAACCTCCATTGCAGCTTTTTTCCTTTGACTTATTTAGTTGTGCTTTTTTTATAGTTAATATGGAACTATTGATTTTGACTTATTCAATTGTGTTGCTCCAAGTTATTAATGAAATTGCTCAAGTAAAGTTAATCCATGTACTTAATTAAGGTTAAGTTTTTTATCAATAAATAAGTATACTGTTTTTCTTTTGAAAAAAAAACGAGTTTATCTAATTTGTTATTAGCTTTCATTAAACAAATGGATTCTTATTCTTGGGCCTCTTGAATCAAGGTTTCTCTTGTGGGGTAGCTGATTCCTTGGGGTATTTGTTGTTGCACGGTAGGCTCCTTGGTTATTCCTTGTGAAAAACAAATTATGATTTTGTTTGATTGAGATTTTATTTTATTTTTATTTTTTTTATATTAAAATTTAACTTAATTTAATCTGAGATTTTATTTTCTTTTTAATTTTTTATTATTAAAATTTAACTTAATTTAATTGATTAATATAGTGAATAAAAATATGTGTAAATAAATCTAATAAAAAATTGGTAGAAATTGAATATCATTATAGTTTTTTAAAATTTTTATACTTGTAGCAATTTTGTTTCTAATAAATATAAAATTTGTGTTGTTCAAATTTTGTTTTTGTTGTTCATATGAAATTTTAAAAATTTCTTTTAGAATACCAAAAAATATGACCATTAAATAAATAGTAACTCGTAGATCTTATCAAAATTACCAAATATTCAACCAATCAATAAATTATAAATTTGAAAAAATAATAATTTTAATAACATTAAATTAATAAATTTTGAAAGATAATAATTTTAATAACCAATAAATTATTAAATTTTAAAAAATAATAATAATAACATCCTAAGTTTGCCAACTGTATCTTTAATAAATTTAGTAAATAAAAACAAAAAATTAAAAAAAACATAACACTTTTATCTTTAACTAATTCATTGAATAAAACAAAATAACATGAAACTATCACCTTTAACAAATCCATTAAATAAAACAAAATAGCATTAAAACTATCACTATTATTGGTTTTTTTAGCAAGTGATTTAAATAGCTATTATATCATTAGCAAATTTTAACAATGTAAAACAAACAAACAAACTTTATGATAAATTTGTAAAATGTTAATTACAGAAATTTTCCAAGTCTCATATTTGACTCATTTATGTGGTTGTTTTTCATGTTAAATCGATTATTGAGAAGTTTTATTATCTTTATTTACAAACTTTTCTATGCAACTTTTTAAACAATTTTTACATAGATTTTAGCTAATTAATCAAAATAATAAGACAAATAATAAGATTTATTTGTGAATGAATTTAGTTGAATAGATATTTCATAATTACAATATTTAAATCGAAAGTAAATGGTTATGGAAAAAGTTAAAATGTTTTGGTATTTAAAATTGTCTATTTAGTTTTTTTAACATAATAGCAAGATATTAAAGTTTAAATATATTATTATGTAAATATAAAACTTTATCACTTGTAATAATCTCTTAGTTGTAAAAGAGTAATAATCTATATTGTGTTGTAAGAAATAGATTTTTAGACCAATAATTTGTTTATATAGTTTAAGGAAAACAAATTCTTAACAAAATACAAATTATTTTAAATCATACTTCAAAACCTTTAAAAACAAAAAAAATCAACCTAATATTAAAATTACATAAAAAATTATATAATTTCCATAATATCTAACCATCTGCCCTACACCTAAAACTTAAAATACTACTTTTTAATTATAATTAATATTTTATTCAACATACATTAAATACACTTTCTTATTATCCATACTATTATTATCACTATAATAAAATATACAACATTATTAATAAGTTAATATATATAATACACAACATCATAATTATTAATAAGTTAGTATTAATATATATAAAATACAATAAAATCAACCAAAAAACAAAGATATTACATGAAGCTTTATAAAATACTTTGAAGCTTAATATCTTCATTTCAGCAAAGCCTCATCTTTACTATCTCTCAAACATGAGAGATTCCGTGGCTCTAGAGTTGTCGTTATATTAAAGAACAATAAATCATAGAAATCATAATCCAAGATATGTGTATCCATCTTTTAATGACCTTCAATGTCATTTTTTATTGGGAGGGTTATCTACATCTATCAAAATCTGGGATAAGAGTGTGTATATATATATATATGATATTTTTGATTTATTTGTAATAAAGTGATAGTATATGTTTTTTTTTGTCCATTGGTTGTAGATTAGGTGGTTGTGAGGAATAATTATTACTATTTTCATTCGTATAAGTGACATGTTTACTCTTGTTGAGGAGCTTCTTTGTAATAAATGAATGAATTGTGAATTTGCTCATACTTTAATTCTCGTGTTGGAATAGTTGATGTTGACATATTTCTCGGTAGAGCAGCTCTCTAACAAATGGTAAACCAACTTTTTATTTTAACTTGTATGTTTTCTTTTTATTTCCATGCAAGTATCTAAAGGGTTAGTTCACTCCACAAATAATAGATAGGGTGGTGTTTGGAATCTTTGTACTAAAATTAAAAAATCTTTTATTTTAATTATGTTGGAAATGTAGAAATTTTTCCAATTTTATTTATTTAAAAAAATTATGATAATTTTACTATTTCACATTGGTAATAGATATTTAATAATTTAGTATTGAGCATGATGGGGTGGAACTCTTGTTAATAGTGTGAGAGGATTTCGTAGAAGATGAGCAACTTTGAATGGTTTAAATCCTAGTTGGTAAGGACTTTATTAGCATACATTAAGGAGGGAGGATTGTGGGAGATAACTAGCATGTCAATAACAAAAGTCATGATATAGAGGTACAGTGATTAGTGATTACATTGAAGGGGTGACAGGTGTGGGGGGAGGGTGATTTTTTACCCTAGAGGAAATCATAAGAAATACAATTCTTAGGGATCGGGAGAGATGTCTAATAATTTTGTGGAATATTTTGCTTTATGGCAAGGTTTAACTCAAGCCATTCAAGGTAATATAAGGATATTAATTATAGTGGGTGATTCAATGACAATAGTCCGGTATCTAGTTTCAAAGCAAGCTCCAAGAGATGGGTCACTAAGAAACATAATACATGGGCTTTTACAATTGCTAACAAAAGTTGAAGGTGTTATAGTTCATCGTGTTCTCAGAGTATTGGACTTCCTAGATGACAAACATGCTAATGTGGTGTGTAACCTTTGTCAAGATAACCTCCTAATCTACAGAGAAGATGTAGGTCATTGTCCTATTCCTTAACATGTTCCTATGGTGCACCAACTATACAAATCATTGGTCATTTATCCAAACATATGTATCTACATAAAAAATAATGGGAATGTGTGATAGGTACTACAGGTGGCAATTGGATTGTATGCATCGCATTACAATGATGGATATAATTGTTTGAAATTTAATGAGCTTCAAGTGAATTGTTGAGATCCTACGGATCAAATGTGAGAGTAGTGGTTATGAGCTGCCCATTTATGCAGACATGATAGTTGCCTTTGATGCCTTACACCAATTTCTAGATGATGATGAAATCAGAACATTAGAGGAAATTTCAACTCAAAATGGGCCTTCTAAGAAAAATAATAAGATAATAGTTAAAATAATAAAATAATATTTATTAATTTTGGAGGAAGAAAAAAAAATACTTTTTGTGTTCGTATTTTCGACATATCTCCCTGTGATTTTACTCACATTTCGATCGGGAGAGCTCCCTAGATGTGAAATTAAATTCTGCATCCAACGAGTACCCACTCGGCATACTTTTGACGGACCCCGCTATACCAAAAACAAGAAATACCTAAAAAATGTGATGATGACATCATCATCATGTTTTTTCAGGTATTTATTGTTTTTGGGGTAGAGGGGTCCGTCAAAAGTATGTCGAGTGGGTACTTGTTGGATGCGTAATTTAATTTCGCATCTAGGGAGCTCTCCCGATCGAAATTTGAGTAAAAACACAGGGAGATATGTCAAAAATACAAACAAAAAAAGTAGTTTTTTTTTATGATACCTATCCCCAAATTTATATCAACAAATTGTTTAATACCTATATTGTATTTGAAATTTAAAGCAATTTCATTGGCTAACACATGATGACATGGAATTTGAATTAGTGTTAAAAGGCCCATTTTGGGTTGAAATTTCCTCTAATGTTAAATTTCCAGTTTTATGTGTTTTTTATGGAATTCATGCTAGTGATTATCTATGTCTGAATGGAGATTTACTAAGTTGTTTTCTCCCAACATTTTTGGGTAGAGAGGAATTATTTGTTATTAAACATTCTTGGGGCCTTCTCTTTCAGCTGGAGGGTGCTCAAGATCAATGGCAATATCTTCATCAAGTGTTGCACTTATACTGGCTTTGATGTGCTTATTGTGGAATTTGGGTTGGTAATTATCCGTGTTCGAATGGAGGTTCTCTGAGTTGGTCTCTCCTAGTGCTTCTTGATAATGAGGATTTATGTGTGTTCACTAGAGGTGTTCTGCCAAATTCTAAGCATTTTCATGTCCTCCTTTGTCAGCTAGAGGACTCTCAAGATGAGAGGGATTATCTTCTCCAAGTGTTGTGTAATTATTGAGTAAGAGATATATATCTCTGTCAAATTCTCAATAGTGTTATTTTACAATTTATTTGGAGAACATAAAATACTAGTGTTCAGACATTTGAGTTGTGCTCCCTAGAGGAAAGTAGATTTGTTGTTTTAGTTTTCAATACTAGAATTTTCAGAAGAATGAGGGCTTTGAATGTTATATTAGGTCTCTCACTGGGTTATAGTCCTCATAAGAAAATTCACCAAGAAACAATTGTAACTTATTTCAACCAACCCTTAAACAATATGGAGAATTGGGATGGAGGAGGGAGGAATGACAATGATTATGAATGTTTAGTCAAAATTGTTAATTGAGTGGAGGGACAACTTCGTGATTTAAGAGCCTATATAAGTAAGAATATTGCAATTTCTCAATTTCAATTTAGAACGCAAGATGTATAGATGGTCAATCTTTGAGCCAAAATTGTAATGGCATAGGTACAGATAGAACTTTTACAAGACAAAGTATAGAATTATGAGGAAGAAAATAGAATCCTAAAAGGTAAAGCTGAGACTTTTGAGGAAGAAAACAAAGTTTTAAAGAGTATCATCCATGTTCATGGGTTGTATGAATTCACAATGATTGGCAACCCCATGAAAGTAAGATGTACAAAAAACTATGACAGTCTAGTGCACACAAGTAGCAAAGAACATAGTGACAATCTTCTTAGATATAACCAAATACAGAATGATTGTGGGCATGATGAAGGAAACAAGGACACTGAATATCAACAAGAGAACCCTAAAAAAGGGATGGCAACAGGCCTGTAATGGTCATGTACTTCTATTTTGAAGTCTGTAAATGCCTTATAAATGCCTTTTGTTGTTAGGAAAATTTTGTAGGATTTACCATAGCAAGAAAGAACTACCTTTTTGTAGTAGACTTGCAGTTCCAAGGTATATAGAAATCCTTGATGTTGATCATTGTAAATAACTTTATTCCGTATTCTGTCTATATAGACATTAGATGTAATTCAAGGATGTTTGGTCAAGCCACATCTTTTTTATATATATAAATACAAGGAATTGTTATTGTTAAAAGAAAATATTAGCGATGACATTGCAAAAAATGAGATGGACAAAAGGGAAGACACCTCACATTAGCATGTGCCAACAAAAGGAGCAACCTAGTGACTTCATTGCATATCCCATTAAGCAATGATGTTGGAAATACAAAAGGAAATGTAATCGTAGCAAGGAATGAGTCTAGTTGGTGGGATAATTAACTCATTCTTGTGAGTAAATTTGGTTGATACATCTTGCTAGGGGTGGAAGTGGGTAAGGGCTTATGGAATTTGATCCAAGAGTTTATAGGGTACCACCGTATCTGGTTGGACCGTTAAGAGTCAAATCTGACTTTCATGATGAATAGTAATATAGGAATAAATTGATAGATGTTGGTTATAAAATTATAATAAAGATCGCCTTTATAAGGCTTAAGCAAGCATAGTGAAGGGTTACGCCCTTTCAGTAGTAACTTAATAATATATTTATTTATAAATAATAATATTATTCAAATATTCACGACATTGCCTTCCCCTTGGGAAAGCTTTATCCTCAAAGCTTGAGTATTTTTCTAATGTCGTCCTTCATTCTGATTCAGTGTCGGTATTAGAATCCGATGAGATTTCTTGTGCAGAGACTTGCACTTCCTTTCCATTGATAACTCTACACTATATTGTCTGATTGTTCCTACATTTATGGCTTGGGGTCTAGTCATCACCGCATCGACGACATATGTTTTTCTTCTTTTTTCTATTATCATAGTAACTATTAGATGTTTTCGACCTATTTTCAATTTCATAGGAATATGATTGAGGTTTATGGCATTAATGACCAGTTGACCAATTATCTTCATAGTACCTACATTGTGTCTCTTTTTCTTGTCGATAATGGTTATCACCTCTTGTTTTTATGACTCTTAATAGTCCAACTAGATATGGTTGTACCAAGTGGTATCAGAGTAGATTCACTCCTTCGGAACTGAGCTCAGATTGATCTCATCCACTCCCTCTTCTCCTCACTGATCCATCACCTCTGCCCTTATTTTCTCCAGGCACTCTCCCACCCACTCTCGATTCTCACCATCCTCCTTGCCTCTGCATACTCCAACAACTGCCTGACCTACCTCCCGTCTCCCTTCATGCAACCTCCACACCTTCCATCTCCCAACATCCATTCCTTCCATCTTCAGCCCACGTAGCACCCATCCACCATCCTTATCCTGCTACATCACCCTCCCATCTTCCACTTGCATCTTCCACATGTTCGTATCCCTCCCAAACTGTTGCATTGCTACTCCAACCCCTACCTGCATCTTCCACGCATCTTCCATCTGTTCTTATCCTTCCCAATCTGCCACAATATCCCAACTCCATCCATTATGTCATCCCATATATTCTCCCCCACCTTGTTCCATCCTTTCTCTTGCACATTGCCACCCTCGCTCCCAGTTTGTTTGCTCACGTCGCAGCCCTATGGCACTCCGCTACTGCTCCACCCTTCTTCACACCAACACCCACACGCCTCCACGCTACCTCCCTGCCATTGTTGTTTCATCCTCCCTCCACCTGCGCGCCCTTCTGCCTCGCTCTACCCTTATTCACCCTTCCCCCACTTTACGTAGCTCTCCCATAGCTGCTGCTAAGCCATTTCCGCCTGCAAAAAGGTAATAATAATAAAAATTTAATATTATAAATATATTGATAATATTATACTATTTATTTTTAAACTTTCAAAAAAACTATATACCAAAATATTATATCGTTTATAAAAAACAATAATAATATTAATTACTTAATTATTATTTATTATTATTCAAAAAACAAATTCCATCCTCACAAGCCAAAATAGCGTCGAAGTACACACCTTCGCATACAAGGTCCAAGACCATGGCGGAACTAAAATACCAAATCAAAAAAATGGAGAAGGACATCAAGTCCCTCGTCACTAACCAATAAAAATTGAAGGAAGAGATGAAAAATAACAATACAATGCTCAAAAAAGAAATCAAAGACAAAGTTGTTTTGGTACTAGAAAGAAGGCTAGATGAAAAATTTGACATCTTGAATGAAAAAAAAAATACTTGGATGAGAAAACGAGTACCATGGCTCAAAACATAAACACCATAACACAGAACTTGAGCACCATAACGCAGAACCATAATACATTAATTGAGGTGTTACAAAAACTAATGCCTAGTACAGACCATGTCAGCAGTCTAGAAATGTTAGATGCCTCATTCCCTGTTTCCACATAGGGAGCACTTGCCAAGAATCAAGAAGATCTACAAAAAGAAATAAAGATTAACAATGTGACACTTAAGAAAGAGATAGAAACAAAAGTACTTCCAGATATGGAGGCACGATTAAACAACAAAATAGACACTATCAGTAATATAGTAGAGAAGGAAAAAGATAAAAATCATCGCCAACAATGAAGTAGTTCAAATATGTCGGTTGCATCGTCCAATAGCTCAGAGCCACCATCTAACTGTAAAGCAAAAGGAAATCAACATCATCCTTACATAATGTACCCACCTAAGGAAAAAATAGAGTTGTTGAAATACAATGGAAGTTAAGACCAATGTGTTTCCTGGCTAAACAAAGTGAAAGAATACTTCGACATTTACAATATTCAATTTGACGAGGAGAAGGTGAAATATGCATCAATGCATATGGAAGGGTACGCCTAAATTGGTACTTATGGTGGAAGAGAGACAATTTAGCCTGCACCTGGAACTTGTTCAAAATCAATTTTTTTAATAGGTTTCAAGGAATCAGACAAGATGATTTTTTTAGTAAACTTACTAGATTACAACAGGTCAAAAGTGTTAAGGAATTCACACATCAGTGGAAATCCTTATCGACACCGGTATTTGGGTTGTCTGACAAACAAAGAATCGAAACCTATTTAGGAGGTCTTAAACCATACCTCCAAAAAGAATTAAATTTGCATGACATACATAACGTAGAAGTGGCAAGACAAAGCAAAATCTGCAGAATGCAAATTGGAAGGAATAAAAACAAGAGGCGATAACCATTATTGACAAGAAAAAGAAACACAATGTAGATACTGTGAAGATAATTGGCCACCCGGTCATCAATGCCACAAAACTCAATCATATGCCTATGAAATTGAAAATAGGTCGAAAGTGTCTAACAGTTACTCTGATAATAGAAAAAATAAGAAAAACATATGTCACCAATGCGGTGATGACTGGACCTCGGGCCATAAATGTAGGAACAATCAGACAATATAGTGCAGAATCATCAATGGAAAGGAAGTGCAAATCTCTGCACAAGAAATCTCATCCAAATCTAATACCGACACCGAATCAGAATGAAGCACAAAATTAGGAAAATACTCAAGCTTTGAGGACAAAGCATTCCAAAGGGGAAGGCAATGTTGTGAATATTTAAATAATATTATTATTTATAAATAAATAGATTATTAAGTTACTAGTGAAAGGGTGTAACCCTTCACTATGCTTTCTCAAGCCTTATAAAGGCGATCTTTATTGTAATTTTATAACCATCATCTGCTAATTTATTCCTATATTATTATTCATCATGAAAGTCAGATTCAACTCTTAACAATCCAACCGGATACAGTTGTATGATTATACTAAGCATGCAATGTAGAATATTCAACTCATTGTGGCACAACAATCTAAATTCAAGCATCGCCTTTTAAGAACCTCCCACAATAACATTGAGAATACACGATATAACAGAATAATGAAGCATAGAAGATATTTTATTGATCGCAGGCCACTTCAAGGGGCCAACTTACTTTGAGAAAGCTCAATACAAAATAAATCTTGGATACCTTCATTGGCCTCAACACTTACTTATATACTAAGTCTAATCTAAACAACTATTACTCCCCATGAATGTGGGATAATGCAACATACTAACTGGACGACTTAACAACTATTACTCCCCATGAATGTGAGATAATACAACATACTAACGGGACGACTTACAAAGCATA
This sequence comes from Pseudotsuga menziesii, assembly GCA_001517045.1. Classification (NCBI taxonomy): domain Eukaryota; kingdom Viridiplantae; phylum Streptophyta; class Pinopsida; order Pinales; family Pinaceae; genus Pseudotsuga; species Pseudotsuga menziesii. Next base: position 241,374 of record LPNX010475279.1, read on the forward strand.
TGCATCCGAAAAAATATACTAACAAAATAAATAGGAGGGTTGACGCGAGTTCTTAACATCCCCTCCCTCTTAGAAAATATTTGTCCTCAAATATTTAGATGTGGAAACTGTTGTTGAATCTGAATGAGTGGTTCCCATGTAGCATCCTCTGGTTGCATGATGTGCCATTGAATTAATACCTATGTGATGGATCAAGAGTGAAGTTAAAGAGTGCTCCTATTAAGGATGGTTGTCAGCTTGAAAATGATGGATCCTTCATTATCTAGTTCTAGTAAGACTGTGTGCGCTCTGATGTTGGTGCCAATAACTTTCTTGAGACAAGAGACATGAAATACTGGGCGACCGTGAGAAGAAGGAGGAAGTTCCAATTTATAAGCAATGACCCCAATATTCTGACGAAACTTATATGTTCCATAGAACTTTGGAGCCAGGTTATGACGCCCTTTGAGTTTAAGGAAGGATTGCTTGTAAGGCTGCAGAAGAAGAAAAATCATATCACCAACTTGAAAAGTGCGCTCAAAACGGTGGCGATTGGCTTGGTGTTTCATTTGATTTATTTCCATGTGAAGATTGTCCTGTAAAATGTGAAGAATATGATCTTAGTTTCGGAGTATCGTGTCAACTTCATGAACTGGTGAACTACTGTGGGAGTATGGAAGGAATACTAGAAGTGCCTGACCATAAACTGCTTCATATGGATTCCTTTTAGATGCAGTATGGTAGGAGGTATTGTACCACCATTCAGCAAGAGGGAGCCACTTTTCCCAATGGTGTTGTTGTTCATAGGTGGACCAACGAAGATAAGTTTCCAAACATTTGTTGATAGCTTCATTCTGACCATTTCTTTGTGGGTGATACCCTGAACTCATCTTCATTTTGGTGCCAGTGTGGTGAAATAGTTCTGGCAAAAAATGACTTATGAAAGTTGCATTATGGAAGATCTGGTCCATGAAAAATTGTGCAACTGAGGAGGCGACATAGGGATGGTCGAGGGCACACATATGACTATATGTGGAGATTTGATCAACCATAGCCAATATCATTATCTTCCCTCCATATGTAGGGATCCCTTCAATTAAATCCATCGAGATATCTGTCCAAACTCGTGTAGGGATGGTCCTAATGTTGGGAGGGATGTGTCCAGGAAGGAGACGAATATAATGGTTAGCTGGTCTTGAAGGTGGAAATTCCATCGGTTTAGCAAAGACACATGCATATCGATCCAAAATTTGTTGTAGAGCCAAGGGAGTAGTGGAGGCCACTCATGGTTACATCTGAATAGAATGGAGCTAAGCGATGACACCATGTGAATTCTTCTTAATGAGATTTTCCATGCAATGTGAACTAATGATGCTGAGAGACCCTGGTTGTAAGCCTTTCAATGTGTGTTTTTTTCACATTGATTGAAAACTGCATCCAAATTTCAGCAAAATCCATAAGATGGGTCCAAGTGTGTGTAACCATTGAGTGCCCAAAATCACATCACATCCGCCTAAGGGCATGGAAAACATGTTATAGCGCAAATTAGAATGTCCAATAGAGATACACACATTGTGACACTTTCCTTTGCAAGATAAGGTTCCCCCATTGGAAATCGTGACTCTAAAGATGGAGCAAGGATGGACAAAACAATCAGCTTATTTGACGATCTAAGGGTCAATGAAGTTATGGGTGCTACCAGAATCAATGAGTATTGTATGAGGGATATTCTTGAGGAAACCCTTGACTGACATGGTTTGTGGGGTGGTGATTGCAGCTAATGCATGGAGAGATATCTCTTGGTGGTCGTCATGAGAAGGAGTGTCAACAAGTGGCTGCTGGATGTCATCATCTACTAGATCCTGAGAAGCTTCACAATTTTTAGGTGTAGGTGGAGAAGCCACATCCAAGAGATAGAGATTTTGCTTAGCACATCGATGTCCCCAGGTGAATTTCTCATCACAATTATAACAAAGCCCCTTTTCTCTATGTTCCCACATCTCAACTTCAGACAAATGCTTGATAGGAGCGGTATTAGGAGCTAGCGTGATTGGAGGTCTTGGGGAAACCATGTTTCTGAATGGAACAAAAGTGGATTTGGAGTGTTATTGAGCCATGATCTTGTCCTCCACCAACTTAGCCAACCCTAGGGATTCCATCATTGTGTTGGGACAAAACATTTTAACCTCAGATCGAACTGCATCCTTCATACCACTGATAAAACAACTCCTGTAGAATGCATCAGACAATCCTTTTGTGTGATTGGCCAGTTTCTCAAATTTTGTGTGATACTCCCTCACAGTGCCAGTTTGACAAAGTTTGGTGAGTGCTCCTATGAAGTCATCAAAAGCAATAGGGCCAAATCGTTTGAAAAGGAGTTGGAAAAAATCTGTCCATTGTGGCTCTTCATGATCCTTGATGTACCAACATAACCATTGAAGGGATTCATGTTCCAAATGAAAGGATGTAAGTGGGACTTTGGTGACATCAAAAGTGTTATGCAAACTAAAATATTCTTCTGCCCTATACATCCATCTAGTCGGATCATCACCATTGAAGCAAGGAAAAGAAAGCTTCAACCCATGGAAGTTGCTGGAAGAAGAGAACCCAGTGTCTGCAGAAGACTCAAGCCATTGTCGGTTGCTCATGGATGAATGCTGAAGATGGAGGCTAAGAAATTTTTGATCCATATCTTCAAGTTTGGCCTTAAGGGAGGCAAGTTCTTCTTCCATTTGTTTATTTGCTCCTGCACAGGTGACAACCATAAGCCGTTTTTTTTTGTTTAGTGGAAATGATCTGTGGCGGTTCTAGAAATCTGCGCTTTATCAATTGGAAATGGATATGGACCCTAGTTATGTTTGGCTTTCTAAAGGTTCAAGGTATTCACTCGGCCACCAATGTTATCTGATGGCTTGCGTATTGGGGAAATACCCCTCACTCCACGGCTCAGGTAAAACTGATAACCACTTTGCCACAAACGACAACTCTTAGTTTACCTCACGGGTAGAACTGGTCAATCAGGTAGGGGTCATTGCCATTTTCACTTGGTAGGTCCTCTCAATGGCCAGCTACTTCGGGGTTCCTATGGTACTCTTCACAATGAGTTTTAGGGCTATGCCCAAGTACTTCCCACAGTTACGTGGATAGTTTTTATTCCCTAATCTGAATAATACTAATGAAAAGAAGAAGAACTACTACAATAATCATAGTGCTAGAAAAAAATTGGCAACAATTAGACCCAACGACAAAAAAAACCCGGAAATAGAGCTAGGGTTTTGAGACGAAAATTTTAAAATGAACATAACTCGATCAATATTTCTCATAATCTCTATTATAACCTGTTTTTGAAATTGGAACAACCACTCTAGATCAAGTAAGATGTTTCGAACAGAAATCTAGGAACCCAGTCAAACGATTTTCGCTTTGTGATTTCTGCAGTCGTCACCGAAATTCTGAAAAATAGTTGATTTTAAATCATCGATATCTCCACTTTTAGAACTCCAAATGAGATGAGTTTTTTTTTGAAACTGCATATTTTTGCAAGAGGAATTCAGATATGCAACTTGTTGATTTTGAATCTGCACAAAATGTTTCATAAATTGATCTGAAAGTCACCGCCCATTTTTGCACTCTTTTTTTTCCAAAAATAAGAGAAAACAAATTCCCCACATGTGCTAAGGAAAGTGCTCTGATACCGGATGTGAAGAAACTCCTGCAATAACAATGAGAATACATGATATAACAGAAATAATGGAGCACATAAGAGATTGTATTTCTCTTCGAGGGGGAAACCTTCTTTGAGCAAGCTCAATACAAAATAACTCTTGGATACCTTCATTAGCCTCAACACTTATATACTAAGCCTAATCTAAACAACTATTACTCCCCATGAATGTGGGATAATGAAACATACTAACTGGAAGACTTAACAACTATTACTCCCCATGAATTTGGGATAATACAACATACTAACAAGACGACTTACAAAGAATATGCCTCTGGCATACTAACAAAATAAAGAGGAGGGTTGACACGAGTTCTTAACATCACCATCCCATAATGATAGGTGGTAAGGTATTATGTTATTTCCATGGAAGGAAAAGGTGGAAGGAGATCTATTTAAATCTTGGAAGTATCATGTCATACATATTTAGATGAATTCAAACATTGCTTCTTCAAAATCCCAAGGAAATCAAGTTACTGGGGTACCAAGTGTGGACTTGATGAAACACACACGACCTTTTCTTTTACAATGTTAAATTCTAAGAGCAAAGGTTGAGGGAAATATGGGAGTAAATTTAACCAGAGGCTCATTGGATCTTTATAACCAAGAAGGATCTAATTTGTTCCACTAGGAGGGACTCCTTTGAAGCTATACTAGAGACTCATAAGCTTCCCCAAGTGCATATCTAACACTTGCAACTAGTACTCTAAGTGGGTTGAAACTTACATCATGAACTACAAACTTGTCACTCCTCTCTTATTAAGTTTAAGGCCAAGGAAATACAAAAGAAAATTGTGAAGGAAAGAGGGTCATGAGTAGATGAGAGAACATGGATGGACCCTATATGTTTACATCTACATACCCAAACAATATATATATATATTTTTAGGAAACATTGGATACCTAATGGGTTGTTAAGGATGTGTATTATGAAGGAGAGCATGGAAACTCAAGAGAAAATATCAATTTTGGCTTATGCCCTCCAACAGAAAAAAATGACTTGGATAACTAACATTAGGGAATGGTTATGGGTATTATGGCTAGTGTCAAGAATGTTATAAAACAAGGCCACAATCCAACACAAGAAGCTAGTAAAAGCTCTTAGGAAAGAAGAAATGCGAATAATTTCCCACTTCATGTTCCATAGAGCTCATATACAAAGACAAAAATGTAGTGACATATTAACTTCTATCTAAAGTGGTCATTACCAGGGTTGCAAGAAATGAAAGGCATGTCCTCTGCATCGAAGTTATGCATCATCCTCAAAAATCACCAACTATTAATTAGTAAAATCTACCACATAGATAAATTGTTATATGTTGAACTAAATTTAACTTCCTATAATGGTAAGAATCCTATGATCATTATGTTGAAGTAGTTTTACATTCTTATATGGGTACTTAAATCTAAAATCCTTTTTTTTCTATAGAAAAAGAGGTAAATTATATTCGAGAAGAAAATAAAATACATTTTGAAAATGCACAAGAGTATCTTTTGGACTAATCTTTTGTCACTAATAGAATCAAAATTTGTAAAAATAAATAAATCTTATATAAGGCATTTTTAAGGGGCAATTTATACGACATCTTTTCTCATCTACTATTGCCTTATCAAAACTTGCCATATGTCCATCCAACCAAAAACTTTACACCTCTTCCCTTCAACTACGATTGAAATATCAAACTAATCGGATTTTGTAGCAAACTAATCGGATGCTTTAATAAAGATTTTAATCACATCTAATGTTTGTTAATAATTAAAAAAAAAACTTAAAATTATTATTATTGTTTGTGTTAAATAAAATGTACAAAATATTTTTATGGAGCTTATTTTTCTCTGTTCAAATTTAGATCTTTTACTTATGTTTCTGTATCGAAAGAAGTGAGATACTTTCCAACTTAATATGAGGAGATCATATCATGTTAGTCACGTTATATTAATCAAGATAAATAAAAAAATATTAAAAAATATAAAATATAAATATAAATTACAATCTCATATTTTTTTTATATAAATGTGCATACCTTGAAATCTTCACGATTGTCATTTGATGGGAAAATTCATTATTTTCTTCTCCAAAATAAAAAAAAAACAATTTATCGATATTTTCTTAGGCATTGTGACACAATCAATCTCGTAGATTTCACAAAGGTTAATGTCGACAATAAGACAATAAGCCACGAATCGGGGTACCCTTTGAATCGGCTTGGTCCTCCACCTATCTGTGTAATAAGCCGTTTCTTCTTTGTTTCTAGGTTCCTTTGATAGGGTCTGGGAAGAGCTGTATTTCTATTTACTCTTTTACTTGTTGTTCTCCTCTTTTCTCTTAGTTTTTTGCGTTTCAGGAAGTAGGGTTTCGTGTTGGGTTTCAGGAAGAAGGGTATCCTTTGGGTTTTCTCTGTGTTAGGGTTCACTGACCTCGGTGGTGGGCACCAGCTTGCTAGCCATACTTGGAGTCCCTCCCCTTAACTGGGGGACTAGTACCAACCAAGTTTATCAAAAAGTGGGAAGGAATCGCTGTTTTCAGCTACGCTGGTTGATGTCGTCGCATACCACCCTTGCATGGTTTCTCCTCGAGTCTGCCGTGGGTTTTTCATTTGGTACAGGGTTGGATTTGGCTTCCTGATTTGGAGGATATTCTGTCCAGAAGTTTCGGGTGTCTTCTTCCCCCGTTGACCTCGAAACCCTCACGGGTTGTCAGTTTCTTCTTGGCATGGGGTTAAGGCAGAGTCGGCTTACTGTTTCTTCTTGATTTTTTGCTTTTCTTATTCTATTTTTCCGCTTGACTTCTGTGTTTTTGTCCTAACCCTTCTCGGGCAACTCTCTTAGCTCTGACTTTTTCTTTGTCCACTTCTTGTTTTTGGATGGGGGTTTGGAGCCGTTCTTCGGTATTGGTTTTTTTCTGGTGATTTCAGCCTCCTTTCTTTGAGGCTTTGGCCTTTATGGTTAGGGCGCTTGTGCTTCTGGTTTTTAACGCATCTTCTGGGGATGTCTAGTTTGATGAGACCTGGTTTCTCTCTCAGCTTTGAATTTTTTTGAGGGGTTGTGGTGAGCGTCTCTCTCTATCTTTCTTTGTCCACCACCTTCTTGCTAACGGCTGGGGGATTGGAGCCGATCCTCGCCTCTTCGGGGATTGGGTCCCTTATGATAAAGGAGTTGGTAAAGCTTGATTGTAGAGACATACGCTATGGCTGAACATGCACTGCTAAATTGTCATCGCAGGAAGCGTCGATCCAAGTGCATTAAGGCTCAAGAAGAACGTTATCGATACGTTCTGGGACATGATGTTTTCTTAGATCGTGTTAAGTCCCTCTGCTCCCATGCTTTGGTTGGTAGATTAGAGTACTGTCGTATGAACAAGGCATCTTGGATTGACTGGGCCTCAGCTAACTGGAAGCCTCTATTCGACTATGTTTCGACCATCAGTATGCTGTCGAATGGATGGATTTTGTTTGTTTTCCTTGATGCTGATCATTGCACTCGGGTTCTTGAAGGTATATGGTGAATCAGGAAGGGCTCCTTAGTTCTTGGTCAATGGCATTCGAAGTTTGATCCCCTGAGAGAGAGGATCACCAAGTGTCACTTGTGGGTCCTTTTACCCCACCTCCCCTTCCCCTTATGGAGCAGATAGGTACTTGAAGGCATTGGGAACACCATTGGGAGGTTTGTCTCAGTTGAAGATGATTTCCACTTGGTCTACGACAAAAGGATGGAAAAAATCCTTGTCAAGCTGGATATCTCGAGGGGGCTCCCGGCAGAAATTGAAATTCTTTGTAAGGAATGCTTACTTGTACAGAGACTTGATTATCTGCATGTACCCTTTCGATGCAGCTGCTGCCGATCGGTGGGTCACTTGAGGAATATCTGTCCAAACAGATTTGAAAGAGACCCTTCTTTGGAAGCTGATGAGCCTGGACCCTACAAGTCTCCGACCCCACTTGCTGAAGGTTTTCATACTCCTCCAGGTTTGTCTTATGACTCTTCCCCACCTACTGATTTGATTCCTGACTCCTTTCTAGAAGAGGTAGATAACTTGATATTGTCACACCGACATTCTTTCCCCCCTCGCTCTGCTATCACTTCTGAGTCGGCTCCACCTTCATCGGACCCTGAGCCACTCCCTTTTTTCCCCAACTCTGATCCCGCTCTCTCTCCTCACTTGCAGTCACCTTCTCTAGACGTGGGTCTCCTTGCCCCAGTCTCGACTGATGCCTTTTCTCCTCCTTTAACTAAAGACCCTCCTTCCAGTCAGGCCCCTTCACCTCAGTCTCCTCGTATTTCTTCTCCCCCACACCCTTCTCTTTCCACCGAGTTGGCCACTCCCTTATCTTTGAATCCTCTTACTCCCCACTCACAGTCACCCCCCTCAGACTCGGGCATCCTTGCACTAGACTCAACAGTGGACTTTCCTCCACTTATTCCTAAAGCTCCACCTAATGGTTTGGTCCCTTCACCACACAGTCCCACCTCTTCCCCTTCTTTTTCTGACCCATCTCTTAAAAAATACCTCTCTATCTTTACTACTTCTACTCCCTCTTCGCCATCCACCCTTCACCTTAATTCCATTAGATTTGCTAATGTGACTGTTAGAAAACCTCCAAAAGGGAAAAAAGAATGCAAGGCAGTTCTTTCTCCAGTTCCCCCCCCCCTACATTCCACTCTCTGTCAGAATTAAAGATGCATCCAGAGGCATCTCCTCCAGGGGTCTTAGAGCATAGTCTCCCCCAAGGGATGTTTCCTGATGCTTATTCTCTCCCTTAACACTCATGGTCTGGGAGGCAAGACCAAATCCCTCAGCCTCCATGCTCTTTTCAAATCTATCAACCCAGATTTTATCCTCCTGCAGGAAACAATGTGTAGTGATGCCCCCTCCCTTTATGCCTTTTCGAAGCTTCTCCCCACCTAGGAATTCTGTGCATTCAGTGCCCATGGACTCTCTGGGGGACTCCTCTTGGCATGGAACCCTTTAAAGGAAAACTGTAAAGCTTATCACACCTGTGCGGGAATCCTGCTCTAGGCTACTATTCGAGGGATGCCAGACCCTCTCAACATTCTTAATGTCTATGGTCCTTACAGGGATCGTGAATCTTTCTTGAACAAAGCTCTTAGAGGTGGTTTCCTTAATCTTCCCCATCTTGTCATAGGTGGTGATCTTAACCTCACTCTCCGCTCGTCTGAAATTTGGGGAGTTAAGGCTTCTTTGGACCCTCTCGCAAATTAATTTCTTACTCTCTGTGAGTCAGCTGGTCTTGTAGATGTGGCTCCCTCGGTTATAGGGCCTACATGGCGCAGTGGTAGACTGGGGACTGAAGGCATCAGCAAGCGCCTCGATCGATTTCTTATCTTTAGCTCCTTAATCCCTTCTTTGGGGGTTTTCAAATCCTAGACCAAATGCATCGATCTCTCGGACCACTTTCCAATTTGCTTTGAATGGAGTAATTTAAAAGGACCCTTTGATTATCCTTTTAAATTTAATCGCTCCTGGCTTGAGGACTCGGATTTTATAGAATGGTTTATGAGCTGGTGGTCCTCATCCTCCAATTCTGATTCTATGGATGATATTGAGGAACTTTGTTTCTCCTTACGCATGCTAAAAGTGGATACCAAAAAATGGACTAAGAATAAATTGGCAAGTATGGACTTTGAATCCACTAACCTGGAAATTGCCATTGAATCTATTCTCTCAGGACCTTCTAAAGGCATTCTCACCAAGGAGCAACAAGATCATTTGTCTCACTTATACGCTAAAAGGATTAAGATTTTGGAGCTTTTCCATCTTACCTGGAAGTTAAAAAGCAGAGTTAAATGGGCATTACAAGGAGATGCCAATACTAAATTCTTCCATGTTGTTGCATCGGGAAGAAGAATGCATAACATGATATGGTCTCTTGAAAACATTGAGGGCAATCTGATTGAGAATGAGGCTTCTCTTAAGGAATTGGGCAAAGCTTACTTCTCTGACATCTATAAGGATGATGGAGCTACTAGGTTAGAAGATCAACTGAAGGTGGTCTCCCTCTTCCCCAGACTGATCCCCAACGGGCACTCCTCTCTCCTCTCTCAGCCGGTTAATCTCTTGGAATTGGAACTCTCTCTGAAGGCTTTTAAGAAAGATCATAGCCCTGGCCTGGATGGATGGCCTGTTGAATTCTATTTGCATTTTTTTGACCTTTTAAATCCTATCCTCTTAAAGACTATCGACCAGACTCGTCTCTCAGGCTTTATTCCTCCATCCTTGAACTCCATTTTCCTTGCTCTTATCCCGAAGAAGGACAAGCCTCAGACCTTTGCTGATTTCAGGCCCATCTCTTTGTGCAACCTCCTCTACAAACTCATTGCAAAAATTATAGCTGGAAGACTGAAACCCTTCTTGGATAAAGGTATCTCTCAGGAACAATTTGGGTTTCTTAAGATCGTCAAATTTCCGAGCCCATTGGTATTGTTCAAGAGGTTCTACATTCAGTCAAAACTAAGAACCTTTGTGCCTTTGTTCTTAAACTGGATCTTTCAAAGGCTTTCGACCGAGTTGACTGGATGTATATCAGATTGATCTTGATTCAAATCGGTGTCCCTCTTCTAACTGTTAATTGGATTATGGGGTGTCTCACTACTGTCAACTTTGCGGTCTTGATTAATGGGACTCCTTCGTGTTTTTTACTGCCTCTCATGGAATTCGGCAAGGATGTCCTTTATCCCCCCTTCTCTTCATACTTGTCATAGAAGGCCTTAGCCTTCTCATATGCGATTCCAGATCCAATGGTCTCATTCGGGGCATAAAAATCTCATCCTCCCTCACTCTTACTCATCTCCTCTTTGTGGATGATGTGATTTTTATGGGCTCGGGTACTCTTTTAGATTGGTCTTCTTTTGAAGTCATCCTTGAGACGTTCTGCAAAGCCTCGGGAATGAAGATCAACTTTGAGAAATCCTGCTTTCTCTTTCACAATTTTGACTCTGAAAGTTTAAAGGTCTTCACTGACGCTCTGCCTTATAGACTGTTGCCTCTTCAAACAGGGTTCAATTATCTTGGCTTTCACCTGAAACCTCTTGGTTACAGAGTTCATGACTGGCTGTGGCTTCTTCAAAAAATGGAAAAAAGGATCAGCCATTGGACCTATCAGTTTCTCTCCTTAGGGGGAAGATTAGTCCTTGTATAGGCTGTTTTATCAAGTATCCCTGTATATTGGATGGGACTTGCCCCAATCCCAGCTGCCATCTTACAGAAGCTAAGAAGAACTATTTTTAACTTCATTTGGGGTTCCACTATCAGCAAAATAAGATTTCATTTGGTTTGTTGGAAAGATCTCTCTTGGCCCAAGAAATTGGGTGGTTGGGGTATAAAAAACCTCCACTGGTTTAACCTTTCCTTGTGCCTCAAAAAATTGTGGAGGGTTCTTCACTCAGAAGGCCTATGGTTTCAAGTTCTCCATAACAAATATCTTAATGGCAGTTCGGTGGTTGATTGGCTCAGAAGAAAACATTTTCATTTACGCTGTGCCTCTATTATTTGGAGGGGCTTTATTCAGTCCATCCCATGGATGGGTCTACATTTGGCATGGTAGGTAGGTGACAGTGTTAATGTCCTCCTTGGTATCGAACCGATAGTTGGTCTTCATTCCACCTTCATTTTTCTTGAGGATCTGAGAACTTATCTTGAAGATATGAATATTTGTACTCTTGCGCAGGCCCGGAATACTCTACAGCAAGCACAGAGTTACTGGCTGTCCACAGAGGACTTGGATCTCAGTGGTTCTTATAAAAAAATGTGGAATGATTATATTGATGGCTTAACAGGTTTAGGCATTCGTCTCACAGATCAAGCTGATGATCTTGTCTAGTTTTATAAAAGGAATTCTGGTATTGTAACAGCCAGGGATGCATATGACAACATTGTTAGTTCTCACTTGCACCCGATTCCAAACAGGGTCAACTCTTTTATTTGGACCACTGATTTACCAGCTAAAATCTCATGTTTTATCTGGCTCTCTCTTTGGAATAAGTTCCTCACTTGGGAGAACCTTCAGAAAAAAGGTTTACAGGGCCCAGGTATTTGTGTCCTTTGCTTCTCAGAAGATGAGACTGTCAAGCATCTATTCATAAACTGTAAGATATGGAGAATAGTCTCAGAAAATGTCTGTAATAATTTAAATCTTGCTATTTTCTCTCATAATGTTTCTCTTGAAGATATGACCATTGGCTGGATAGAGAAGCTGCCCAGAAATTCACGCTACACTACACTCCCCTTTCTTATGATCTGGATCTTTTGGAAGGCTCGAAATTGGGCCATCTTTGATGGAATTAGAAGGAATGTTTACAGTCTGATCCTTCATACTATTTCTACTGTCCAAGCTGCCCCTGTGATGACAGATCCTAGTGGGAAAAAAAATAAAAGAAGAAACAAGGGGCTTCCCCCCTGCATGGTTTTTCCCTGTGGTTTTATGGATGGAGCATCAAACAGATTGATAGCTGGAGCAGGTTTTTGCATATATTTAAATGAGTCCCACTGCTGAGAGTTTTCCCTGGGGGTCGGATATGGCTCTAACACCAAAGCGAAATTGCTCAGCTTATGGGCAATTCTGTACACTTCCCAAATGATGGGGATCCCTCTCGCTCAAGTATACGATGATTCACTAGTAATCATCAATTGGGAATTGGGAACGACTGCGCTCTCCCCACCTGAGCTCTTTCATTGGTGTAGGGAGACAAAAAAACTCATTGCCAGCTTCAAGGATTTGTCCTTCTCCCACATCTATCGAGAGCACAATCAGATTGCTGACCGCCTTTCCAAAACTGCACTCTCTTATCCTCAGGGTCAAGGCAGTTTTCAGGAATATTTTGAGAACCATTTGGTTTCTCATGATTCTTTTCAGCTCTTCTGAGCTTGGTTAAAGGGATGGTTTCTTCTTCCCTCTACTTGATTCATTGTTAGAGTGTCCTCTTTTGGATTGCTGTTTCAGCTCTCTTTGGAGCTCGGTAGATGTGGATGCGAGGTCAGACCTCTTTTCTTATGGTGAGACAGTTTTCTGATGGGACCTTTCCTTTGCTGTTAAGCCTTTCCCCCTGGTAGTTCTCTCAGGCAGTTATTGGTCTGCAACCTGCTTTTAGGGGTGAATGTAATGATGACCTTTGATTCTTTTTTGAGAATAACAAGGACAGGCTTTTTTCTTTCTAAAAAAAAAAAAGACAATAAGCCACGAATGGCATACCCACGGTGACAAAATGCATTTTGGTTGATAAATTAGTAACCATTGATTGTAGATTCATTTTGGATTGGGAAATCACCAAAATTAATAGTATGCTAAATACTCTATATAATTTTTTAGCTTTTTCTATTTGTAATATTGAAAAGGTTGATCAATTTGTTTACACCTTGAAATTAATATTATATAAATATTTATTATGTTGAACACATTTTTTTTAAAGGGGTTGACACCTTTCAAATATTTTATAGTTTGTGCATTATAGGGAAACATGTATTTTATTCAAATATTTTATAGTTTGTGCATTATAGCAAAACATGCATTTATTTATATATGAGTTATGGTACAAATAATTACCTTGGTCCATGGCTTCTATTATTATTATATTGTTTGAATTTATTAGAGATGTAATTATATGGAAAGTTGGACTACTTCCCTTTTGTTCCATACCGTTTAGTGACAAGGTGACAGGTTACAGTTGAAAGTAGAAAGTAATCAACCACAAGAAGTAGTTATTTTGACAAAAGTGATAACCCACTACCAAGGAGGCCAATGTAAGAAATGACATGTCACTGCTTAATGTATATGATCCCACTAACTAACTCACCTCCCTGTAGGGAACTCATGCATAAATTAATGTTCTAGCCCACGTACTTATCATTGCCTGCCTCACCTCATTATGCTAACAAATGTTTTCTGTAAAATCTTTGACTCATTTCTTAACAACATTGGTTGAAATTGAAAAATGTCACTGCATTGCAACAACTCACCCTTACCTCTACATGTTGCTTGTAATTTCTCTCCTTGTCTTGAGACCTTGTCATAAATTCATTGCCACTACCTTCACAGATGTGCCAACCCTACATTAATAAATTAAAACCTTAATGTTTAATTCCTCCCTCTCTTTAAATCTTTTGCATTTGAGAAATATATAACATATTATGGCTTTTCAAGGATGTGTTCTTTTGGAAGACTAAGTTGCAGAAGGTAACCAAGTTTATGAAGAGGTCAATCATCAAATTGGATTGATCTAGTCCTCTATAATATCTAAACATTGTGATGTGGGAGATGAAAATGACATTAGAAGAGAGTGCAAGGAATGACATGTTGGTGAAGAGGCAAATCGACAACTAAGATGCCACAAATACCATGGTCAACATTTTGTAAGCATCCATGTACTCGGACACCATTGCTTTGTTGACTTCTACCATTGTGTCAAGGGAATGCAATAATTGTAGTGTATGTTTCCTAAACCATTCCACATTATTGTCTCTATCTTCCGTGATTTCATCAATTATTGCAAGCCCTTAAGACTATTAGGGATTAATGTGTTAAAAGGAATTTGAGGATATTAACCCTAGGGACCCTACATTTCTCCATTTTCTTCCAATGCTATCCAAAAGAAATTTTGTGTACAATATAATGTTGTTAAGTGTATGGTTGATAGTCGATGGAGTTATCATTTTGTTAGAGGAAACATGTTGAAATAATGATCACCAAGAACTTGGCAAGTATCAAGTGCTTATGTCACTTGGAATATATTTGGAACTACCACTAGATTGTGTGACACACACTAATCATTCAATTTCTTTTCTTCATGTTGTTGATATGTTGATCTATGTCTAAGGATTACAAATCATACATACTCGCACCACCATTCCGTTCCACACAAAATATATTTGTCATGCCATTTAGTTACTTCCCTCCCTACCACAATCAATTAATATATCATAATGAATAAATGTATGTACCATAGCAAAAACAAATTAAATATTGCTTTGGAAAAATGGAAATCGAAATCCAATATATCAACACTATCTCTCCAACATGAAGGATTCCATGCATTTTAGTGTTGGCATTATCTTTTATAAAAAGACAATAAGATAATAAATCATAGAGTCAATATCAAGGGATCTATCAATCCATATTTTAATGAATGTTATCATTAATAGGGAGGGTATCTACATTATCTTTTATAAAAAGACAATAAGATAATCAATCATAGAGTCAATGTCAAGGGTTCTATCCATCCATATTTTAATGAATGTTATCATTAACAGGGAGGGTATCTACATTATCTTTTATAAAAAGACAATAAGATAATCAATCATAGAGTCAATGTCAAGGGATCTATCAATCCATATTTTAATGAATGTTATCATTAACAGGGAGGGTATCTACATCGATCAAATTTTAGAATAAGAGTACATATGACACTTTTGACTTACATGTAATAGAGTCATACTATGTGCTTCTTTTTATTATCATTTAAGTTGATAGTGAGCTAATTCAATATTTTGATACATTGGATGTTTGGGATATCTATAATTAACTCAAAATACTATCTAATTTTATTTTATTTTATAAATTTTTCAAATTTATTTATCCAAATAAAAATTATGACACTTTTATCTCTAACTCATAATAGATTTGTCAAAGTTTAGTGTTGAGCATGATGGGGTAGAACCCATGTCAATAGTGAAATGTCCCGTAGGGATATCAAAGGGAATTAGGGACATATCATTAGCTCTCTAAGGATAATTATATAATTTTAGCCTAGCTGATTAGTCAATCAAATATTTAATTTCGTTTTTCATGATTTAATTTCGACAAAATCATTTTAATTACCAATAAATTAAAATAAATTCAATAATTATTCCAACAAACGTTCCAAGGGTTGAGAAAGTCTCTTAACATCATCTAACATCATAAAACCTTAAATCCAACCCGTATCATAGATGATAACAACTTATAAAGGCTAATTATTCTTATTCATAGTTAACTAGTAATTAAGGTGTTAATTATGACACTTAACGACACTTAGTGCACAAATGATGACACTTATCACAAATCCAATTGTTTAAAAAATAACCATCAATTATAAATCCCAATGTATTAATAAAATCTAATTACATGTAAATAAGGCCTAATTACCAAAATTACAATAATTAATCATGGTAATTACGAAAGAGAGTCCACAAGATTAGTTAACTAGTTTTCCAATATGAGCAGCTAATCTTGGACAAAATAAAATTGTAAACATTCCATTAAACCCAAAAACAATCCTACACATATTAAAAATATATTTAATCATGCACCTACAACCAATTAAATATTTATTTGTAGATCATTCCAATTGCACACAAGGTGATTTTTTCCATCAGTTCCAATGAAACTAGTTAACATTCACCCCAAGGAATTAAGTCTAAATAACTAAACCAAAATGAAATGCATCCATAAGTAAAGGATAAAACTTGATAATTATCCACCTACAACAAAATAACATGTTAGAAACATATCACATGGCTTTATCATTCCATTTTTACGAAAACCGATATTTCAATCCACAACTAGTTATCAATTTTCACAGCAATGCACCTAGTTTCCAATTTAACTTTTCAAATTCCAAATAGAAATACATGAATATTGTATCTCATGAAAGTGTATCATGGGTCACCTATATTCATATGGCTGTATATTTACACCCATATACAATCCATTACATAACTCACAAAACTAGCTAATTATACTCATCCGAATTGACTAGTAATTCTAGGAATCACTAGAATAATTAAATCAACAGCTCATAGAATCATTAAAATATAATTACAACTCTAAATAACATGTTTTATCAGTCCTAAAATATTTATATCTCATTATAACATTTCATTAAACACTTCATATGCAAAGTCGCAAGTCTACTAAAAACAATTCCATTGAAGGAGCTAGTAGAAATTGAAAATTGATCTATAATTTTAGTAGACATTTCCCAAACACTATCAATAATATTTCCAATCACATTGTCACACACATTTCAATTTTATGTATCATACATAATAATAAAACAACACTAAGGAATTTTTACAAACACTTCATGTGCTAAGTCTCCAAACTATGCAAAACAATCCAATCGAAGAAGTATTGAAGAATTAGTTTTCCAATAAAAGGCAGAGTCATCAAAGAGAAGTGTCTTAAACCATTTTGAGGATATTGTACCATAAAAATACACATTATATAATTAAAAAATGAACAAATATCAGTTCTATAGAATAGGTTCCAAAAAATCATTTCCTCAAACCATTTGTGCACAAAATCCCAAAAACTAGTTTCCAATTCCTTCACAAAATTTACTTGCATAAACAGATTGAATTCCATGATAATTTTATTCCAAAAATAGCTCATACATTTCATCAAAAAAATCATGTACATCCATATATAAAATAGATCAATCCAAATAACTTAAATAAACAAGAGATAAAGCAATTATCTTTGCCAAATACACAATCAGGATCGACCGTGCCACACTTCTCCCACTCATCGACACTTGTATGCAAGCCAAAAATCATATTGCAATGGTCACCCCCAAGACGAAACCATGATTCCAAAAGAAAGGGTGCACTCAACCACAAATTCTCTCAAGAAATCAGTCCAACCCAAACCAATGGAAAATATGATCTCTACTTCCACTCCATGGAAAATCCAGTGGCTCTAGGACAATAGTCCAACCACAACCCAATGAAAAGTAGCACTTCCAATCCAGGTAAATTCCTTTGGATCCAGGACAAATACCTGTGGCTCCATAGTAACTCATCTTGGGCACAAGATCAGGAGGGATATCATACCAAGAGAAACAAAATCAAACCACTAGTGCAAAACAAAAGCACAAGAGCCAAAGCTTGAACCAAATCACAAGAGTGACTTCCAACACAAGAAAATCAAATTCCTTCATGAGCAATTAGAATTTGGAGAGAGAGGGATAGAAGCATGAGAGTAACATTCAAAAAATATTAAAGAGGAGTTTCACATCAAGTTGCTACACCAAGAGGCACACTAATCCAACTCATGAGGGAACACTAGGTGAGAGAGGGACTCCAATCCTCAAATAAAATTAATCCCAAGGTAAATAAAACCAAGGAGTAACATGACACATGAGGTTACATAACCAAGAGGGTCTATTAAGTACATAATAAGGGTGTACAACATCAACATAGGCTCAAAAAACATAGGTAAACAATTTTCCACAATCTCTTGCTCGTAACATCATGGTTCCTCATACTCTCTTTTGTGGCATCGGTTGTCTGATTGTTTTTATTTTATTAATTATTTTATAAGTTCAACATAATAAAAAAAGTAATAATGTGAAAACCATAGTCCAAGAACCTTATGCCACTATGTCCAACATAACAATAACAATAATATGTTGATAGGATAAACCAGAGGGTATTACAACCCTCCCCCCTTAAACCATGCATCATTGTCAATGCATGCACATACATGTCACAAAATATCAAAACAAATGAGGGTATGCCTCCCTCATCACATCTTCCAATTCCTAAGTCTTATCCTCAGGAGTATAGTGGTTCCACTTAACCTTAACATGGCGTATTTCTATGTTCTTGAGAAGCTTGGTCTTCTTGCCTACAATGGAAACAAGCTCTATCGAAAAGTCTCCTTCCAACTCCACCAAGTCATATCAAATATATATACAAAACATAATCAACATCATGTATACCTGTCAACATGAAATCATATATATATCAACATGCTGACAAGGATCATATGT
Source organism: Pseudotsuga menziesii (assembly GCA_001517045.1). Classification (NCBI taxonomy): domain Eukaryota; kingdom Viridiplantae; phylum Streptophyta; class Pinopsida; order Pinales; family Pinaceae; genus Pseudotsuga; species Pseudotsuga menziesii. Next base: position 259,840 of record LPNX010475279.1, read on the forward strand.
CAATATCAAAATAACCTAAGCAACAATATATCATATCATATGCATCATCATCTAATGTAAAACAAAAGCATCTACTCTAACCCAACAAAATTTGAGCCCAAAATCCGACGGCTGCCATGTCTAAAATTCGACAATAACTTGTCAGGTATTCGACAACCTCAATTTTTTTGTTGTCGGTGGCATAACGTTGGATATTTGATGACAAGCGAAGGTCATCGAATTTCCTATGCCAAGGCCGTTGAATTTCCTACGGCAAGGCCATCGAATTTCCTACGGAAAAGCTGTTGAATTTCCTACGACAAGGCCACCGAATTTCATATGGAAAGGTTGTCGAATTTCCTACGGCAAGGTCGTCAAATTTCCTACGACAAGGTTGTCGGACAAGGGCCCCAGGATGTCGAAAATGCAATGACAATCTACCATCGGAGCCATAGCAACTTCGTCGGATTGAAATGAAATATGACAATAGCTGCTTGGCATTGAATGTTGGATAATAGATGGGGTATTGTATGTTAATAAGAAAATTGTATTCTTTAAACATTGATGAATACAAAAATTGTATTCATCAAACACTGTATCTACTGATCTAAAAACTGCTTGAGAAAGAAAAACGTGTTGATTACTACTTGGAAATTAACAATCAGAGTTTTACAAAGGACTATTTGAAAGTCCCAAGATGATCATTTTGTACCTTCTGTATACTATCTGCACTACCAAACACCTTTTGTACCTTCTGAAAAAAAATTATTTTGATTCCAAGTACAAAATATAAATATTTAAAAAAAATAATGGTGAAAATGCTCCTGCTTCTATTTTGCATGATGGACTTGGAAGAATTGTTATATTGTTATCAGAATCAAGGTGAGTATATATTTGGGATGCCCTATCCCTATCCTTGGTAGCAGTGACCATATCTGCTTTTCCTTCATATAAATGATCGATACTTGACGTTCTTGGATGTTTCAACCAGGCCTAATGCACACTCTATAAATATTTAGTTGTATGGAGCTCTTTGTTCTGACTACTTCATTCAAGCACTGGTTTAGGAAAGCATTCAATCATTATGCTAGAAAATCTCTCACTAACGGGCTGACTTGTTTCACAACACTTGTCGTAACAAGAAAAATAAGAGTGACACAAGTATCTTTGCTTGTTGCGATCAGAAAATTCGGTGTTCTCTTCTCCCCTCTTCTTCTTAATTGGGTGATATTTATTTAGGTTGGTCCCTTCACCACCAAGGTCCTTTGCTGGTGGAATTGAGCAAATAAATACTTAGCATTTCATGGATTCAAAGAGAACCTAGGATGGGACTAATTATGAAGCAACATAAAATATGTTTTTAAGAAGCCTGTTAAGTCAACAGATAGGGAAAAGGACATCACACAAGATTTGAGAAGGTGAGTAGGTTTTCATTTTTATATCCACTACATATATTTTTTATACCAACCTTGTAATGCTAGAAAAATTATAGCATAGCTCATATGAAAACATAGATTGTATGCGGTTGAAGTGAATAAAAAAATGAAAAATACTAATTCAAAATATTGGAAACTTCATTCCTCATAATTATTTGAGTATCATGTTTCTAAAATATAGTTAGAGAAAAATTCCATGCCTTAGATAGAGCCAAAGTGCATGCAACAAATCAAAGTGTGCAACAAACCTGAGCGGTGAAATAAATTCAATACCATAGCCTCATGATGGTTCAAGGTCACACTTAGTTCAAATCTTAGGTTTATTGCATCAGATGCTCCAGGTAGTTCAACAAGTTCAAGGTAAGCCAACATATTTGCATTTGTTGTTGCCTCTCTTTGTACCCAATGCTTCCTATGTTATTTTTATTAGATCTAGTTTTGTTACAACTGATGCTAGACCATGCTGCATTGATGACCTCAGTGATGGGTCGAAATCTCAACTATGGGACTACATCACTTTGCATCTTAGTATATCAAGACTAGGATTTGCATCACCCCTCTAAAATAAAATGATGCCATGCCAAGCATAAGTGGATGTGAATATGTGTAAACCTGCATAGTAGTAATTACATGTGGTCATTATGTGGTGTCATGCCATCTTAGTCTACAATACAACCATTATAGGTGGTCATTGGATTGAGAGGTGGTGACAGTGCATTCATTCCTCTGGCAAGAAGAAGTAGAGCATTCATTTCCACAAAAAATGATCAATCAAATCTACCACATAAAACTTAGGACAAACAAAAAACCATCAATTTATGGTGTAGAACGGATGGAAAAATAATGCAACTAATTGAAAACTTGGGCAATATCATCTCAAATCATAAGATGGCTCCACATAGCAAACAAATTTGTATTTTCCAAAGTTAAACTATGTCATTACTTGTGGTGGTATAAGGTATTTAATTCTATGATATCATTTATAATGAAGTTGTAACTAATTAAATCACTTATTATGGATAATACATACATTATAAACTATTCCTTACTATGTCACTCTAATGGGAATCGTAGACTCTACCTAAGAGCTTAACCTCTAATAGGTATCATTAATCTCTGTTGTAAGCTATTACATACTAGTATTGAATTTTAATACATATTGTATAGGCCAACCACTTATGAATATGTATGGTCCATCAACGGTATTATATCATTACACAATTCTATGAATCGTATATGAAACACAAGTTATACATATGTTATAATTGCGACATAAATAATAGTACTAGTGTGATTGATACGGGCTATGAATACATGTCACTAATTGAGATATGATAGTTTTCATCTATAATAAGTAAGATTTAATGATAGTACAACATATCATACATCCAAAAGTTCCATCTTCTTATAAAAAATAAGAAAGAAAATTCTAACTATGTGGTTGATATGTTGAGTCGTCTCCTAGCTCAGATATTACATATTTTGGATATATTTTATCTTTCTTATGAAGACTAGAAATAGTTGTATACTTTATACCCTTTTCTTGGTCCCATATAGCATATAATACATCATTTCACTTAACTAAATCAAACTCATTTTGGCCATCCACGACTCATTAGGTCAAATCATTTTTAGATCATATGTTATTTGCAGCTAAAGAAAACTAACACACAAAAATTAGGTACTCTACCAGCTCTATCGTTGCTTTCTCACCCTTGGGAGTCCATATACATGTATTTCCCAGTGTCCTTACGACAAGGCTAATAAAAAATTATTGCATCTCTTTTGTGGTTTGCAGATTCTCCGAAATGGCTATCTAAATCCATGTATTAAGATTACATCAGTTGAGCAAGTAGCCGCACTATTCTTCTCTGAGATCTAGTTTCATTTTGGATTGTCCCTTAACATAGACTTAGATAGTGATTATGGATTCCTCATCACATTTTGGAAAACGTTATGGAAACTACTTGGATGTAAGCTGCATATTTCTATTTCCTTTTATCCCCAAATATATCCATATACTAATGTTGATAGCCACAACTTGGTACATGACTTTTCTGTCTACTATTCTAGCAACACATTATGGAATTCCTATTTACAAAATTACATGTATTGCAACACAACTATATTCGATAAATATATACATTCACAAGTTATTCACATTTTGTAGCATGTTATGTCATGTATTTCAACACAACTATAATCAAGCAATCTATAAGTTTCCAGGTTATTCACATTGGGGGAAATATAGTCTTTAAAATTTGCCCAAGACATGAACCTGACTCCAACCACATAGAACAACCTGCTTGAACAAGCAAGGAATCCCATGAGGGGAAAACATGTCCCTTGGGAGATTTGAGCATTGGAGGGGGGGCTAGCAAAATACCCACTTTACAACCAACCAAGTCCCCATTAACAACAAAATAAAACTACAAAATTGGATAAATGTAATGAATAATTCCATGATCTAACTAAGGAAGATTTTTGACACATGGCCAAGAAGTTATTTTGTAGCTTGTGGTCATTGGCTATCATTCATAGGGATGATTGTACAACTATCGATCATATAACATTAGCATTATCATTTTTACTTTTCCATATATAAATAGTTTTTCAGTGATACAACAGCCAACAACACATCAAATACAGACGGCTATGATGATGTCATACAACACCCATATGTAAAAAATTTTAGTAGAATTTTTTCGACAATTCTTTTCTCAACTTGAGAATTTGTAGGGAGAAGCAAAAATAATAATGCATTTTTTAAAGAACCATTAATGAAATCCTTTATTTAAAGATAGTAAAATATTTAACAAATAAACAAATGGATTGTTTTGTTAGTTAACTGCATCAAATTCAAGTGGGAAAAACAACTCTTAAAATAGAAACAGACGATTGTTTTTATATGTTTGAAAAACTGTAAAGAACAATGTTACATTATCTCTAAGTGGAATTTGCTTTAAGCTTCACTTTCCCAACGTCCATGTCAAATCCATAGTATAGTTATACTAGTAGATGCTTCCTCTGGATCAAATTCTCTTTTTCCTCATTTCTACAATCAACAATGACTTACCGCACAGAGCAATGTGACCTTTTATAGGCCTAAAATCACAATGGATAACATTAACAAGCAAACTAAGTCACTAAAGAAGGACCATAAAATAGGAGGAACATAAGGTTTCTCACATTTTACCAAAACATGAATGACATATTAGGTTGTACATAGTGGATTGTGAACAAGAAGATAATTGTCGAATGAGTAACATAATTGTACAACTATTTTTAATGTTGATACCCCCACGTTATGACTAATGCTAATATAATTTTCAATGGACGATTGAATGGATACAATCTTCACAAAAAAAATTCTATTTATTTTATAACAGAAAAAGATATCTTTCTAAATGGAGGATTTTCACCTGTTATTATTGAGCTTGCCAACAAGGGCAACAACATTGATATAAAGAAACATCACCAAAAGAATGTATATACATTGAATCTTTTCAAATTATTAATGTTTTAGAGATGAAGAGGAAATATAGGGATATTATTATTCAAGTTAATCATTTGAGTATTGAAGAACTAAGAATGACAAGATGAGTAATCCTCTCATGAATAGCAAAAGAACAAATAGTACTTGCCCTGGCTAACTGGCTAGCGTCATACACCCTTAGTGTTATACAAGAGAAAATCTTTAAACGATGCCTATTTATCTAGACCATGACGAAGAAATCATTTTTATTCTTTTTTGAGTTTTATAGAATTTACATTATAGATTTAATCTACCAAATATCTACAAAAGTCATGCAGATTAAAGTTGGTCTTCTGAAAACTAAAGAGGAAAGAGTGAGAGCAAGGTTCCTCTTGGCACAACTAGTGGGAGAACAAAAGTAAATGACCTATCTATCTGGCCAGTACCACATACCAATTTTTATATCCAACAGAGGCCTTAGAAGTTTAATCAGTGTGCATTTCTCTCAAGTATGATGAAGACAACCTTTCATCAAGTAAATTACAAAATATGCCATCTAGGTTTAAACTTTAGTCTATGACTTTATGGCATATGCCAAGGATTGTACTATGAAACATCCAATGTTGGAGGTGATGACGTGGTTGGAAGCAAAGGAAAACTGTTATATTAGATGGCAATAATTGACTTTGCACATTTATACTATTAAAAATTGCCTCAATTGGACATAGATCCAAGAACAAGTGTAATACCTAGTAAGTTTCAAATGCTAAGTCTTCTTTCACAAGTTATGTTGTAAGTCTATATACTATTAAATTGAGCACATAGATCTGTGGACAAACACACAACTCATAGGATATATCACACAATTTACTTAGTTATTGAAGAATGAAATAGTGCAAAAATGGCTTGCAGCTGTGAATTCTTTTCATTAATCAAAGAGTAATTAGATAATAATTACAATGAAGTACAATGGATTTAATAGCCACATGCAATTCGGATCCACATGAGGAAATTCGAATTGATTAGACTCTACTTGACTATAGGTAATGAAGACATTGTCTAAATCACTATCGGAGGACTCAATAGTTAACTGGCCTTGTCTAAACCATAACCGAAGCTCATCGGAGTTCTAAAACACGACTCAAGTGTTACATTCAGTGTTGACTAAGGCTAACTGACTGTGGTAGGTGAGAAATGCGCCCCTCCTGAGTGCAGCCATGTAAACCTAGTGCTAACTGAATGTAGAGGACTAGAATTGGATGTAACTGACTCCTAACTTAGCTTGACTAGTCATCAACTGAACTGAACTGACCTTGGTTGGTTTTGACACTCCCAGTGGCTCCTAAATTGTAGAGATTGGTCTAGGAGGCTCCTAAACTGACGCAATCAAGTGCAATCAGTGGCAGTAGGCCTCAATTAGTGTTCCCCACACTTTAGTAACTGAAACATGTGCCCCAATTAGGCCAAGTGGACCCAATGGTGCTAGTGACTAAAAATAGACTAGATGGACTCCCGATTTAGACATGACTCCTGATTTATACATATGACCAAATTGGAAAAGGGAGGATTAATAATCCTAACATATACAAGTAGTCATAGACTAGATAAAGAGTCAGTTTGAAGGACAATTTTCAAACTGTTATTTTTTAGCCTGAAAAGGCAGTATGATGTATATTCTGATTTCACCCTTGAAATATCGAATATAAAGAATTTTTTGGAAAAAAATTGTTGTCTGCAATTAATGATAGTAACCTGGCATTAAAAGTAGATCGGTAGTGGACCTTCTAAAGTGTCTACTCTAGATGCAATGCAATTATATTCTTCATTTGCTTATCACAATTTCATAGTCCCATCCCATCCTTTCAACATAACAACCATCTTGTAACCCTATTTTAAAGACAATAGAATTAAATGTAAGTTACAACCTTTTGTAAAAATATTCTAATCACTTAAGGCGACACTTGCAAACTGTTGGATACTGAAATTAGCAAACTTTAATTGTACTTTTAAAAGAAAATGCAACAATAAGCACATCAAAAGAAGATTCTTTTGTATTGCCTGTCATCATATTTATTCTTAAACTCGGTAAAAAAATCGACAAATTAAGCATACAAATAAGAAAATAAAGAAGATTTAGCACCATAGAAGAAAATAAAGAAAAAAATGTTTTCCAAAATGTCACTCAAAAAACACAACTAACAGATTCTCAGTAAATAGAGCAACCAAACAGAAGAATACAAATAAACATTGAACGTTGTACTTGTACATTTTTGTAGTTGTTTACATTTGAACGATCTAAGAACTCGAATTGCAACCATTCTCACTATAAGCTAAAACATAAACGTCATCTCCAAAGTTCTCAAGACCTGCTTAACGTAATCTTATTTGATATTGATTTGTGCTTTATTATTTGAAATTCCATCTTGATCCTCCCTCTCTGGCAAGCCCAAAATGACTTAGGCTAGACATCAATATTTATAGTTTATTATATTATTACTCATTTCTTCTTCTAACACAACTTACTGAGCTACTCATTCTTACCTTCAAACAACATAGAATGGTATATGATGTGATCAGGAATAAGATGGGTTATACCATCAGCAGTTTACAATGCCAATTACGACAAATAAATACCCAAGTAATTGGAATAAAACATGAAAGTGAGAACAGTGACACAGTATTGGCTAGCTCCAAAACCATTTAGGTATACTATTTAAGATGAAACTTCCTATCCAACAAAGTCTCTTGAACATGTACAACCTTAATTTAATTAATCTAGATTAACATTAAAAAAATTCATTCACAAATTTTATGTAAATCTTGGACAAATATCTGCTAACCCTTTCAGAGTCTCTTATCAGATTACATGAAATAGTTAAAGAATGAATTAAAATAACCTAAGACTGACTAAATTTAAAGTCAACTTCATTAGGAAAGTTTGCTTAGTTTTCTAATTAAAAATGGAAAATCATGGAATAACTAACCCGTTGAAACTTGAAACTAATAAATTAATACCACGCACTTTAAAATATTCTTGGAAAAGATGGAGCAATTTTAAGATTTTATTTTATATTTGCTCATCTGAATTTGTGCTTCCTGCATACAATATTTTCAAACTTCTTATTTTGCTTTGCTTTGCTAAGATAACATAAAAAAGTGCAGCATTTTAAGTTCAACACATAAAGTTGGTCTTCAGTAAATTGGTATATAACTTTATAAGTGTAGTATTAGCCTCTCTGAAATATCAATTTAGGGTACTCACATTTTAAATAAAATACCTAAGTAAAAAACACTAATAGCCTTTAAAAATTATGTAATGGTCACAAGAACTTGCATTGGAAAACCTAAACACCAAACAACAATGGAGAAAAAGGGAAAACAAAAAAAGGGGTAGCTTCTAGGAGAACAGGGTTGAAGCAAAAGGCCACAATATAATTACCTTAAGATTGTTGTCGCAAACAATGGCCGCAATGCTCTTTGTGACGTGAATATTTTCTCCAGCAATAATTGTCAAGTTGGTAATAATAGGTTTGGAGTTGAAAGTAAGCTCGGCAAGAGCAGTTTTATACTAGCTAATAAGCTCCTACTGTCCCCCACCTCGTGAAGAAGAATCATCCCTTTCCCTTTTGATGTCTCTATCAACTTTGTCATCGTCATGGTCGACAGAACCTCTGCTCCTTCTATCCCCCTCCCGTTCCCTTTCAATTTCCCTGAACCTCTCAAGCAATGAGCTGGCCCATTGCGGCTACCTCTCCAAAGACCATTCCTAGTCCATAACACGTTGAAACCCCCAATGGTCTCTTTCCCTCTCTACGTCTTCTCCAATTCGGGCCTTCTTCATAGTAAGCTCCCTCGACATGTCAATCGACCTTCTAGAACTTTCTATCTCCATTTATTTACCTGCTCCCCTCCAGACTTTGACCTATGTCATTTCACAGAGCCCTTTGCAATCAAGTGTGATGGGTTTTATTTTATTACCAGCGGCAGGTCACGAGGTCAAAACGCGTCCAAAACCTGGTGAATTTAGGTTTTTTTTGGTAACAAAATAAAGCCTCCAGTATTCCAAATAAAGAACCCTTTGCAGATTCCTATGAGCTACAAATTCGAGTTTAATACTTGAACCTTTGCTATTGTTAAACCGACCCAAAAATTTTCTGGTACGGTCATTTAATGAATTCCTTGCAAGTCTCCTGAGAATCTTATTCAATATCAATAATAGCAGAAAATTCCTTTTGAATAAATTTTGGCAGGAACTAAATATCTCCCTTTTATTCTAGTTCAAAGAAATGCTTCTATGTACAAGTAAATGTTGTGGTCATTACTTGAAAGTGCTGTTGAACTCTAAGAAGTGGTGAAATTGGATCCTCTGCCATCAAAATAACTTTTCGGAGCTCCAAGTTGAATAAACAAAAAACCAAAGAAAGCATAATTTGTACCTCCCCAAATCAAAATGAAGAAACCTATCGGCTTACCACAAAGAAATAATTTACAAAGAACGATGAATAGCCAAGAAAATATCGGCAGCCAGATTTTTGATGGGGTCGGTTGTATGGAGGGCGTGAAAACTATTCCAAGATTTTATTTAGTGTTGAGGTTGGGCTACGAAATCTTGCCCTCGGCCCGACAGTCTAAAGGGACTAATTGCGGAGCGGGGTGTCTATGCTTTTAATAATAAATTGTCATGACCATAATTAGAAGAATTTCCTATGACAAGTTCGTCAAATTTCCTACGACAAGGACATTGAATTTCCTACGACAAGGCCATCGAATTTCCTACGACATATCTATCGAAAAAACTATGTAAGGCCGTCAAATTTCCTATGACAAGTCCATCAAATTTCCTATGTCAAGGTCATCGAATTTCCTACGACATATCCATCGAAAAACATACGCACTAGTGTCGGAGATTCGACGATATAGCTGTCACATTTTTCGATGAACTCGGCATCAAAAAAACTACTCCTACGCCGTCGAAAATTCGACAGCGCTAAAATAATTCAAAAGGCTCATTACTTTTCATCATTGTTGTCTGATACATTTGTACGATACGTCGGATGTCGTCGGATTCTACTGTCATATTTCGGGTTCAAATCCTATTGTGTAAAATTCACATGTATCATATTCTAGTCAATTATATTCCTAGGATCATGCACATACTTTTTCAACAAAGAGACATGAAACACATTATGCACTTTTATGTTAGGAGGAAAATATAGTTCACAAGCAATTGGCACTATCTTTCCCAAAATATCAAGGGGACTCTAATATCTAGTTGCAAGTTTAGAAAAATTCCCCAAGTTTAAAGTATTGTTTTAAGTTTCACTTTGAAAAACATATGATCCCAAACCTAAAATTGTCTGCCAATCCTATTATGATATGCATAATTTTTCTATCTATCCTATGTTGTTTTCAAATTTTGTTTAATCTCAGCCATATGATCTTCCATTTCATTTAATAATTCTGGCCCAATGATAACTCTGTCTGTCGGGTTTTCCCAACTAATAGGTGTGTTGTAGTTTCTTCCATACATTTCTTCAAAAGGACTTACTTTCAAAAAAGAGTGATAACCATTATTATAAGGAAATTCCACAAGATGCAAATATATTTCCCATTTAGTAGGTTTATTCATTACATACATTCTTAACATGTCTTCAATAACTTGATTAACCCTTTATGTTCATCCATCTATCTGAGGACAATGTTAAGTACTCATATTCAAATATTTTCCAAAACCTTTAAACAAATATTTCCAAAAATGACCTGTGAATTTTGAATCCCTATCTGACACAATTGCTTTCGTAATACCATGAAATCTAGCTACTTCTTTCATATAAATATATTCTATTTCAGTTGCTTTATGTGTAGTCTTCGCTGGTATAAAGTGAGCTACATTTGTCTACTAATACCATAATAACATCATGGTTTGACCTTGTCCTAGGTAATTTTCTGATAAAATCAATACTGACTACATCCCATTTCCATTCTGGTGTCTGTAAAGGTTGTAACAAACTTGCAAGGTGTCTATGTTCAAATTTTACTTTCTGAAATTCTAAGCATCCAACTATGTAGTCTGCAATTTCCTTTTTCATTCCTGGCTAGTAATAATCCAGATCAGTTGTTCCTACTGTATTTTGATAACCATAGTGACATGCAAATAGTACATCATGCATTTATTTTAAAACCAATTTCTTTACAATTTCCGAGTTAGGAATGTATACCCTGTTCTTATACTTAAGTATTCCATCTTCCAATTTATAGTGTTTAAAATTATGTGTTGTTCCATGTTTCTACAAACTTGCTTTTACATGTTGAAATAATTCATCTGTATTGTTTTCCTCTTTTATTCCATCCTTTAAATATGAAGTTTTAGTACTAATAGCTAAAAGCATCACATGCATTTTTCTACTAAGTGCATCCTCCACTTTATTTTGTTTTTATTTTATATGTTTTATGTCAAAATCATATTCACATAGTAGTTCCATTAATATTCTTTGTCTTGCATTTAGATTAGGTTGTTTGAACAAGTATTTTAGTCCATGGTGATCTATCTAATTCAAATTTCTTCCCATTAAGTAGTGTTTCCATATCTTTAAAGCATGTACTACTACTGCTAATTCCAAGTCATGTGTAGAATAATTTTGTTCATGTTCCTTTAAATTCCTAGACTCATAACAAATAACCTGTTCATTATGAGTTAACACACCACCCATACCCTTATGACATGCATCTATACATACCAATAAATTTTCAACTAGATTCACAATTTTCAAAACCAGTGCACTAGTAAGCATCTATTTAAGCTTCTAAAAACTTGTTTCACATTTAAATGTCCAATAAAACTCTATAACCTTATTTTCTAAAGAAGTTATCAGATGTAGAATATTTGAAAACCCTTCTATAAACCTACAATAGTAACCTACTAATCCCATAAATAATTGAACTTCTGATACATTATTAGGTGTTGGCCAGTTCATAATTGCTTCAATATTTTCGATGTAAAATGAGGTTCCTTCTTCTGATACAATGTGTACTAAGTAGTGAATCTTGTTCTGATAAAAATAACACTTACTTAACTTAGTGTAAAGTTGATTCTTTCCAAGTACCTGCATTACTAGTCTCAAGTGTTCTTCATGTTCTTTCTTTGTCTTAGAGTAAACTAGTATGTCATCCAATAAAACAATCACAAACTTGTCAAAGTATTTTTGATAAATCGCATTCATCAAGCACATGAAGGTAGTGGGTGGATTCGTCAAATGGAATGGAACAATTGTAAACTCATAGTGACCATATCTTGTTCTAAAAGTTTTCTTACTGATGTCTTCATTAATTCTAACCTAATGATAACCTAACCTGAGATATATCTTTGAAAACACTATGGCACCCCTTAATTGATCAAATAATTAATCAATTATCGATAAAGGATACTTGTTCTTGATATTTTATTTATTTAACTACATGTAATCTATGCAAAATATCAAGCTGCCATCTTTCTTTCTTACAAACAAAACCTATGCTCCCCACGGTGAAACACTAGGCATGATATAACCTTTATTTAATAACTCCTCTAACTGCATTTGTAACTCTTTCAATTCAGGTGTACTCATCCTATAAGTCACTTTAAACAAAGAAATTGTACCGAGCACTAGATCAATAGTAAATTATGTATCTATTCTAGGAGGCATTCTAAGTATCTCTTAAAATACATCTTTAAGTTCTTGTAATATCGGATAGTCCTGTAACTAAGGTTCCTTTTCCTTATGTTATTCTAGGTAGGATGCATAAATATGAAACCCTTTTCCAAAACACTTCTTTAACTGTAAGGTTGTAACATGTATTAAAGATATCGGTCTATGTATTCCTTTAACCGTTTCTCTCTTTCCTTCCTCATCTAGACATGTGTAAGTATTATTGTAACAATCCAATATAGCTTCGTGTGTAGTCAACCAATATATACAAATCAAAACATCGTAAGAGCCTAAGGGGATGCCATTCAAATCTGCTAAAGTCTTTAAACCATTCATTTGCAAATGACACTATCTTACTATTTCTATGACTTTTGTTTTATTTCTAGTTGCTAATTGTACAAGGCCTGCAACCTCAAGGTTACTTTTCTTAAGAGAATAATTCAAAACTACACTAGGTGCAACATAACTGTTACTAGCTCCTGAATAAATTAAAATAGACACAATTCTATTACGAATCTTACCCACCACTTCTATCATGAGAGACTGATGATCTTCCTTCCTACCTTCCAAAGCTTCACAAATCTTCTGAGTCTTACCAACATCACCTACTTTTGCTTCCTGAATGTTGTGAATGTTGTCTCCTATCTTAAGTGGGAAATCCCTTTCATAGTGATTCTCATTACAATTCCAACCTCTAACATGAGGTCGCTTGTGAAAATTACCATTTCTATTGACAGAAGGCTTGGTTCCCTTCTTTCTCTGGTCTCATGTAACACTCTTCTTATCCTTCAAGTTATTATGTTCCTTATTCTTATCCAACTTATACAAATGTTTTTCCTTCCCAATTACTTCTTTAAGGGTCTTGGGCATATCATACTGAATCTTATCCCCGTAAAAAGTTGGCAGTCCACTTAGAAATCTTTGAATCTTAAATTTCTCATATTTTATATAGTTTTCACAAGTTAACGGTTCAATAAATCTCTTCTCAGATGCATCCAGAGTTAAAATTCCCATCTTAAGTTCAAATAATTCTTCCATTTTATTATTGTAATATTTCTCTGAAAGGTATTATTGTTGAAAATACTTTTTAAACTTTTCCAAGTGATATTTTCTTCATCAATATATTTCAGTTTAACCAAATGTTCCCATGAAAGAGAGGCATTTCCATACAAATTTTATATATCTATTCTTTCTTCCATGGTTTATGAATAATTATGTAATTGAAAAAACTTTCAGAGCGCTAATAACCATGTTTATGCTTCTTCACCTTGTTTAACTTCACCATCAAAGCTTGGAGGTTTAATTTTTCTTAAGTATCCCATCAACTGATCATGTTCATACCTTACCCTTCTACTATTACAGTCATATGAAAATATGTCTAAAATAGTCTGAGGACTTCTAGCGCTTTTTCTCAAGGGAGGTGTACAGTAATTGTCTGGTGGAAAGTCCATTCTAGAATGCGTTTTCCTGCTTTCCTTTCTTTATTGTCTTGTGTAGTCTTTAAGGATATTAGTTCTTTCATGATTTTTTATTGAAGGCGAGTGATCCTTTCATTACATTTCTTGACCGAGTCTTCCAAGTGAAGGGATGAACTACTCCTCCTCCTTCCTACATACTCCTCTTCAGGGCCATAAGGGGTTGCCTGTTTAACTTCCATCCTCTATTATTTTTGTTTGTGGGGTATTATTGGGTTAATTATTTATTGTGAGATGCAACATGTTCATTCTAAGTTTTTTTTAACATTCCATTATCAAATTTATTTATTTTCTCAAATAATAATTGATTTTCTAGTTAAAAAGAAACAAAGCATTTTATACTAGTCTTCAATTTTTGAAATAAATAACTAAGAAAAATACATAAAAGGATATAATTCTTTTCAAGCATATTCTAAATTTTCAAAATAAAAAATAATTTTTCAACTTTCACAAAGATATCATCAATTTCATAATTAACTTTCATATAGGCAACATTTAACTTTTATTCAAGCTAGCAAATCTAAAGCGACCAATAGGCCCAACAACCACATTGTTGCAACCACAACTCTAATACCACCTGCAATGTCCCCCAGGGATATAAAAGGGTATCAGGGACATATCATTAGCTCTCTAAGGATAATTAGACAATTTTAGCACAACGGATTAGTGAAACAAATATTTAATTTATTTTTTTGTGATTTAATTTCGACAAAATCCCTTTAATTACAAATAAATTAAAATAAATTTAATAACTATTAACAACAAACGACCCAAGGGATGGTAAAGTTTCTTAACATAATCTAAAATCATCAAACCTCCTATCCAATACATATCAGAGATGATAACCACTTCTAAAGGCTAATTATTCTTATTCATGGTTAACGAGTAATAAATGTGTTAATTACGACACTTAATGTGAAAACGACGACATTTATCACAAGTACAATTGTTTAACAAATAAACATCGATAATAAATACCATTGGATGAATAACATATAATTACATGTAAATAAGGCCTAATTACCAAAATTACAATAATTAATCATGGTGATTATGAAAGAGAGTCGACAAGACTAGTTAACTAGTTTTCCAATATGAGCAATTAGTCTTGTACAAAATCAACTTGTAACCATGCCATTAAACCCAAAAGAAATAATACATACATTAAAAACATATTTAATCATGAACATACATCCAATTAAAGGTTTATTTGTAGATCATTCCAATTTCACACAAGGCGATCTTTTCCATTAATTCCAATGAAACTAGTTAACATTCACGGAAAGGATTTGAGTCTAAATAAATGAACCAAAATGAAATGAATCCACAAGTAAAGGATCAAACCTGATAATTAGACACATACAACACAATAACATGTTAAAAAAATAGCACATGGTTGTAGCATTCCATTTTTATGAAAATAGAGATTCCAATCCACAACTTGTTATCAATTTTCACTGCAATGTACATAGTTTCCAATTTAACTTTCCAAATTCCAAATAAAGACAAATACATGACTATTGTAATTCATGGAAATTGTATCATGGGTCACCTAAATTCATATGGATTTATCTTTTCTCCCATATATAGTGCATTAAATAACTCACAAAACTAGCTAATTCTACTCATATGAATTGATGAATAATTCTAGGAATCACTAGAATAATTAAATCCACGGTTCATAGAATAATTCAAATCTCATTCAAAATATACATACCATGTTTTATAATTCCTAACATAGGTATATCTAATTAAGAAATGTCTTCAAATGCTTCATATGCAAATTCACAAATATACTCAAAACAGTTCCATTGAAGGAGCTAGTAGAAATTGGAAATTGATCTAGAATTTCAGTAGACATTTCCCAAACAATATCAAGAATATTTACCCTCAAATTATCACACAAATTTAAATTTTTTTTATCATACATAAGCATAAAATAACATTCGGGATGTTTTACAAACACTTCATGTGCCAAGCCTCCAAACTATGCAAAACAATCCAAGCGAAGAACTAGTTTCGAATAAAAGATTGAGGCATCAAAGAGGAGTGTCTTAAACCGTTCCGAGGATATTGTACCATAAAAATAAAATTTATATAATGAATAGGGAATAAATATCAGTTATGTATCAGAGGTTCCAAAGAAACATTTCCTCAAACAATTTGTGCACAAGATCCCCAAAACTAGTTTCCAATTCCTTCACAAAATTTACTTGCATAAATAGATTGAATTCCATGAGAAATTTATTCAACAAATAGCCCATACGTTTGATCAAAAACTTCATGTGCATACATAAATAAATCATATTAGATACAAATAAATTAAATAAACATGAGATAAATCACTTATCTTTTCCAAATACGCAACTGGAATTGATTGTGCCATGCTCCACCCAGTCATAGACACAATGCAAGCCAACAATCACTTTGCAATGGCCACCCTCGAGCCGAAATCATGATTCCATAAGAAAGGGAACACTCAATCAAAAATTCTCTCAAGGAATCAGTCCAACCAAAACCCAATAGAAAATATGACCTCTACTTCCACTCTAGGGCAATTCTAGTGGCTCCATGACAAAAATCCAACCACAACCCAATGGAAAGTAGTAGTTCCAATCTAGGGAAATTTCAGTGGCTCTAGGACAAATACCAATGAATCTAGAGTAATTCATCTTGGGCACAGGGTCAACAAGTACCTTAGACTAGGAGTAGAAAAATCAAACCACAAGTTCCAAACACAAGCACACGGGCCAAAGCATGTACCAACAAACAAGAGTGACTTCCAACACAAGAAAATTGAATTCCTTCATGACCAATTCGAATTGGGAGAGAGAGGGACACAAGCATGAGAGTTATATTACCAAAATAGAAAATAGGAGTTACACATCAAGTGGATACACCAAGAGGCACACTAATCCAACTCATGAGGGCACACTAGGTGAGAGAGGGGCTCCAATCCTCAAATAAAATTAATCTCAAGGTAAATAAAACCAAGGAGTAACATAACACGTGAGGGTACATAACCAATAGGGTCCATAAAGAACATAAGAAGGGTGTACAACATCAAAATAGGCTCAAAACACATAGGTAAACACTTTTCCACAACCTCTTTCTCATAACATAATGGTTCCTCATACTATATTTTGTGCTATTGGTCATTTGGTTGCGTTTATTTTATTAATTATTTTATAAGTTCAACATAATAAAAATTGTAATAATGTGAAAACCATACTCCATGAACCTTGTGCCACTATGTCCAACATAAAAACAATAATAATATGTCTAGGGGATAAAATAGAGGGTATTACAATAGTGGGAGGGGACTTGTTAAATGATTAACAAATTTGAATGGTCGAAATCCTACTTTGTAAGGACCTTACTAGCATACATAAGGAAGGGAGGATTGTGAGATATTTATCCCATGTCAACAACAAAAAGTAATGATATAAAGGTACATTGATTAGTGTAGAAACCGAGATGGACAAAAGGGAAGACACCTCACATTTCCATGTGCCAACAAATGGAGAAAGTTAGTGACTTCATTGCATATCCCATTGATAAATAATGATGGCCATACAAAAGGAAAGGGTAAATGTACCAAGGAATGAACCTAGTTGGTGGGATAATTGGCTCATTCTTGTGAGACAAATTTGGTTGAGATATCTTTCTAGGCGGTGGAAGTGGGTAAGGGATGTTGATCCAAGAGGTTATATCGAGCATACAATCTAGAATATTCGTCTCATTGTGGAACAAGGATCCAATTTCAAGCATTGCCATCCCTTAATTCTAGGTGGAAAGGTACTATGCTCTTTCCATGGAAGGAAAAGGAGGAAGGATATATATTCAAAGATTAGAAGTTTCATGTCATACATATTTTGATGAATTAAAATGTTGTTTCTTTGTAATCCTAAGGACACCAAGTTATTTGTAGAAAGTGTGAATTAAAAGAAACACAAAAACCTTTTATTCTACGTATTGTTGAACTCTAAGAAAAAATGTTGAGGGAATTATGGGCGTAAAGTTGAACATAGACCCATTGGGTCTTTATAACTAGGAAGGATCCAAATTGTTCCACAAGGATGGATTTATTCGTAGCTACAGATACTCAGAAGCTACCCCCAAGTGCAAATCTAACACTTGCAACTAGTACTTTGAGTGGGTTGAAAATCACATCATGAATTGCAAAACCTATCACTCCTCTCTTATTAAGGTTAGGACAAGGAAATGAAAAATAAAGGGGTGAAGGAAAGAGGGTCATGGGTAATAAAAACATGGATAGACCCTATATCTTTTCAGCTACATACCCAAACAACATTTACTTTTTTTTGAGGAAATATTTGAATCCTGATGGGTTGTTAAGGATGTGGATGATGAATGGGAACACCGAAACTCAAGAGAAAATATCAATCTTGGATTATTCCTTACAACAACAACAAAAATGACTTGGATAAATAACATTAGGTAATGGTTGTGGAGATTATGGCTAGTGTGAAGGATGTTATGCAATAAGGCCATAATCCAACACAACAAGCTAGCAAAATCTATTAGGAAGGAATAAATGCAAATACTTTTACCACTCTATGTTCCATAGAGCTAATATAAAAAGACACAAGTGTAGTGGAATGCCAACTTGTAGCCAAAGTATCCATTATTAGGGTTGCAAGAGATGGAGGGCATGTCATCCCCATCTAAGTTATGTATTATCCTCAATAACCACCAACTATTAATTGGTAAATCTACCACATAAATAAATTGTTAGATGTTGAACTAGCTCTACCTTCCTACAATGACAAGAATGGTATGATTGTTATATGTTGAAGTAGTTTTAGCATCTTATAACGATTAGACAGGTATATATAGGTACTCGAATCTAAATTCCAAGTTTATATTTTTCTTTCCTTGGAAAAAAATGTGAACTCTATTTGAGAGGAAAAGGAAATACATTTTGCAAATGCATAAAGCATTTCAAGTGTATCTCTTGGAACACTTTTTTTGTCATTAATAGACTCAATTTTGTCCCAAAAAATGCTATAGTCTAATTACGTTGAAGGTATTCTTTTAAGGGGTAATTTCTATGATATATTTAGTAATATGTTAGAACCTTATCAAAACTTGCAGTTTCTCTAACCAACCAACCAATTTCTCTCCTCCTTGTTTGTACAATGAGACTCATCTTCTTCAGTCGTACTAGTACTCATTACACTTCTTCCCTTCATCTACAACTGATGTGAAATAAAAAATATAGAAGCTAAATATTTTATAGAAAAATAATTGATGTTACTCACATCTATTATTCGTTAATATTTAAAACCTTTAAAAAGAAACTTAAAAGTTATCATCACTACTTGTGATAAATAAAATGTCATTGAATATTCCTTATGGAGCTCTTTTTGTAATGCAACCAAGTCCTAGATATAGCATAAAAAGAACAGAAATAGACAATAAGAGAGTAATCCACACCTTAACAATGGATAACAGAGATAAACATCAATCCTCTTTGAGGGAGGAACCTCCTTACACAATGTACCAAGTGCACAAGACAAGATAAGATACTATGAGGACTAAAATGAGAATATCACCTTCCTATATATAAGAGATCAAGGTGTACAATAACAACTAATGGACCCACTAATAGATGCAAGCCTACATAAATATTATGTAATGCACCCCAATATAGGGAGTAATGCGCCACACTATATGGTGTAGTGTGTCATCATTAAGGGCTTAACATGCGCCTCCCCTTCAAAAAGTGTTGTCCTCAATGCTGAAGTAGTTTTGGATGCTGCTGTATAAAGGACTCATCTTCCCATGCTGAATCTTCCGTGGGTAAGTTCTTCCATTTAATGAGATACTCTGAAATTGATCAATTTCAAAGCTGTCTAGTTCGTATTTCAGTAATTTATTCAGGCTCCAAGATTATTTTTCCTTCCTCATCAAGTTCTGGTAATATTTTTTGAAATGGTATTTTGTCATCGATTACCTTCTTTAAACTGGAAACATGGAAAACTTGATGGACTCGTGAAGATGCATGTAGTTCGAATTTGTATGCCATATTAGCAATATTTTGTAACACCTTGTAGGGACCGTAGTATTTAGGCGATAACTTATTATCCTTCTTGGTGTTCTTTAGGGACATATGTTTTTATGGTTGTAGTCTTAAAAACACCCAATCCCCCACATTAAAGCTTCATTCACTATGGTGTTGATCTGCTTGTTGTTTCATTCAATTTTGTGCTAGATTTTGGCTGTCCTTTAAGAGTTGAAGAACTTTTTGTTGATGATCCATGTGGTCTTCCACTGCTTGAACCTTAGAGGAGTCTCTTAGTGAAGATGTGATGTATGGTGGATGATAGCCATATAGTGCTATAAACGAGGTAATTTTTTATTATGTATGGAAGGAAGTGTTATATTGCCATTCTGCCAAGGGTAACCACTTGACCCATTCTATTTGTTTATTATTTGCAAAACATCGAAGATACCCTTCCAAACATTTATTTACAATCTCTATTTGTCCATCATATTGAGGGTGATACGATGAGTTATGAGCTAGTTGAGTACCCAAAAAAGAAAATAATTTGGTCCAAAAATTTCCAGTGAAAGTGGGATCCCTGTCACTTACTATAATATTTGGAGTACCATGTATTTTTTGTACTGTATCCATAAAATAATTGGTGACCGTGCTTGATTTGAATGGGTGAGATAGTGCACAAGAGTGTGCATATTTAGTAAGTCTATCAACAACCACCATGATGACACTCTTTCCTTCATATTTTGGTAAACCTATGATAAAATCCATCGAGACCTCTGTCCACCTTTGGCTTGGAATGGAAAGTGGTTGTAGGAGACCAGGGGTCTTATTGGTTTCCACTTTATTTTGTTGGAAAACCAAACATTCTGTCACAAATTTTTGAACGTCAGTTTTAAGACCATCCAAAAAAAATCTTTCTTTACCCCATGGTAGGTTTTTAAGAAACTTGAGTGCCCTCCTATCAATGAAGAGTGGAATTCATAAAGTACCTTTTGCTTGAGCTGGGAACTCTTACCAAGATATAAGAGATACTTGTACCATAGCAGGTCATATTTACACTTAAATGCATTAGAGGCACTGGGATCCTGCTGCATCTTTTGAATAAGTGTCAATATTTTTTTGTCATGTTTCCATTCGTGCATTGCTTTTGCTATTCAATCTAGTTGGATGATTGAAATAACATAGAGTAATTATTCAACATCCTCATCTTTCATGGAGAGTGCATCTACGACACCATTTTGCTTCCCATTTTTGTATATGATTTCAAAGTCATATCCCAACATCTTTGTTACCCATTTTTGTTTCTCTTTTGAATATAGCCTTTGTTTCAAGAAGTATTTAAGGCTATGTTATAGCGGATTTCACCACACTAGGTGAATCACACATTGTATGGCCTTCCCCTGTCCCGCTGCAGACTCATTAGCCCCTATGGACCACTTTTTGTCTTTTGATGTGTCCTTGATCATCCCTAAAAACATAAGAAAAATGATATATGCGGCTTTTTCCCCGATAACCGCGTACATACGCGGATCTGACCCCTATAGTCACGTACATCGAGATGTGTGCATAATCCAAATCCTTTTGGAGTTTTCCTTGACTTGGATCTGACTCATATGACTCCTGGCCTTCCATATGCCTTGAGATCGCACGGATTCGACCTTTCAATATCCCTTTGAAAAGCTATATAAGGAACCCCTTGTTACATTGAAAGCAGAAGAGAGAATTGAGAGTAACAAAACTATAGTCCATTGTTGCTAGAACTTATGCTTGAGTCTGCATCCCTTTGTCCCTTGGAGCACTATTGTGTTCTTCCCAAGCTTGCCTTTTGTTAGTAAGCTTTCTATCGAAGTGATGGAGGATTGAGGTGGTGGAGGCCCAAGTGGGGGATTCAGTTTCTTCGGTTCGCAAACGTGCTGTCAGAGGTTGTCACTTGTAATCTCTGATTCATATTAATAGAAATATCTTTTCCTGTCCAGTAATGTGTATTTGAATGAATATTGTATCCCTTGGAATATGTCAAATGCTTTTACATTATTGATTATATATGCTAGAATAGATATAACACCATGAAATATAGTATTCTTGTATTGTTTACTTGTTGTTGAGGACGTGTTATAACAATTCAAGCTGAAGATTGGAAAGCTCAACGGGGATCTACTTCAACCGTCTGGAATAAGGTACGAGGTTCGATCCTTTAGTGTTAGATGTTTTTATTTCTATTGCATATTGGGAAAGATTGATTTTTGGAGTCTAGCTATCTGTTGTGGTACCCCAAGCCATAGGAATTTCTCTCCGTAACAGAATTGGCGACTCTGCTGGGGATGTCCCTTGTTTTTATTTAGGGGTTTACGGGCACAATGGGATTGATATTATTGACTTGCTCTTTGTTTCTCCTTGTTTCTAGGTTGCATTTTATTGTATGTTCATCCATTGACACTCCCCTTTATTTGTTTGACCCTTGGCCTGCTTTTTACCACTGCCTTCTCTGTATACGCAGGTTTTTGGCCAAAATTCGCGTACATACGCGGATTTTTGGCCATTAGTCGCGTATACACGTAGAATTTAGACTAAAATCCTTTTTTCCACGCAGGTTTTTGGCCAAAAGTCGCGTATATGGGCCTTCCCACGCAGGTTTTTGGCCAAAAGTCGCGTACATGGGTTTTTCCATGCGGGTTTTGGGCCTAAAGTCACGTACATACGCAGCTGTTCTTTATACAGTCGCGTACATCCTCCCTTTTGGTGAGTTTGATGTTGGGGGAAGTTACTGGGTGGGTTGTGAGTGTGGTTGGGTCTTCCTTGGGTCTAATGTTGTTTGTTGGATGCTTCTTTTGTGACCAGAGACTGCTTTTTCATTGATTTTTTCTTTGAAAGTAGTTTTAGTCATTTATCCTTTTTGTTTTTCCATTAGTGCATTACTCTTTTTGTCTTGGTGTCTTGCTGGGCTTTTATTTTATACTCGTTGCAGAGACTAAGAGTTTTAGATGACTTTTATTGCATTTTTCATTCTTTTATATTAAAAAATACAAAGTGGTTGCACTCTTAGTTGCATCTTGGATATGGATTTGAGGAGGTACTTGCATTGGATTGCTTGGATGAGAGTTGTGTTTAGGATTTCATATAGGAAGGATTGCATTGGCATTTGGAAAGAAATATCTATTTATGCATTTCATGTAGTGGCATACCCTATTTTTCATTGGACAAAGATTGCACTTAATATTGTTTGTTATGGTGTGCACTTTTATTTCACTGCTGAGTTATAATGTCATTAGTTGCACGGCCATTTCCCTTTGAGTAGATACAGCCAATTAAAATCAACGCTAAATAAAATGAATTACACTCTTTTATTTTCTAGGGTGCACCGACAAGCTTAGGTTTTAGGATCTTGGAATAGTTCATTGTAAGTCAATTCTCCAAGATCACTAAACAACAACAACTAGGTGTCTGTCCAGGGAGTGTGTGAAATCCTTGGTATAACCATCGTTCTCAGGATCCTCCTCTCAAATGGGAGTTAAGCATGAGGCAGTGTGAGTGGTTATCGATTGGGATGACCCCTAGTCATAACTGAGTAGCACCGGCGATATTGCCAGGATTGTATTCGTATCTGGGGGCTCTTTCGAGAGTTTCGGGCTTTGCTACCCTGCCCATACGGTCAATCCCGCCTACGACTATCCGCCTGAGCTTTGATTATATTGAGGTGACCTTAGTGACCTTACCTAGGATATCAAGGGGGTACTTGTAGAGGTTATTCTGCATGTGTCCCGACCAGATAGAGGTCGGACAACACAGTCGCTTTATGCGTTGAAGCTGAGGGCCACTATAATTGGTTACGTACCTCCGCTTGTAGTGTATGGGAGTTTCGGGCCTCTCCTAGGCGAGACATACTCGCTACATTCGGGAGCTCACATATCCTCCCCTTGGTTTGCTTGTATTTTGGCTGTAGATTTTATTAGGAGTGTGCTCTTTGTGCGCTAGTTGGCCCTTGGGATCATGGTTACTTGAGTATATTTATGCTCTCTTGAGTTTGGGTCCTTTTATTTTCGGCATGCTTGGTATCTTATCACCCGTCCTTGGTCCTAGTGTGGACCCTGGTGTCAGATTTGGGGGAATCATAGCCCCTTACCCTACTCGTAGATTTGGGAGTGGTCACATTCTTCCCTCTACTCCATTTGTGGAGGATGTCGATGCCCTTCTTTGGGTCTTTACACTAGTGGTCACCCTCATGGGGGTGGTAGTGGATGCGTGAATGTTGGGTTTACACCTTACTTTCCTTGTTATGTCCCATCGTCCACCGCATTGTTTCCTTTGGGTGCTGTTGTCATGCTCATTGCCCCCTATATCCTATAGTGTGGATTATTTATTGACTATTTAGTGTTTGTGGACTAATATGGTTGTCATGTAGGATCCAATTTTTGTACACTCTCTTTGAGGTTTCGACCCATTCGTTCCTATCATAGGTATTATGTCTGAACTGGCATATAGGTTAGGATTTCATATCCGCTTGCACTTATGCATTGCCTTATGACCGTTCCATCTTAACCTTAGGTCCGAACCCATTCCATGGTATCACGGAACCTTCATGCTGTTGTTAGAAGTGATATTATGTGAATGGTAGAGCTTTCCTATACATGGGTGCCCTAGTTAGCTCCCTTTTGCATTTGGTGCCCAGGCCGCGAGTCCTCTCTTAGGTCCGGGAGTCCGTTGTATAGTATTGCCATGACATTTCGCAAGAGCCTCATACTCCTCTTGATCTTATGCTGGCTTGTTCCCTCCGGACTCCCTTGTATCAAGTTGTGAATGCATTATAATGAGCTTTGCCTGTCTTATTGAGCTTTATGCCGGCTCCCCTGACATTGCGTTTCAGCCATATAGCCCGAGCTTCTCTCATGTCTAGCCATGCAGAGCCATTTTTTATATCCTTTGTAGCTTGATGTCCCTTTTTATCGGGAGGGGATTTTCCCCCGAGTGTCGATATCCTACACATGTGTCCTTGCATTGAGCATAGGTATGTTCCACTGCTTGGAAATAGTTTGTTTGCCCTTATGAAACTCGTCTCCTCCAAGTTTGTAACTATAAAGCTAGTTTATTCTTTTTTCAAGATTTTCAAATAACTGAAAAAGTCCAAAAAAATTAAAAAACCAAAAAGCCGGACAAGAAAAGATATTATCTTTGGTAGCTGTCGAGTCATGTCGCCTTCGAACAGAGCACTGTATATCACATCCATTGGTTGGGTTATAGCTTGACTTTAGGAGCTGTACTCGTTTATCTGAGTTTATCTCCACCGAATGGTTATGCTTCCAGTCCCTATGGAGCCTCTATTGATGCCTCCTACGTCATAGAGATGTCCCAGTTTGTATATCTAGTCTATGCTACCTTTATTCAGTCACCATACACCGTTATGCTCTTGTTTGAAGGAAGTTGAAATTTGAGTCGTCCATTCCTCAGTTATCTTGACTTTGCATGTCGGCCATTCCCGGTACAGTTACTGGTTCGTGCACCTTATGATCGAGTCCTTCCACATTATACAGCTTTGCTGAGTACCTCGTGTTGGATGATGGGGGATGCCCTAATGCCCTCCTTCCAGCGGATTTCATCCCATCGACTTCATATCATTTATTTTGGGATTGGAGTCTAGAGTCATTTTGAGTGCCTTGAGACTTACAGTCATCAGTGGCAGGTTCTCTCGCCATTGACAGTTTTGGGAATACATCAATGTCCCCTGATCGATGGATTCTCTCAAGTGTTTGACCTCAACACATTTATTCACACTTGTTAGTTTGCACTCTAGTACCTTGATTCCCATTTTCATTATCGATGGGTGATCTCGCGTCTGTTAATGGTATACATCAATGACCGGTAATCAGACGATGGACTACTATGTTTGACCTCAACACCTCTATTCGCATAGTAGGACATGTACTCGTAGCGGTTTGTGTAGAAGACCTTCCAGATTGGTGGCATCTCTTATATGATACCTCCTTTATTGTGCCAGTGTTCATGAGATTTCAGCTCTCATGACTTGTTCCAGTATATGTCAGACATTTCCAGTCACTATGGAGATCTTGATCTATTGTATATCTTCAGCCTTTGTGGAGATCATGGGCCTTTGTATATCTTCATCATGGAGATTCTGATCTATGTATATTGTACGTGGTGATGAACACATATGTGATATCATGTTTCATGCCTATTCATGGCCATTGTACTCTTATGTATCTGGGACTGCTATATGTATTCGCAGTTATATGTAGAGTTGTATTACAGTATTATGCTGATTGGGTGGATGGTCTTCCATTTGGGTACCTTCATCACTTCCTTTCTGGGATGGACTTATAATGTATTTCAGCCATCGCATAACCCCTCTGATCTCATACATTAGGGGGCATCTGTTATAGCGGATTTCGCCACACTAGGTGAATCACACATTGTATGGCCTTCCCCTGTCCTGCTGCAGACTCATTAGCCCCTATGGACCACTTTTTTTCTTTTGATGTGTCCTTGATCATCCCTAAAAACATAAGAAAAATGATATATGCGGCTTTTTCCCCGATAACCGCGTACATACGCGGATCTGACCCCTATAGTCGCGTACATCGGCATGTGTGCATAATCCAAATCCTTTTGGAGTTTTCCTTGAATTGGATCCGACTCATATGACTCCTGGAGGATTGAGGTGGTGGAGGCCCAAGTGGGGGATTCCGTTTCTCCGGTTCGTAGACATGCCGTCAGAGGTTGTCACTTGTAATCTCTGATTCATATTAATAGAAATATCTTTTCCTGTCCAGTAATGTGTATTTGAATGAATATTGTATCCATTGGAATATGTCAAATGCTTTTACATTATTGATTATATATGCTAGAATAGATCTAACACCATGAAATATAGTATGCTTGTATTGTTTACTTGTTGTTGAGGACGTGTTATAACAATTCAAGCTGAAGATTGGAAAGCTCAACGGGGATCTACTTCAACCATCCGGAATAAGGTACGAGGTTCGATCCTTTAGTGTTAGATGTTTTTATTTCTATTGCATATTGGGAAAGATTGATTTCTGGAGTCTAGCTGTCTGTTGTGGTACCCCAAGCCATAGGAATTTCTCTTCGTAACAGGCTATCATGATAAGTTTTAACCTTGAAATGTCTCCCTATAATGTAGGGGCACCATTTATTTAAGGCATGTAGTATTGCCAACATTTCCTTCTCATAAATCGATTTTTTTAAGTTCTTTCCCTTGATTGGATGAATTGTGAAGGCACGAGAGTGTCCTTCTTTCATTAGTACATCTCCAATTCCATTTACTGAAGCATCACAATCCACAATAAAGGTTTTTGTGAATTTTGGTGTCACCAAAACAAGAGGTTTACACATGAACTCTTTGAGTTGTTGAAAGGATTGAGTTGCCTCTGGAGTCCAAGAAAATGCATCTTTCTTCAATAACAATGATAGAGGAGCTTCTATTCTTCCATAGTTCTGAACAAACTTGCAGTAGTACCTTGTCAGGCCTAAGAATCCTCGAATATTATTTAGGGTTTTTGGAATCACCCAGTCCATCATGGATTTAATTTTTTTTGGGGTCTACCTTGACATTTTCATGAGATACAATATGACCCAAATAATCTACCTCTATCCCAAAGAAACATTTTGAGTGTTTTGCATACAGTTCTTTCTCCTTTAGTAGCTGCAGTACCATGTCAACATGTTGAACATGTTATTCCAAAGACTTTCTATAGATTAGTAGATCATTAAAGAATATCAGCACAAATTGTCTAAGGAAAAGATTGAAAATAGAATTCATCAAACTTTGAAATGTGGAAGGTGCATTTGTTAGACCAAATGGCATGAAAAAAAATTCATAGTGAACTTCATGAACTCTGAATTTGTTTTTGGGGATGTCTTCATCCTTCATTCGAATCTGATGATACCCGGAACAAAGAGCCAACTTTGTGAAGATAACTGATCCATGTAATTCGTCTAACAATTCATCAATGATGGGGATGGAAAACTTATATTTAATGGTGATCTTGTTGAGATCTCTATAATCAGGACACATACACCATGATCCATCTAGCTTGGGTACCATTACCACTAGTGTAGAGTAATAACTATGGCTAGGCCTAATTATGCCAGCCTATAACATTCATCCACCATACTCTCAATTTCACTCTTTTGGATATAGGGATATCGATAAGGTTTGATGTTAGGAGGAACACTTCATGGAATTAAGTGGATAGCATGATCAAAGTCATGAATAGGTGGAAGACCTTTGGGAAATAATTCAAATAATTTGGAATGCTTATTAATGACCCTTTGGAGATTTGGGGAGATAGGGAACTTTGAGGTTTGAACATCTAATGACCATAATTGTGTAACTACACCTTGATGTTCCATTTTTAACAACTTTGTCATACCATTAAATATTATCACCTTGCTTGGTTTTCATGTGATACCATTTAAATCATATTCTTTACCTTCCCATTAAAATTTCATGAAAAGTTTTTGAAAATTAAAAGTCACTGTTCCCAATGATTGTAACCATTGGACACCTAAGAGAACATCAACACCCTCCATTGGGATAGCAATCATTGTACTATTAAATACATATTCCCCCATAGCCTGATTAATATTATGGAATTTCCCCAAGAAATTTATAGTTCCTCCATCTGCAACCATTACTTGAAACTCTGGTGCTGGATAAACAAAGCAATTAAGAACTTCAGTTAATTTACAGTGAATGAAATTATGAGAACTACCAGAATCAATCAACACTGTTACCTTCTTATTTTTGATGTATCCTTCTATATTAAGAGTTTGAGGAGTTCTAATTCCATCCAATGCATGACAAGATATGGTGGGAGTAATTTCTTCTGAAGTAGCCTCTTTTCTTTCTTCTAAAGTTGCCTCTTCTTGACATGCTTCCTTTTCTTTCCATTCTTCCTCTTCACACTCTATGTAGAATAATTTCTTCTCATTGCAATTATTTCCCTTATTATACTTGCTGTCACAATTAAAGCATAATACTTATGCTCTTCTTTCATCTAGTTGTTGGGGTTTCAACCTTTGTGGTGGCTTAGAAGAAGGAACATTATTATCTCTATATGTGTTGGAGAAGGCCTTTCTAGTAGTCATTGCCATATTTTTATTTTCAACCTTCCTTGCCATCATGAAATCCTTCTCTAGTGATGATGGTTCAAAGAGACACACCTCATGTTGAATGTTATCTTTCAAGGTTCCAATAAAGAGATCTAACAAACTATCTTCTGAAATATTCTTCACTCTAAGACTTAGCTAATAAAATTTATTGATGTGCTCTGTAATTGAAAATTTTTGCTTGAGATTTACCAACTGAATGAAGAAGGTGTTGCTATTTATATCCCCATAATGTGCAATCAATTATTTTGTGAATATAGACCAAGAGATAGTGGAGTCCTTTTTATGTTCACAAACCTATTTGTAGCATACAAATTGATCAGGTTCTAAATACAAGGATGCAATAGTTACCTTTTGCATAGTGGGAACCTGGTGTAGATCAAAGAATTGCTCCATATGAAATGTCACGTCCCCTCCCCTCTCGTCGAGATAGGATGAGTCTCGATTGCTATATGACCGAGCATCTAGCCCCATGAACATACTAAAAAATGAATTGAAAGTAAAAACATATGTAGATGCATAATGCAATAATATACAATGGAAGAAAATCTCATTCAAGCATTCAATATGTTCATAAAACAAATACATTGTAGAGTTAATACAAGAGAATACTTATCTTGAAGATAAGCTGCCCCAAGAAACTAGCTATGTCGCTGCAATGTTCCACCAAACCATAGGCCAGTTGTGCTCATCAATATCTTAGCACAACTACCGACCTTGAGCTGGGCATGATTTCCACAAGGAAAAAGGGAACAACAGGCTCACACATAGCCAAATACACACCAAGGTTCAACCAATCCAATCCACAGTTGGGTTTATCATGTTGCTAAGGCAGTGGAACAGATGAATTTCTAAGCTAGTGAGCTCAACCACAGAGATATTAACACATCTACTAGATCTATCTATCTTGGCCTCCACAATACCTACAAATCCAACAAACGAAAGTATTCCCTTCACTGCTACATAGTCCCTCAGGCCATACCTTCCCTTCTAGTGTTCTCTCAGGTGTGCATAGAAGATTAGCCAGCCCCTCTTTATCTTTTTGTGAGGTTCCTCTCTTCACTAGGTTTATCAAGCCAATTCTGGTCCTTTTCCACTTCTAACAGTTTAGACCAAAACAAGGATGCACATAACAAGAAACACAAGTGTTGGGCATGCATAAAAACATTTTGGCAACCAAAAACAAAGTGGTAGAAGGGAAATCAAACCTGGGAGAGAAAATTCGATTTTATAAAATGTTTATGGGCCTTTTAGGGACATAAACAACCTCCATAAACCCCCAAATCGTGAATCTCTCTTCCCATCAACTATGCAACACAAAAACGGGTTTCCAACCATGGATAGATCAAGGAATTTTAGAAAAACATGAGGCAAAAACGCCTAGCTAGCTCCAACTTCACGAGGAAGTGAAACACATGGGTAAGGAATGGGCTGGGCACCAGTTTTTGGGTGTTTTCTTGCCCCATAAAAAACAAGATTTTACAAAATGATGGCTTGCCTCAATACAAAATTGACTGCCATACCTCTCCATTCCCAAGGCATTAACTACCTCAGCCAACTTCTGGAAGAATTAAATGATTGAGTGCATAAGACCAGGGATAATTTTAGGGGCGAATTTTAGCCCAATGGGCTATTTTTGCATGTTTTTCTCCCAAAAAATATTCGCCATTTTGCATTTTTTGAAGCCCTGTTTCGCCCAATTTTGATGGGGTGAAATTTTTTCACCCTAAAAATTGCCAAATTATTATATAAATGATATAAAATCCTTGGAAATTAAATATTTTTTGAAAAATATCGCCAATCATTTTATAGTTGGCGTTTTAAGAATTGGTAATATTCGCCAATATTTATACACTTTTAAATAAGTATGGTTCCTTAAAATCATCCCTACATAAGACAAAATGGGTAGGTGAGAGTTTTATGGGTTCTCCCATTAAAATTTGTATTAACACTATTGGCTCAGGGGTTTTCATCCATCTCTTATTGCATTTCATAGCTAGTTGTGGTTATTTCATTAAATTGCATATTTACATGATGTTTAGAATTTATATTGTGCCTGGATAGCATCAAAATACTAGGTATCGATTTTAATTGTTGATACATAAAATGCTAAGTCCATAGTGGAGCCTTGGCCTTGAGCTCCTCACCATGATTTAATAACGATATTTACTTCATGTACAATTTTAATGCAATGGGGTCAAAATCAGGATATTACATGAAAAATCCACGTGATTGGATGCTTGCCATCAAAATTTCTCATGTCAATTTTGGGGATAAAGTAGTTTCTTGGACCTAAATTGAACCCATGATTTTGTAGTGAGTCATCAACTTTTGAGGACTCCAACTTCCTACTTTCCAATTGTTTTTAAATTTTATCCACACGTGACTGGAATACATCATCTTTTCCCTCCTTATCCTCTTCTTGAGTAGATAATTGATGAATACATTTATGTTTGATATCCTTCATAAAATCCTTTGAGTATTGAAGATCTTATTTACTAGCCATCCCTTTTAGATCCTCTTTAGTATCCATCTTCTTTTCCAATTTAGCAAAGTCATCAATTTTCACATTTCCTTTAATCATATCTTCCAACTTGGATACTCTAAAAGAAATGTCTTCCATTTCCTCATATGTCAGGGATGAATACTACGGGGGTTTGACTGGAGTGTGATTCTTTCCACTTCCTTTTGGTGTCATTTTGAACAATATCACACCCTAGGGTTTACCACAAATATATCCTTCTACTAAAATCTATTCAAATGCAAAATGACATACCTTTTTTAAACCCTGATTGGAAGACTATTTTAGGGATGACTTGTAACTGAGGTAAAATTTGAATTTCAACTCCTATGAGTCTAAAATTTTGTCCCATGGGATCCTGATTTGTCCTATTTCCAATTCCATAGGTCGAATCTAATTTGGATGAGCCAACAAAAAGTTATTCCAATTATACCAACGATTCTTATTTTTGGCCTATTTAGAAGAGTGCACTTGTATTGTATGTGATGTGTCCAATATTTTGTTTCTATAGCTATAACTTCTACCACATATACATTGGTCCATATTCTTTTAGATTCAACTAGTCTCACTCAATTTGGATCTCGGATTCCTTAGATATGACCTTTTTTCCAAGAAAACTTGTTTTATGCTAGCTGTAGGACTAGTAAAAAACTCTAGATTCCTCCATAATTATATATGAAACTATATTAGAACAGGATCTGAATTTGGTATTGGAGATATTTCAACCAGTTCTAGAAGTGGGTTTTTAACCTCGATCTCTGAATCCTTGTATAAAAAATGTTGTAGTGAAAGTGCCAAGATGACTCATTTTGTAGAAGCTAGTCCCGAGGAAAGAGCTCTGATACCAAATGTTATGCAACCAAATACAAGATATAGCATTAAAAAGAAGAACTAGAAAATAAGAGAGTAATCAACACCTTAACAATGAATACCAGAGATAAATATCAATCCTCTTCGAGGGAGGAACCTCCTTACAAAATGTACTGAGTAGACATGACAAGATAAGACACTGTGATGACTAAAATGAGAATATATCCTTCCTATATATAGGAGATAAAGGTGTACAATAACAAGAAATAAACCCAAGCCTACATAAATAATATGTAATGCACCAAAATATAGGGAGTAATTCACCACACTATATGGTGTAATGTGTAATCATTAAGGCTTAACATTAGTTGGAAATAAGTAACTTGTGAAATAAAGTTCCAAAAGCTAAATATCTTGTTGAAAAGAATTGGATGTAGTTACTTGAGATTAATATGAATTGGTTTTGATCCAACGAATTTATGAATTATAGTTACAAATGAAACAAAGTTGTCCCTAAAAATGCAGTGCACTGCATAAGTTGAAATGGTTGAAATAAACTATGGCTGAGTGGAAGAAGGAGATGAAGAAAAGGGTGGGTCTATAACTGGAATCGATTGAAAAGGATATACAATTTATTTTTTTGCAGTCCCCTTCTAGTATTTTATCATAGGATGATATAGTTATCCTTTCAGATCCGAAGGCTTGCAGGGAACATTTGTTGGCACATGGTGTCATGTCATGGAGATTGAATAGCAACAATATCTAGATTGAGCATGGTGACGCTAATACCAATTTTTTTTATTGCTATACTAGCTCTAGGCGTAATGGAAATATGATTTTGGATATTCAAGATGAGGAAAGCAATTGGTATCATGAGAAGGAGCAACTGAAGAATGAAGTTGTTAAAATTTTTTCTAATCACTTTAAAGAGGAAGGACGAGCTCTCATCTCAGATCAACTTCAGGTCATCCATCATTTCCCCTCTTTATTCTTGTCAGAGGAAGCCTTGGATGTTGAAAGGGAGGTTACACTTGGGGAATTAGAATATGTTCTTAAAAGTTTTACTAAGGGCAAAAATTCCAGGTCTAGATAGTTGGACTGGGTAATTTTTTTTGGCCTTTTTTTATCTGTTTGGAGTTGATTTATTGGCAGGGGTAGAATAGTCTCGTTCTAAAGGGTATGTCTCTAGAGATTTCAATGTGACCTTTATTACTATCATTCCTCAAAGTGAGAAACCTATTACTTTATCAGATTATCAACCCATTTTCCTTTGTAACATTTTCTATAAGGTGATTAACAAGATTATTTCAAATAGGATGAAGCTGGTTCTATCTGAGGTAATCACCAAAGAAAAGTTTGGTTTTCATGGAAATCTCCAAATAATTGAGGCCGTGGGAATTACTCATGAAGTACTTCACACTGTTGATGTATTTGTAACTTCGGAATGTATTCACCTATGTATCTTATGTCTTGTACCCCGATGTTTATTCCAGGAAGTGTCCATAATGTATTTGAGTCATGTCATGCCCCGATGTTCCTATAGAGAGGTTCTATAATGTAAACAATTAATGTCAAGTCATTGTGCGTAATCCTCCTATCCTTCAAGGGTTAAAGTCCCCGCAGTTCCTAGGAACTAGGGTTATTAGACTCTCCTAGGGAAGTCGGCCCTAGTAGGGTTTAGTCAAGTCGGGAATTAGTATAAATAGAGAGATATCCTCTCTATTTATCACACACTCATTCACACTCAGTTGTAGCACATAGTTGAGGAAGAAGAAGACACTGGGGCTAGGAAGAAAGAGGTTACTGCTATCGGGAGATCATCTTACTGTTTTGGGGTTTTACTTTTGGTGTTTATTCTATCTCTGAGGAAGTTGCAGGGTTTTCTCCATTTATGGTTTTCCCGAGGAAAAACACTGTGTTCATTGTCTCTTGTGTTTGATTTTTGTGCTTGTTATTCTCTCAGTTAAAAATCCTAATATGATGCTAGATTAATGTTAAAAATATAACATGGTATCAGAGCTAACCTGAGAAGAAGAGAATGTGTAGCTACGGGAACTAGGACTTCCTACTTTGTGGATCTCTCTCCACAGATTTTCAGCAAAAGAAGGTTGGAATAACTCTCCTCCCTAGGGCGCATCTTTCTATCGAAGCATAATCCAATTCTGAGGTTTTTGAGTTTTGGACCCGACACTGTTGCCAAAAATTAGCGCTTTCCACAAAAGTGGAATTTTTCAGTGAGCCTAGGCCTATATTGATCTCCTCCCCAAAATCAAAGTTTATTGATCAAGATCAAAGCATTTGGCTGGATAGAACTCTGGAAAAGCAAAACCCTAATATGCTCCTGAACCAAGACTGCAGAAT
>LPNX010475319.1:3754-16153 GCA_001517045.1 Pseudotsuga menziesii
TCTTATATAGCTTCACAAGGGATAATGAAGGGTCGAATCCAAGTGATCTCAAGGCATATGGAAGTCCAGGAGTCAAATGAGTCAGATCCATGTCAAGAAAAACTCCAAAAGGATTTGGACTATGCACACATCCTGATGTACGCGGTTATAGGGGTCAAACCCACGTATGTACGCGGTTATCGGGGGAAAAACCGCGTATATCATCTTTTATATAGTTTTATGGATGATCAAGGAAACATCAAAGGATAAAATATGGTCCATGGGGTCTAAAGAGTCTGCAGTGGGACAGGGGAAGGCCATACAAAGTGTGATTCACCTAGAGTGGTGAAATACGCTATAACATATGCCCCCTAATGTGTGAGGTCAGAGGGGTCATACGATGGCCGAAATACATTATAATTCCATCCCAGAAGTGGAGTGATGAAGGGTCCCAAATGGAAGACCAGCCACCCAATCAGCATAGTACAATGATACAACTCTGCATACAACTGCTAGTACATATAGCAGTCCCGGATAAATAAGAGTACAATGGCCATGAATAGGAATAATACATGATATCACATATGTGGTCATCGCCATGTACAATATACATAGATCAGAATCTCCATGATGAAGATATACAAAGGATCATGATCTCCAAAATGGCTGAAGATATACAATAGACCAAGATCTCCATAGTGGTTGGAAATGTCTAACATACACTGGAATCAAGTCACGAGAGCTGAAATCTCATGAACACTGGCATGATCAAGGAGGTAGCATATAAGAGATGCCACCAGTCTAGAAGGTCTTCTACACAAACCGCTACGAGTACATGTCCTACTATGTGAATAGAGGTGTTGAGGTCGAACATAGTAGTCCATCGTTTGATTACCGGTCATTGATGTATATCGTTAACAGACGCAAGATTACCCATCGATAATGATAATGGGAATCAAGGTACTAGAGTGCAAACTAACAAGTGTGAATAGATGTGTTGAGGTCGAACACTTGAGATAATCCATCAATCAGGGGACATTGATGTATTCCCAAGAACTGTCGATGGCGAGAGAACCTGCCACTGATGACTGCAAGTCTCAAGGCACTCAAAAGGACTCTAGATTCCAATCCCAGAATAAATGATCTGAAGTCAATGGGATGAAATCCACTGGAAGGAGGGAATTAAGGCATTTCCCATCATCCAACATGAGGTACTCAGCAAAGCTGTCTAATGTGGAAGGACTCGATCATAAAGTGCACGAACCAGTAACTGTACCGGGAATGGCCGACATGCAAAGTCAAGATAACTAAGGAATGGCCGACACAAGTTTCAACTTCCTTCAAACAAGAGCATAATGGCATATGGTGACTGAATGAAGGTAGCATAGACTCGATATACAAACTGGGACATCTCTGTGACACAGGAGGCATCAACCGAGGCTCCATAGGGACTGGAAGCTTAACCAGTCGATGGAGATAAACTCAGATAACGAGTACAGCTCCTAAGTCAAAGTATAACCCGACCAATGGATGTGATATACAGTTCTCTGTTCGAATGTGACATGACTCGACAGCTACCAAAAGATAACATCTTTCCTTGTCTAGATTTTTGGTTTTTTGATTTTTTTGTACTTTTTCAGTTATTTGAAAAGCTTGAAAAAAGAATAAACTAGCTTTATAGTTACAAACTAGGAGGAGATGAGTGTCATAAGGGAAAATAAACTAGTTCCAAGCAGTGGAACATACCTATGCTCAATGCAAGGATACATGTGTAGGATATTGACACTCGAGGGAAAATCCCCTCCCGGTAAAAAAAAAAAGGGAATCAAGCTGCGAAGGATATAAAAATGGCTCTGCATGGCTAGACATGAGACAAGCTCGGGCTATATGGATGAAATGCAATGTCAGGGGAGCCGACATAAAGCTCAATAATGCAGGCAAAGCTCATGATAATGCATTCAAAACTTGACATAATGGGAGTCCGGAGGGGAAAAGGCTAGCATAAGATCAAGAGGAGTATGAGGCTCTTGAGAAATGTCATGGCAGTACTATACAATGGACTCCCACACACTAAAGGAGAAACTTCGGCATGGGCACCAAATGCAAATGAGGCGCTAACTAGGGTACCCATGTAAGATGAAGCTCTACCACTCATATCATGCCACTTTTATAGCAGCAAGAAGGTTCCGTGACATGATAGAGTGGGTTCGTACCTAAGGTCATAGTGACATGGTCATAAGGTCATGAAAAATGCAAACGGTGGTGAACCTAACCTATATGCCAGTATAGACGTTATACCTGAGATCAGTACGAACGGGTCAATCCAATGGCTGAAACGACACTGAAAATGGTCTTCTACATCACAAATTATGTCAGAAACGGTCCAAAATGGTTAGAAACTGTCAAAATTATAGGAACGGGGGTAAAAATTAACAAATATTTGAAAATTTTTCTATAAATAGTAAAAAATATAAATCATTTGAAACTTTTACCCATTGGAGCTCTAATATTCAACTGCAAATTCTAGGAGATCCAGCCGACGGAATTCACAACCGTTTCTTCCAGGTAGTTACTCATGCTCTCCTCATGCATTTCAATATAATTTTTGTTGATTTTCATGGAAAAATGAGGTAGTTTAGGCCATCCCTATTTGAGCGTTGTGGCCCACATGGATATCGAAGCTTTTTCCACGTATAGGGATGGCTATACACAGAAAAGAGGCTAGAAACCATGTACATACGCAGCTGTTTGTAAAATAGTCACGTATGACGACGCGCAAGGAAAGATATAAGAATGTAATGGTCAAAATGGCAATTTCTCTTGCAGGATGGTGCTAGAATGGAGAGAGCGCGAGCATGATGAAGTAGAGGAAGCTGTAAGGGCTGACATGATTGCTCAACAAGCTCTTAGAATATGCGGACTCTACAAGTTTTGGTGCCTTGGTGGCTTGAGGGCCAAACCAAGACTGCTAGAGATGCTGGTAAACTATTGGGATCCAGACTCAGAGTCCTTCAGGATAGATGGGATGTCTCTCACTATAGAGGTGGAAGACATATAATTCATCATAGGTCTATCTAGATGAGGGGAGGTGGTGAAATTTCGTTCTCGAGGTGGGCCAGGCGGTGGGCTTACTATCGATGAGTATGTAGCTGTGTATTGTTAGCCAGATACTGAGAAGGTGGGAAGTCAAGTCCCCACCAATGCTATATAGGTGCTAGGCCTAAAGGCCATACTACTGACACTGGACAGGATAGCAGGCTTAGCCTCACTTCATCAGGCCTCGCAGCCACTGATGTACTATGCGGTGGAGTGTATGAGACCGACCATATATGACTGGAGCACTACACTACTGAGCAACATGAAACACCAGCTCAGTGAGTGTAAGGAAGGTAGGATACGGAACTTCGGGTTCAGCAGCATACTGAGCACTTTTTTCTTCGAGAGTGTTCCAGGATTGAGCCCTAGAGTGGACGTTCCTCTCCACGGGGTTCGAGATCTGGCCCAACGGTGTTGGGAAGATGCTATGCACAGACTGGGGGGTGGTAGGGTGGCCAACCCATATCCAACTGACTTCTTTCCATGGTGGCGACGATAGATTGTTGCCATAGATGACTACCCCTATGGAGGGATATATTTCTGGGGGGATCTGGACATGCCATTGCCACCAGGATCAGCATACGGAGAGATAGGTACCAAACCTTGACTCTCACTCTTTTTAAAGTTTTTTAAGTTATTTAATTTTTTTGTATTTTCTTGATTATGTGGAATCAAAAAGACATGTTTTTGCATGACAACACATAGTGACATATACCATTCATGTGCAGATGTAGGACCACGGTGACCAGAGGGATTCCCACGTCATAGACAAAGG
Source organism: Pseudotsuga menziesii (assembly GCA_001517045.1). Taxonomy (NCBI): domain Eukaryota; kingdom Viridiplantae; phylum Streptophyta; class Pinopsida; order Pinales; family Pinaceae; genus Pseudotsuga; species Pseudotsuga menziesii. The sequence goes on from LPNX010475319.1 coordinate 7,605, forward strand.
GGAAGAGGGGATGACATCACAGGTGTGGATGCGGAACGAACGCTCCAGGGCATTCATACCAACTTCGTACGAATGACTCATAGAGTTCCCATGGTGTAAGTCGAGGACTTGCCTAAGGCCATGCAGCGACAGGTGGTGGGTGTGCCACGCGCATGGGTGCATTTATTCCGATGGCTAGCTAGAGCCGTAGTGACGTATCATGATCACAACCCTCCCCCTCCACAGGATTAGACACCTAGGAGTATATATATTTTGTACTACCGTGTATTATATGATGGAAGCTTTGAAAGCTCCACTTTTGTATATGACACTATGTATTACCACATTTTTGATATATAAAAGGTTTTATGGTGATCGGTTTATTTATTTACATGTGTAAAAATGTTTATGATTAATTTATTATGAATGAAACAAATGCCAATCTAACACGTAGTTAGCATATGAGTCAGCAACTTGATTATCATTTCTTGGAATGTGTATATATGTAATACTATCAAATTTTCATTCTAACAATCTCACACGTAAGAATATTCTCAATAATGTCATATCTCTAACATGGTACAAACCATTGAGCTGTGACACTACTAACTCCGAATCAAGACGTACCTCAAGAGATAGAACACCATGTGAAATGGCATCCCGTAGAAGCTCGATAACGGCACTATATTCAGCAACATTGTTGGAAGATGGCCGTAGACATACACCTCCTGAAGACAGTACCTGACCCATAGGAGTATAAATCACCCAAGCAGCAGAGGCTGAGTGTTGAGTGTGACGGCTTGCACCATCTGCAAATCCTATGTAGGTGGAAGACTCCATTGACATCTACCACAAGAAACGGAAACTAATCACAAACCTGATCACGATAATAAAAATACCTAACTATGCAAAGCTGTACAATAATATACAACAATCAGCCTTGGCTAAAGATCATGCATAGTAATTTTTGAGATAGAGCCCATTTCTAGGCTCCGCCAAAGCTGTGCCTTCATAATCGACTAACTCATAGGCACCCTTCTCTAAGACATGCTTGACCACATAAGGACCACGCCACATAGGATTAAATTTCCCTGCCCCCAAGGGTTCTTTCGATTGATCCCATAAAAGGACCAAGTCTCCTTCACTAAACACTCTTGGATGGACAGACTTGTCATATTGGACCTTAACGCGACGCTTATTAACCTCTAGAGCCACTAAGGAATCTTGACGCTGCTCATCAAGTTGCTCGAGGTGGACCAAATGCTCCTCCAAAGGTGAAGTGTCTGGTAAGAGCTCCACATCTATATTCGATGAAGGAATCTCACATTCAACCAGCAATATCGACTCCACTCCAAGCAGAAGCTGATATGGAGAAAAACCAGTGGCAGTCTTAACTGCGGTTTGATATGCCCACAAAGCAGGGTATAACATAATATGCCAATTCATCTTGCTCTGTGCGATGGTTTGTTGGAGAATGGACTTAAGTGATTTATTCACTGCTTCAACCTATCCATTCGCTTGGGGGTAGTAAGAAGAGGAGTGCTCTTGCTTATACCCTAACTTGGATGCCAACTCTTCCATCATACGGTTCTGAAAGTGCGAGCCATGGTTAGTGAAAAGCTCTCTCGGAATCCCGAACCGAGTAATGATTTGGTTGAATACGAAGTGAGCGGCTGTCTCACCGTTGTATTTTACTATAGGCATTGCCTCAGCCCATTTCATGAAATAATCCACAGCCACTATAATATGATGGTGCCCCCCAGCCAAAGCTGGGCTGCAATCCATAAAATCGAGCCCCCACTTGGTGAAGGGATTGGTGGTGATAATCGGATGTAACGGGGCAGGCTTTGAGTGCATATTGCATGTGAACACCTGGCAAGGGTGGCACCTCCTAACCGCATCAACACAATATTTAAAGATCGACGGCCAGAAATAACCCGCTCTCAAAATATTTTGAGCTGTAGAAATCCCAGATAAATGACCACCACACGCCCCTCCGTGGAAATCATTCAGCACAACCTCAGCCTCCTCATGAGTTAAACAATGTCGTAAAATGGAATCTACCCCACGGCGGTACAAAGTATTGTCCACTATGAGGTAGTTCTTAGAGACGTGACGTAATCGTCGTCATTCGTCTCGCGAGAGGTGAGTAGGGGACCTCTGTGTTTGCAGATATACTATGATATCTCCATACCATGGGTCAGACGTCGAGATTAAGAAGATGTGTTCATCAACAAACTTATCTTCACAAACCGACTCCTCGACCTCGCTCGGGAAATCCGATATAAGATCTGCAAAAATTAACGATTTCTTCAACTTTGCCAAAACAAATTCAAGATCGAACTCTTGTAGGATGACAATCCATTTATTATACTTTCCCCCAATCATCCTTCTTGTGAGGATGAACTAAAACGGATTGACATGGGCCACAACTGAGGTCTGGTGAAGGAGTATATAATGTTTCAAACGCTGAACCACATGTACAGTCGCTAAAGCAAGCTTCTCAACATGAGAATACTGAATCTCTGCGTCAATAAGGTTTCAGATGAGATAATCTATGACATGCTCCTGGAGCTCCTCATCCTCCTGAACCAATACCATACCAATCGTCTCTAAAGACGCGGCCACATATAATATGAAATAACGGCTATAATCCAGAGGACTAATCACCAGGGCCGATGCTAGGGCTCGCTTAAGTGCATCGAAGGACTCCTGGGCTCGCTCATCCCATTCAAAGAGAGTATCCTTCTTCAAGAGATGCATGAAGCCTCTAGTCAAATTGGAAAAATTGACCACAAATCTTTGCAAGAAGTTTTCCATACCTTGTAAACACTGAAGATGACAAATATTCTTCAGGGGAGACAACTGAAGTATTGCCTCAACCTTTAAGGGATCGACTCTTATGCCCTCCTTTGAAATGATGAATCCTAATAAACAACCTGACTTTACGCAAAAGATGCACTTATGAGGATTTAATCGAACCGAATAGTGCCGGCATCTTTCGAAGACCAATCTCAAGTGATAGGAATGACGCATTCTCATACGAGAATGAGCAGCGAGGTCATCCAAAAATACTTCAATAATAGACTTGAGATCATGGAAAATCAAGGTCATTGCCCGCTGAAATGTAGCTCCGGCGTTTTTAAGGCCAAAAGGCATCTTCCGATATGCAAACGTATCCCAAGGACAAATAAATGCAGTCTTGTTTTGGTCCTCAGGTTTAATCTGGATCTGATTATACCCAAAAAAGCCGTCCATAAAGGAGAACACCTCGCTACCCGCACACTCATCCAAAATCTGATCTATAAATGGTGTGGGGAAGTTATCCTTAGGACATGCACGATTTAAATTGCAGAAATCAGTGCATATTCGGATCGCTCCCTACTTCTTATCCACCAGAACAGGGTTTGAAACCCACTCCGTCAAGGGAACGGGATAGATGAAACTGGCTTTCAACAGCTTCTCTATCTCTGCCTTAATGGCGGGTGCTTTCCTAGGATTCACAGCACGTAAGCGTTGTCAAACAGGCTTAGCGTTGGGGTAAGTCTGAATCTCATGTTTGAAAATTCAAGGTTCAATACCTGGCATCTCATCATAAGACCAAGAAAAAATATCACGTAATTCCTTGAATAGCTTGGTATATTCAAGAATCTCAACCTGGGAACAATCCGCCCCAATATAGACATTCTCAATGGTGCTTGGATCTCGAAAGATGTTGATAGAAATCATGGAAGATATGTTTTCCATGTTCCCATCAGCCATCTGGCCAGAGAGCTTAATGGAATCATAGAACTACCAACTCTCTGACTAAGAATCTCCCTATAATCCTCATGCTCCAAACGGTCAAGCGGTGGAAGGAAATATGATCTATGATGAAGTTCCTCCCATGGTGGCTCAACGCCCGACATGGCCTCGATAATCGCTTCATCTGAAGGGAAAACCATATCCAGGCAGTCGTGGGCATGAGAAGAATGTACTGCCCATGCGGGTAGCACATAGGGGTATTACTCTTCCATCCATGAAGAAGAAGAACAAGGCTCTGCAACATTCATAAGATTTGCTTGATAAACTATCATGGTTGCAGGAAGCGGCACATTGGTTTTGATAGGCTCACTAGAAATACTCAGTGTAGGAAGAATCCAAGGATCTCCCATATGAGTCATGTGAAAAGACACTGAGGTCGTAGAAGTCGAAGCCCTATTGGAACTAGATCCTATCATGAGGACCGGCGCAGGACAACTAAAGCTTCCCATGAGGGATTGATACATGCCTACACCCACACTCCCAGTTGTCGGCTGAGAGTGTTCAACGATCGAAACCGAAGTACTCGAAGATGTAGTAACAGGGGAATTCTTGAATTCCATCTAATCAATCGTTACAATCTTCCTGTTATGAGGAAAGCATACAACGCGAAACACGGAAGAAGCAACGGCTTGCATACTATACATCCAGTTTCGACCCAGCAAGAGATTGTAGTCGAGGGGCACATCAACCACCTCAACCTCTATCGCAATGGTCTTCCCTCCCAAACATACTTTAAGGGATGGAATGATGCCGTGTGGCCTAAAAGATCTCCCATCAAAAGAAGTTAACATAGTCGATGACTTCGACAACTCAGGAGAACCAAGACCCTTCCAATAGGACAAAGACATCACAAATGCAGCAGCGCCCTCGTCAATCATAATGCACTTGACGATCATATTAATACATTCTACGTGTACCAAAAGTGACACATAGTACGGAAAGTGAGGCTGATGACCTGCAGTTTAAAATTTGATTACTGAGGAAGAATCATCACCGTTTACACCAAGAGCGGAAAGCAAAGCCTTCCTTTGCGAAGGACAACTCTGAAGAACTTCCAATGCAGACATCGCACAAGGAGTATGGCCCAAATCCTTGACTACTAAATAATTCTGGGTGACTCAGGCATTTGGATTATGCCTCGAGCGCTTAAGTACCCCCTTAGGAATGCGAGGTGCAGCTTCAGGTTTGTCCACAGGTTTCTCAATGCGCAAAGGAGTTCCTGGTGGATCGGGTTCTTTGCCTGGATTGGGTTGTGACGATCCATAATCTTTCGCACGAGTCACAACCTTGGCAGTACGGACCATGTTAATGCACCCACGAGCACTAGCCTCTGGTGGATCATTCTCACTAGATTGCTCCAGGGACTTTGAGTTCATATTTTGTTTATGCGATAAAGGGTTCGCTAGCACAGTTGGGCCTTGTGCTAAGAGTCTCAAAGCTTCATCAATTCTAGGGCACAAGTAAGTGAGGTGATCATCCTTACATAGCTTGCAAGGGAATTTAACCTTACATTTCGCTTGCTTGTCCCCACCAGCATTCTGACCGTTCTTATCATTATTGGAAGCATTCTCATTCCTATTCCCACCCTTTCGATTATTATTCTTACCCTTTTTCTTATTCTGTCCGGGTTGTTGGTTACCCTTCTAGTCCGACGATTGCACAGAAAGTCCACTCACCATTTGGGTGGGTTGAGACGAAGCCATAGCTTGTCCCGAAGCAGAGTGGTTGAGCGACAATTGACTAACTTGTTTTGCAACCGAATCTATAGGTTTTTCACTTGCACAACCCACAATTCCATCGGCATGTGGTCCAGGTTTAACCTTGGGATCGAAACTAGAACAAGGAGCGTTAGGAATAATCTCATACAACAAACCGAACTGAGCATAAATCAAGTCCAGTTCCTGTGCCCTAAAGATTGCTTGTTCCTCATTATGCACTCCGGATGTAGAAACATCCTTCATGATATATGGCAATAAAGACTTGAGGAACCACTCGAGAAGGAACTCCGGTAGTATAAAAGCTTTAATTAATCTCTTCCGTCTACGCCACTCCTGAATATGATCAGAAATATGGGTGGCTTTATCCTGCCGAAATGTCAACAAGAGTTTAGTACCAACGTCATAGCGCACTGGTAGCTGGAAGTGATTAAGAAAAGTCATCGCAAGATCGTCGAACAAGGTAAAGGCTTTCTTTGGTAACTCTATATACCATTTCGCAGCAGGCCCTATAAGGGTGCGTTGAAATAGTCGCAAGTGGACTAAGTCCTGATGTAATGAATTAGAAGAGAACCAAAGGTGAAACATGGTAACATGTTCACTCAAATCCTCTCCCAGTTTTCCTTCGAACTTAGGTATTTCTGAAGGAAGCTTGGTAGGGACAGCCGGCCAAGCCGGGTCATGAGCCACGGGATCGTTCGTAAGTCTTGATAAGTCAGGAAGGTTGAGCATCGTGAGGAAAGGGAGCTTAGCATGATGAGGTCGATGGACCACTCCCTGGTTCACATAGGTTTGAGCACCACCATGGCCTTGACCATAGTGTCCTCCTCCTGTATGACCTGTATAAGGTGACGTGGAAGTACCATAGTAATGTGGACCTTGACTAGTAGGAGCTACGAAGCCATAATTAAGAGAGTAAGCAGGTTGTTGATACCCGCCTCCATAAGGTGCAAAAACCTGTCCATACTGCGGACCGTAATAAGGTCCATAGGTCATCGCATGCGATGTCCCATGGGACACTCTGTAGGTAGGAAGATAAGCTCCGGAAGGGGGAACATACATACCCAAAGTAGGTATATATGCCCTGGAGGTAACAATCCGACCACTAGAAGGGTGAATATAGCCTCCCGAAGCAGCGGGTGGTATATGAACTCGAGACACAATTGTTCTAGTAACCGCAGCATGGACTTGACTCGTAGCCATATATCGGCTCGAAGGACCACATGGATAAGGTGTAGGATGTACATTTGAAGAACTCAGAACTGAGGACGAAGGAATCTCAGTAATAATATATGTACTAGTTCCTATCGTCACCCATCTCGGACCTGGTATCCTAATTGGATCACTAACCCTAGACCTAGGAGGGGGATGCAATGGAGCTTCCACCACTGGGATGGAAGGTGCAATGTGACTAGTACTCCAAACCTTTCTGCAAGTTAAGGAATGGGATTTCCCCCAGGCATAGTGCTAGGCTCAAAATCGGATTCAACATGAAATGTCAAATCGTGCATAGGAAAACCAGTCGTAGCATAACTACTGTAGCTAGTGCTAGGAGGGTCAAAGTGAGTCTCGGCATTTTCCAGCATTCCATACCAGTAATGTGTCAATGGGGAATCAGCCCTAGAGTGAGTGGGTCTATCATGCAAAGATCCTATCTGGGAAATCACGGGACCGAACTTAGCTAGGTCAGGTGAAGGATCGTATGTAGGAGTAAATTCCCCATCGTCAACACGCATTAGAGGAAGTTTGGGGTCTAAAATGGGCCTCCTAAGTAAAATAATAAAATAATAGTTCAAATAATAAAATAATAGTTCAAATAATAAACTAATATTGATTAATTTTGGAGGAAGAAAGAAAAAAACTACTTTTTGTGTTCGTATTTTTGACATATCTCCCTGTGTTTTTACTCAAATTTCGATTGGGAGAGTTCGTTGGATGTGGAATTTTATTCTGCATCCAATGAGTACCCACACTGCATACTTTTGACGGACCCCACTACCCCAAAAACAAGAAATACCTGAAAAAATGTGATGATGATGTCATCATCATGTTTTTTCAGGTATTTCTTGTTTTTGGGGTAGCGGGGTCTATCAAAAGTTTGCAGTGTGGGTACTCGTTGGATGTAGAATCAAATTCCACATCCAACGAGCTCTCCCGATTGAAATTTGAGTAAAAACACAATGAGATATGTCGAAAATACAAACAAAAAAAGTAGTTTTTTTAATGACAAATATGTCAATTCAACCATTATGGTTGACTTATTTTATTGAAATTCTATTGGTTCTTGAATTCCAACTCACAAAAACTTATTTTGGCACGTTTTCTTATAAGGCCCATTTTAGACCCCAAATTTCCTCTAATGAAGGAGAGGAGGTGGCTCAGGAATAGTCTCTGAATGATCCTCCATGGTGTGTGAATCAGTGTGTGATATAGTCCGCCTGGACAGTCTAGGCCCCTCTCCCAAAGGAGGAGGAGAAGTGGAAGGCGGAATTCCTGCTAACCGACGAGAACGGCATGGAATTGCACTCAAATCCACAATGACTCAACAAAAAGCAAAGACTCTCTATTTACGTAAACCCTAGGCCAACTAGCGTGCACAGAGCAATCACTAATAAAATATAAAGCCAAATGCAAGCAAACAAGGGCTGGATAAGTGAGATCCCGAATGAAGCAGGTATGTCTCGCCTAGGAGAGGCCTGAGACTCCCATAGACAACAAGCGAAGGTACGTAACCAATTATTGTGGCCCTCAGCTTCAACGCGTATAGGGACTGTGCTGTCCGACCCCAACCTGGCTGGGACACATGCAGAATAACCTCTACAAGTACCCCCTCGATATCCTAGGTAAGGTCACTAAGGTCACCTCAATACAATCAAAGCTCAGGCGGACAGTCGCAGGTAGGATTGACCGTATGGGCAGGGTAGCAAAGCCCGAAAGTCTCGAAAGAGCCCCCAGATACGAATAAAATCCTGGCAATATCGTCGGTGCTACTCAGTTATGACTAGGGATCATCCCAATCAATAACCTCTCACACTACCTCTTGCTTAACTT
>LPNX010475360.1:0-155511 GCA_001517045.1 Pseudotsuga menziesii
ACTGGCTGAAGCCAGAAGGGTAGTCTCTCTTCATAATTAAGTTCTGTTCTTCTCTCTTACAGCGCAGCATATCAGGTAAAGTTAATTCGATTTCACATGCGTGTAAAATCAGAGATTTTACAGGCATGTATTTATAATTTTTAATGTTTCAGTTAACTATGTTAAACTCGTTTTAATACGCTGTGTTTAATGCAGGGAGTCTCATTATCAAGTTTTCTTCCAGAAGCGCAGAACGTGGTTATACAATGGCATGTGGATGTGGCTGATTCGTACCAAAGGGAATTTTATCAATGATCAGGCAGTTTATGTGATACCTCGACTCAGGCTAGTCGATTTCTATTTCTAGTAATATGTGTAAATAGATGCCTTTTTGGTTAATTGTTCCTATAATGTGGCAAACAGTTTTTATTGACAAACCAACTTTTAGTAGTATTTAAGTGATGAGTTTTGAGAACTCAGGGAAGGATGGAGTGTGAAAGAAACTTATTTGAAATATATGTTATTACTAGTCTTTCATCATATTTGAAGCTGAATCTATTATATGAGTAATACTGGACATCTGCAAATGATACTGTGACTGGTATTTCATTTTTGGATTTTATATACTTATATTTCAGTCTGTTCTCTTTTTGTTTATGTATAAACTCTGTGTGCTGTGACACATTGATGTTTCAAAATTTGTTACACTTTGTCATCTCAAGTTAGTTTCTTTTGGATAAATGTTTCATTATGATTATGTTTATTAGTGTGTTCACTATAAGCATTAGTGGTAATGAGATGCTTTTCTGTTTATTTAAATTTCCATTTGTATGTTAACAGTGAATTTTAAATAAACATTATTCCTAATTCAAATGACTGTCTTGATAATTAATTATTGATCAGTCTTTAGGAATTGAAAGTTGACTGTGTGTCTATTAGTTAAGTTTCATTTCTACTTAACAGAGTAACTTTTGTTATGATTTAAATATGTTTGTTTAGATCACACTTTAGTGTTCTGTTATTGATTAATAATTAATATAGTTTCAAACTTGCTCTCAGCTGAGATAGGATTAATTAGGATAGATAGATTAGTTAGTTTTAAATTTATTTTATTATTTTATAAATTAGCACTGTTAAATCATTCTATATACTTTAAGTAAGTTTTCATATTTAGAAAACTTCCCAAAACAATCGAGTCTTTCCTTAAGAAAGCAAACTTAGGACATTTTTAGGTATTTAGGTAGAATAGGATTAGATTAGGTTAGATTTTGCGGGTTTTAAGTTCTCCTTAAGAGATAAACTAGCTGGTAGCAGGACCACAACCTGCGAGGTTTTGTTAAACCAAACATACCGGACGCTGCTTTAAGCTGATTGTGTGGACAAAACCTCCTTATTGACTCTGATTCATAAAATCAGGCCAACAGGTCTCTGCATTCTATATCTTCACATTCTTCATTTGGTTTCTCAAATTCATCTTCTAATTTATGTTCTTTCCTTCGAATAGCTTGGTAAAGGAATCAAACATCTCTTTAGGTGACGTTAGGGAAGAAAATTGTGGTATAAGGTGATCCTTGATGAAATTAGCAATAATTATCTTGGCCTTGACCAAGTTCTTTTAGTGTTAGGATTTAGCCTCATGTAGCTCTGGAAATGGAACCTCTACACTTATGTAGGAGTCCAATTCATTTTATTCAAGAACTAGTGAAATCCTTTACTTCCATGCTTGGAATGTTTCAGCTTCACCAAGCTTGTCATCAAGTTGGTGTGATAGGTCACTTTGAAATGAGAACCTCAAATGTAAATAGCAAAAGATTAGATCTTATTGATTTGAGGTGTCCGTCCTGGATCTAGATGATCTAGGGTTTGTCAGACAAACCCTAATTTTCAAAACTTGGAATATTTCTAATTTGATTGGATAGAAAGACATGCCTCCTACAGGTGAGCTGTCCAATGTACTCCTTTTCTAAAAGCAGTGGAGGAAATCTCCCAGAACATGAAGCCCTAGTTTTCAAATTTCTTCTACAGAAGTGCCTGCTATTTTTTTTGCAAAATATCCAAAAGTACTGCTCCTCTGTGTTTTAGAATTTGTACTAAGGTTTCCTCATCTGTTCTCTTTCCAACACTATAGGTTTGAGCAGAATTGGTTTTACCAATTGGGACTATGAGATTTTTCCCAAGGTGACTTCTTTCAAGACTGTTCAATATAGCGAACTTGTATAGACAACCACGTGTCACTATTTCACCTTTCGGGTCTAAAAATTTTACCATAGAAATTAAATTCTATGAACTATCTAGAACATCTTTCGAAATTTATTTTGGACCTTTGTAGCCTAAGATATAGAAATTATCCTAAGGTTTCATGTTTAGGGATGAATCATGGGAGAGGCTGGAACCCTGATTTGGAGGAATCATATCTCCCAGAATATAGAAATTCGGAGGCTGAAACATTTACCAAATTGTACATTAGGAATTTATCTTTGTCTTGTAAACATTTTGGCTCCTGATCCTTTCCTAATCTCGAGATATAGCGAATGTACCAAAACTACTAGTTTTATTATTTTAGGGTTTTTAGGTACGGGGTCAAATTAGGGTTTGACTTTCCCAGAGTTTTACCCAACCAAAAGTTTCAATATTGGTCTCTAAATTTCAATTTTGAGGAGATAAATCCTATGTTGGGCTCCCTAAAAAATTCTTGTTCTATGAAAAGTCCTAATTGTTGATGTAATTGTAAATTCGAAATGTATTCACTTATATACCGGGATGTGTCTGTAATGTAATTGAGTCATGTCATGCCCCAATGTTCTAATCAGGAGGATGTATAATGTAAAAAATTCATGTCAAGTCATTGCGGGTAACCCTCCTATTGTTCAAGGGTAAGAGTCCTCGGAGTTCTTGGGCACTATGGTTATTAGACTCACTTAGTGAAGTCAGCCCTAGTTGGGTTTAGTCAAGTCAGGAATTAGTATAAATATAGAGTGATAATCTCTATTTATCACACACTATATCACACTCAGTCGTAGTGCATAGCTGAGGAAGAGGAAGACAATGGGGCTAGGAAGAAAGAGGTTGTTGTCGTCGAGAGATCATCTTACTATTTTGTGTTTTACTTTTCGTGTTGATTCTATCTCTAAGGAAGTTGCAGGTTTTTCTCCATTTATGGTTTCCCCAAGGAAAAACACTGTGTTAATTGTTTCTTGTGTTTGATTGTTATGCTTGTTATTCTCTCAGTTAAAGATCCTAATAATGCTAGCTTAATGTTAAAAATTTAACATGGTATTAGAGCTAACATGAGAAGAAGAAACTGTGCAGCTGCAGGAACTAGGGATTCCTACTTTGTCGATCTTCCTCCATATATTTTCAGCAAAATAAGGTTATATTTACTCTCCTCCTTAGGGCACATCTTTCTATCGAAGTAGAATCCAATTCTGAGGTTTTTCAGTTGTGGACGCAACACTGCTGCCAGAAATTAGGGCTTTCCACTGAAGTGGAATTTTTTAGTGACCCTAGGTCTGGATTGACATCCTCCCCAAAATCAAAGTTATGGTTCAATATCAAATCATTTGGTTGTACATAACTTTGGAAAATAAAAACCCTAATCTTCTCCTGAACCAGCACCGCAGGATTTCGGCTCCAAATCTAGATCTGACATCTTGAACTGGTAAGATCTAAATCTTTTGTATTTCCATTTGAGGTTCTTAGTTAAGATGTATCATCATACAAAGATTGATGAAAAACTTAAGGGAGCTGATAACTTTTGAGCCTTGAAGTATAGGATCTCCTTGGTCCTGGAAGAAAATGAGTCGAACTCCTATATGAGTGAGGGGGTTCCAATTCCAGAGGGAGATGAGGCTAAGGCCTTACATAAGAAGAAGTTGGTTATGGAAAAAAGGATTATTGCTGATTCAATCAAGGATCACCTCATACCACAGGTGTCCCCCCTAAATAAACCTAAATCTATGTTTGATGCCCTAACCAAATTGTTTGAAGGGAAGAACATAAACAGGAAGATGACTCTAAGAAACCAGCTAAAGAATGTAAAGATATAGAATGCAGATATTGTAATGACCACCTTTAATGGTCTCCCTAGATCATGGGACTCCTTTATTCCAGGGATATGTGCCAGAAATAAGTTAGTCAAGTTTAGTAGACTATGGGAAAAATGCTTTCAAGAAGAAGCTCAGATAACAGCTCGAGAAGAAAAGATGGAAAGTGAAGATCAAGCTCTCAGAGTACAATCCAAGAAATCTAGATCTGGCCACCATAGAAGTGAGTACTCTAATCAAAGGAATAAATCTAGAAAGCATATGGATTTGTCTAAGTACATTTTCTATACATGTGATGAAAGAGGACATTTTTCTAGAGACTGTCCTAAAATTAAAATTAGCTCTCACAAGAAGAAGGGAAACAAGAGAAGACATCGTGCTCATGCTGCAGAGAATGATGAACCTTCCACAAAGAGAAACAGACAAGTCAGTGATGATTCTTCAAGTTATGAAGAATATGTTCTGATCTTCTCTCTCACATGAACTATCACACATGGAAGCAATTATTGGCTTATAGACAGTGGTGCTTCCAAGCACATGACAGGATTCAAGGAATCCTTTGTGAAATTATCTAAACATGAATCACCTCACAAGGTGAAACTTGGAGATGACTACCAGTATCCAATAGAGGGTATTGGGGAATCCTAATACAAGATAGACTCTGGAAAGTCTATGACAATGAAGGAAGTATTGTTTGTACTAGGACTAAAGAAGAATCTCCTCTCCATATCTGCATTAGATGTAAAACGAATGAGGGTTGCATTTATAGATGGTCAATTCATCATGTGGCCAAAAGGAAACACCATTAATGATGTAGTAGTGATTGGGGAACAAGAAGGAGGATTATACAAATTGAAGGGACATCCATAACAAGATTTGGTTCATGAATCAGTAGAACCAAATGAGCTTTGGCATAGAAGGCTTACACATGTGCATTATAGAGCACTACCACTTGCAAGCAAAGCTATTGAAGGTCTCCTAGAAATGCATACAAAACATGAAGGTGTATGCAAAGGATGTGCAAAAGGGAAGAACACAAAGAAGACATTTATAGGTAGCAAAAGAAAGGCAAAAGGAATATTGTAAATCATGCACTCTGATGTATGTGGTCTAATGTCATCCAGTTCACTAAGCGGGTATGCATACTATGTTTCTTTTATTGATGATTTTTCTAGAAAGGAATGGATATACTTTATGAAGAACAAAGATGAAGTATTCAGTAAGTTCAAGGAATTCAAAGCCTTGATCAAGAACCACACTGAAAAAAATATCAAGACCTTTCAATCAGATAGTGGTGGAGAATTCACTTCAAATGAATTCAAAGAGCTATGTAAAGACTCAGGAATTAAGAGGGATTTTGGTCAACTCCTTATAATCTACAATAGAATGGGATTGTAGAAAGGAAGAATAGAACTATCATGGAAGATGAAAGAGAAATGCTTCATGATCAAGATCTTCCTATGCATCTTTGGGCAGAAGCTGCTAGAACAGCAGTGTATGTACAGAACCATACTCTACACAGAGTACTTGAGAACAAGACTCCTGAAGAAGTCTTCTCTGGAAAGAAACCAGAAGTCAGCCATCTCAAAATATTCAGTTGTTCAATGTACATTCACATTCCAAAAGAGAAGAGGACAAAATTAGATCCTTCAAGAAAGAAGGGTATATTTGTGGGATACTCTGAAAGCTCAAAGGCTTACAAAATATACTTCCCAGGGTTCAAGAAGATTGACATTAGCAGAGATGGAATATTTGACGAAGATTCAGCCTACATCAAATCCAGGAAGAAACTGGTTGAAGAACCTGAAGAAACAAGAGAACCTAGAATTCATGATACAATCATGAACAAAGAAATTCAAGAGGAAGATTGAGAACTAGAAGAACCTCAAGAACCTGTAGATCCACCTCTGGAGAAGAATCCTCATAAGAGGAAACCTGCTTGGGTACGTGAAATTATCCAAGGTACAGAAATATATGGAGCTTCAGAAGAAACAACCAGAGGAAGAAAGAGAGCTAGATCATGCTCTAGTTATGTAGCCTTACTATGTGACATTATTGATAAAGAACCTTCCAACTATGAAGAAGTGGCAGAATGGAAAGAGTGGAAGGATTCTATGATCAAAGAGCATCAATCGATCATAAAGAATTCTATTTGGGATTTTGTCCCAAGACTAGAAGGGAAGTCCATTGTAACTTCCAAATGGATCTACAAGATCAAGCATTCTACAGATGGCAGCATGGAGAAACATAAAGCAACATTCATGGCTCATAGTTTCTCCTAGAAAGAAGGAATATATTATGAAGAAACCTTTGCACCTTAGCCAGATACACTTCCATCAGATCAGTACTTTCTCTAGCTGCAGTGATGAAATGGAAGATACACTAGATGGATGTCAAGACTGCTTTCTTGAATAGTGTAGTGGACGAGGAAGTGTATGTGGAACAGCCACTCGGTTTTGAGAAACATGACAGAGAGTCTCATGTATGTATATTGAAGAAAGACCTGTATGGTTTGAAACAGGCACCAGGACATGGTATAGTAGAATTCATGGTTTCGTATCCAGTTTGGGATTTCACAAGAGTAAAGTAGATTCCAACCTTTACTACAAGGTTGAAGATGGCAATCCAATGATACTCCTACTATATGTGGATGATCTGTTTGTAACAGGTATGGATGGGTTGATTGCTGGTACGAAGAGGAAACTTTCTTCTGAGTTCGAAATCAAGGACTTTGGTATGATGCACTATTTCTTAGGCATGGAGGTGTGGTAGAATGCAGATGGAATCTTCCTTGGACAAGGGAAGTATGCAGTAGAGATTCTGAAGAGATTTGGGATGATGGACTGCAAGGACATAACCACACCTATGGCATCAAAACTAAAGCTATTGAGTGATGCTTCATCAAAAGTGGTTGATGATACAATGCATCATCAGATGATTGGGTCCTTGATGTACCTCACAAACATGAGACCAGATATTTGCTTTTCTATGAACACCTTGAGTCAGTTCCTGACAGATCCGAGACATGTTCACTTGATTGCTGCAAAGCATATTCTGAGGTACTTGAAGGGTACAGTTGACTATGGGATCAAGTACGAGGCAAATCAGAAGATTAACGTGGAGGGTTATGTTGATTCAAATTGGGCAGGCAGTTCCATAGAAAGGAAGAGAACTTTAGGATGTTGCTTCAGTATGGGATCAGGTGTGACCTCTTGGTTTAGCAGGAAGCAATCTTGCATGGCACTGAGTATAGCTGAAGCAGAGTATGTTGCAGCTTGTTCAGCTAGTTGTGAGGCAGTATGGCTAAGGAAGCTAGTGTCTAATTTATTTGATCTCTAGATGGATGCTACTTGTATATATTGCGACAACCAGAGTTGTGTGAAGTTGTCAGAGAACCCTATGTTCCATGACAACTCGAAGCATATCGATATCAAGTATCACTATATCATGGATATGGTGCAGATAGGAGTAGTGAAGCTCCAGCATGTTGCGACAGAGGAACATATAGTTGATGTATTGATGAAGCCATTGGCTAGAGTGAAGTTTGAGTACTTCAGGGAGAAGCTTGGTGTTCTCCATATTGAGGTTCCCTCCAAGGGGAAATGATGAGACTGAGAGCCATTCTGACATGGTGAGAGGATTAGGTTCCTTCCATGGTTAGATGTAAGGGATCAACCATTCTGTCATGGTGAGAATATTTGGTTCCTTCTATGTTAGATATGAGTGCTAATCCATTCTGATGTGACTGTAGGATTGGTCCCTACATGATCAGATGTAAGGGCTAAATTCCATTCTAGGAATGGAGGCACCTGGTCAGTTACCAGGAAAACTCAGTATGGGATTGAGGGCCATTCTGATATGACTATAGGATGTAGTCTTACATGATCATATGTGAGCGCATGGCCATTATGATGTGATTGAGGGATGTGTTCCCACTTGATCATATATAAGGGCTGATGCCATTCTCTGGGAGAATGGATGCACCTGGTCAGTTACCAGGAATCCTTAGTCTAGGACTGAGAGCCCTTTCGATGTGTTGCTTTTGAACATGGTCAAATGTAAGTGCAGAGCCCTTTCGATGCGGTGTTTTCAAACATGATCGAATATAAGTGCTGATCCTTTCTAATGTCGTTTCTTTGAACATGCTCGAATGTAAGTGCAGAACCATTTTGATGTGGTGTGTTCGCACATGGTCAAATATAAGTGCTGAGCCATTCTGGCACAATGTGTTTACACATGGCCAGATGTGAGTGTTGGTCTTTTCTGACAAGATGAGGTCAGATGTGAGTGCTCGACGTGCCTTTTTGACAAGATGAGGTCAGATGTAAGAGTTGGGCAGGCCATTCTGACTTAGGGTCAGATATAAGCATTGATGAAGACCTACATGAAGGGTAGGCGTACAACCAACATGAAAAAGGGCTGGCTCTGTAGAACTTCCTGAGACAATAAGAATCAAGAGATAGAACGGATGATGACAATGATCCAGACTTGATGATGATCCAAATCAAGTGATGATCCAGATGTGATGATGATCTAGACTTGATGATGATCTAAATCAAGTGATGATCCAGATGTGATGTTGATACAAACTTGATGATGATCTAGATCAAGTGAGGATCCATATTTGATGATGATACAATGATGATCCAGTGGTTGTGATGATCTAGATCTCATGATGAAGAGGACTTGAAGAATAAAATGACTTGAAGATGAAGGTGAATTGAAGATGAAGAAGACTTGAAGATGATGATGACTTGAAGATGAAGAAGACTTCAAGATGAAGACAACTTGACGATGAAGATGCTGAGATGATCCATTCGATATAGAGAAGAAGGCTAGTGCTGAAAATTGTGTTGAAAGAATACCTTCTTAGTTAAGAGGAAGTGTTGATGTAATTGTAACTAAGGAATGTATTCACTTATATATCTTATGTCTTGTACCCTGATGTTTATTCTGGGATGTGTCTGTAATGTAATTGAGTCATGTCATGCCTCGATGTTCGGATTGGGAGGATCTATAATGTAAACAAGTCATTTCAAGTCATTGTGGGTAACCCTCCTATTGTTCAAGGGTTAAATTCCCCACAGTTCCGGGGCACTAGGGTTATTAGACTCACCTAGTGAAGTCGGCCCTATTTGGGCTTAGTCAAGTCGAGAATTAGTATAAATAGAGAGTGAGCCTCTCTATTTATCACACACTCTCTCACACTCAGTTGTAGAACATAGCTGAGGAAGAAGAAGACACTGGGGCTAGGAAGAAAGAGGTCGCTGCTGTCGGGAGATCATCTTACTGTTTTGGGGTTTTACTTTTGGTGTTGATTCTATCTCTGAGGAAGTTGTGGGGTTTTCTCCATTTATGGTTTCCCTAAGGAAAAACACTGTGTTCATTGTTTCTTGCGTTTTATTTCTATGCTTGTTATTCTTGTAGTTAAAGATCCTAATATTGCTATCTTAATGTTAAAAATATAACACTAATTTCCTGCAGTAGTGACTGAAAATGCCCAGAATCAAATTCTGCTTCGACAGAAAGATGTACCCTTCAATGGAGAGTTAACATAGTCTTCTTTTGCTAATGATATGTGGAGAGAGACCCAAAAAGTAAGAATCCATAGCTTCTACAACTATGCATTGTCTTCTTCTCACGTTAGCTCTGATACAATGTTAGATTTTTATCATTAAACAATATGATCTTAGGATCTTATCTGAGAGAATAACATGCACAACAATCAATCACAAGAGACAATAGACACAAACATTATTCCTTGGGGAAACCAGAAAGGAAAAAAACCCTCAACTTCATCAAAGATAGAATGAGCACCAATGGCAGCAGTAAAACCCAAAGACAGAAATATGATCTCCAACAGTTGCTTTCTCTCTCACTTGTGTGAGCTCCTCTTGTCTCACCTATGTGCTATAGCTATGTGACTGTGTGATGCAAATAGAGAGGCTCACTCTCTATTTATACTAGTTTTTGACTTGACAATTAATTACGAGGGCTGACTTCATAGGAGAGTCTAATAAACCTAGTGCCCCTCAATTGTGGGGACTTTTCTCCCCAATCAATAAAGGAGGGTTAACCTCTATGAATTTACATGACTTGATTACATTAATGATTCTCTTGATAGGAACATCGGGGTACAAATAAATACAACATATAAAATATACAAGTGAATACATTCCGAAGTTACAAATGCATCAACATAAATACATCACATAGTATATCCTCATGAATTGATACAACACAAGTATAGACTTGATACAACACAAGTACAAACTTGATATAACACAAGTCTATAGCCTTGATACAAAACAAGAAAATTCTTAATACAATACAATACTCCAATATTGATACAACACAAGATTCCAATATTAATAAAATACAATATCACAATACAGACATCCCACCTCAATACATGAGTACATAGATAGGACTTGATACAACACAATGTCCTGAATTGATACACAAGTTCTTAACTTGATACAATACAAGTCCCTAGCTTGATACCACAAAAGTGTGGAGAATGACTCCTCATGTTGTACATTTAACACTCCCTCTCAACCAGGGAGATATTCTCTACTTTAACGGGACTTTCCTTCCATACTAATATTATCTCAGAAATATATTTACTTCATTACTGATAGTATCTTGTCCGCACTTTTTCAATCTCCTCATCAGTAGCTATGTACTAAAATATTTTATTTAAAAGACCATGACTTCAATGAAGTAAAATTCATATCAATGTGTTCTATCATAAAACATATAGGTTTTTTCAGAAATATTGACTATTAACAACTAATTAGTGTAGGTTCAAGTCTCGCACCCTAGTAGGTAGATTCCCAATCCACACTACTCCTCGAAAGGTAGGATCCTCTACAATACACTTTTCTCTTTACTAACTGAAATACACCTTTTGTAGTACTAGCCTCTCTTTATCTTTTGCAGTAGTAGTTGTAACATACATGGCTTATCTCAGGATAAAACAATAGCTAGAAAGAACAATAGGTCAGCCATGTATCAAATACAATAAATAACCAATTGTAATGTACCTTAAAGGTACTCAAACATGTTTTTAGAAAAAAACATAATAGGTATTCTAGGAACATCAAGAGAGCAATCAACTACTTACAAATAGTAGCACCATCTAGATCCTATCCATAATATAGTTTCTCTAAACTAGAAACCGTGGATTTTAAATCTATCATATAAAACATTATACATCAAATGTGTACTATCATGCAGAAATAGAGTCTCATGTTTTATTTCAATCTTCAATATTTGTTGAATACAAAAATATTCTTCTATTTGTAGAAGTTATCATTGAGCTTGTCATTCTCTATAATGTTCTTCAAGGCCTTATCACTTTCTCAGTGATTTTTATTTTTATACTGTAGCACCCCAACTACCTCTCTAAGTGGTTTAATTGTTTTCTGATAGTCTATACTATAACTTTTGTAACCTTCAGAAGACCTTCAGAATTGCTTTTGGGAAGTGCTTGTTGTACTATATCACATGTTCATACCCCATGGGGGAGTTGTAATAAAATGATCTAGCATGGTACTGTCTATAAAACACTCGGTCTCTTGGACTTTATTTGTCATCCGATCAGCCCAGAGTGCTTTTTCCCTCGGTTATTATTGGTTGTTGAATAAATGACTGATAAATTTTTATTTTTTCACTCAATAACTCCAAAGTTGGGGTTGTCGGCTTGGCATTTAGGCCTATTGAGGTTATTAGAGTCTATGTGTCAATGTATAAACATGCTAGGAATTATGGTCGAGTCATATGAACATGTGCTAAGTCCCCCTAGGTTTTGTTTTTGTTATTTTTTAATTTTAATTTTTCCACAAAACTTAGGCTATTTTTTAATAGTCTAATTGGAAAAATAGGTCTTGTAATAAAAGTGGGGTGAAAAGTCAGATTCAGTCATGGGGGTACTCATTTTCTAACTTAAAGCACCCGATAAAACCATAAACCCACTTTTCCTAAGTTTTGAGTGATTTTCCCATCACTCGAGTCAAAAAACCCAAAAAATCAAATATTAATTAATTTAATTAAAAATTCATTAAATAATGGAGAAAATCCAAATTCCAAAATTAGTGGATTTTGCTCTATTTTGACTGAAGTCAGTCTCATTGGCTTCATATTGACCGAGAGTTCCCACTCCTTAACTAAAGGAATAATGTGGGCTGAAGAGGAGCTTAATTGGCTCATGTAGATCTAGGGTTGTGCCCTCCTTTCTCTCTCCTCCACACGTGTGGATCAAGCTAAGAGTTGTTTGTTAGTTGGTTCAGTTCACTAAGTGAGGTGTCACTCCAATTTGCAGTTCTAGTTCAGTTAGACTTAGCTCATCATATCAGGCTTAGTTCATCATCAGATCAGACTCGGTTCATCATCAGATCAGGCTCAGTTCACTGAGTGAGATGTTGCTCCTATTTGCAGTTCTAGTCCAGTTAGACTCAATTAATTCAGTTACACTCAGTCAAACTCAGATCAAACTTAGTTAGAATCAAATCAGACTCAGTTAGACTCAGATCAAGCTCAACTTGACTCCTCATGCTACTGCAGTCCCTCTCTCCTTGGGAATTGTGCCCCCTCTGGGCTAGGGTTTCAGTTTTTGCTATAAATAAAGCACAGTTTCCTCCTTTCCAAGATAGTTAGATTCGGATTGAAGAGCTGTTGCTATTGTAATGTTTCTATTTTTCATTGAAATAAAGAAAAGTTTTCTAGGAAAGATGATTTCATGTTATTATGTGTGGATGAGCATTTCCATGTTTCACTGAGGTAACATATATCTATGTTCATAACTTGCTTGTTTTGATATTGTGGATCCAGTACTAAAATATTGATAATAAGTTTATTATGATATTTATAAGAAAGGAATATGTTAATAAGTTTATTGGATATCTCTTTTTATTTTATGCATTTCTAGAGGTCTATATTTAACATGTTTTATAAGATTATATACATGCTATTCTAATATCTATATTTATGTATTAACTGGATCTCGCAAGCATATTGGCAAGCCTTTGGATTATTTGCAGGTTCCTAGCTTGGAGAGGGTGCTAATCTAGTTTGCTTCCTAAATTTCTCCAAAATTTCTCAAAGGCATAGTCCCTTGACATTCCACTGGAATGTTCCATAGTTGATCTTCACAGCTACAAGCTTCCGTTCTTTTCTTTCTCCTCTTAAAATTTAAAATCTATTTGGTTACTTGTTTCATAGCTTTGATTTTCTTAGATATATCATCTTAGAGTAAAATAAACATATATATATATATTATTAAAGCTCATAATTTAGGTATAACAAAAAATACGAGGAGGTGCTGTCCGAAAA
Source organism: Pseudotsuga menziesii (assembly GCA_001517045.1). Lineage (NCBI taxonomy): Eukaryota > Viridiplantae > Streptophyta > Pinopsida > Pinales > Pinaceae > Pseudotsuga > Pseudotsuga menziesii. The sequence goes on from LPNX010475360.1 coordinate 13,356, forward strand.
GTGACTTTTGGGCCATCCGAATCCCCCTAGGGGTCTCCCCATTTTCTGAAATCTTTAATTTTTGCACTTTGTAAGCTCTTGGGTTAATTTTGTATAAGAAACAAGAGGAATTATATCATATTGCTGATATTTTAACCTCTAGTAATAAAAAATAGTTTTGAATAGGCTCTTTTGAGCCCATTCCCCATCCCCCTGGGGGGATTCACGCCCTTTTTTCCTTCTTTTGCATTTTTCCTATTTTTTGCTCTAGATTAGTTTTATTTATGTAAAATAGTGTAATTTGATTACTTTTGTCACATATTCCATATTTTAAAGTCAAAGTAACTTTAATACTTACCCCACGAATCCTGATTGAACTGAAAGGTGAAAGAGGATCATGGTAGATTAAATTAGAGAACTTGTGGTTTTTTTTTATTTTGAAACTTCATTATTCACTATTAATTTTTACAAGAAATCAATTAAAATCAAACCCCTCCCTTATTCCTCGATTGAGGTCCACTTTGACCGAAGGAGGTTCCTGGAGGGTTTTCTTTCTAATAAAAACACATCGATTAAAATTTACTAAAAAATACAAAGACTCTGGTGTGTATGCTCTACATTTTAGCTGTGGTTCATTCAATCAGTCAAGCTGCATCAAAATCAATGTGAGTGACTAGATTAATTATGTTTCACTTTCCCCAATTAACAACCATCAGGCAAAAATCCAATGCCTCGAACAAACCTTAAGCAGTGGAAAAATACCCAAAGGAGTGGGAACAACTGGAAAGTGACCTCGAGGAGCCGATATCTATTACACCCTAATGGGTGTATTATGAACACAGTATCTGAGACTCCATCCAAACCAAAAACACTTTGTGAGTAGCTGTGAAGTTTTATTTTTGGACATACTCCAAGTATCCCTCAGGTATATCTGGAGTCTCCCCTCTCCTACTTTAATCCGCTCATTTTTCATATTAATTTAAAACGTACCAAGAGACAATTGCAAAACATTCAATCCAAGCAGATGCAAGCACATTTAATCCTTTTGCAACTCCATTTTAAGGCACTGGTTATTTGTTTACTTCTTTCGATATATATATATATATATGCTTACTTGTGCTTATTTTTCATCTTTTTATATGTGGTCCTCAATTGTTAATTTCAAACTCCTAAGCAACTTATTCAATTTAATACCGTCATAGTAAAGTAATTAGCCTTAGTAACTCGTAGGGTCTAGCCCCCTTGGCTTCGTTAGGAGTTTGCCTAAACGGAGGAGTCAAGAACAAGGTGAGAGCCTTGACTCGAGACTTTCCCCCAAGGCCACACCGAGTGGCTTGAATATTTCTACCACGTCCCCCCCTAGGTGTGTGAAAGAAGGAAACACTTTTTGGTGGTGTTATTGAAATAAATCTTTTTATTCCCGGAGTATGACTTTTGTTTTCTTCCTTTTTGTTTTTGCTTTGTTTGATGAATTCTTAGAGTAGATCTTTAATTTTCATCTAGAGACTCCACTGAATTTTTTTCAGTTTTTATTTTTACAAATAAAAGCAAAAAATATTTGTAAATGCTTATTTTTTCTTTTTCACATGGCAACTCCATTCAAGGGATAAAACCATGTTATCTCATAAAATTGTGGAGTTTTGTTGTGTGTAGATGAGCCCATGCGACATATAAAACCTTTAAATGCTCATTATTTGACAACTCTGCTTCAGTACAAAATACATGGTTGATATATGCTACTGATACACTATTATGGATGATGAATATTATGGTGCTCTAATTTCTAATGCATATTCTCCCATCGATTTCTAGGGCATCTCGAGTTTTCCTAACTATGAACCATATCTCCAGAATGAAAGATATTCTTAGGCTCCAGTTTTTTGCGAAAATGGTGATTCAAATGTCAGTCACATCATATCCTTTCTTTCATTTGTGAATAAACTCAACATACTTCATAGGAATTATTAGATGTGAATTTTTGCTCATTATTTGAAAAAGAAGGCATGGATATGGTTTTGTGGTCTTCCTTATAAATGCATTACCTCCCGTGAAGACTTATGTGCTATGTTTTTTGAGAGGTGGCATAATCATGATGGAGATATGGTAATTTCTGTAGAAAGGGTCCTCACCTACCTAAAGGAGCTAAAGGATCCAATGACTTCCATTATAGATGAGCACATTTGGGATTATCCTATTGAAGAGCTTCACAAGGAACCCCTAATTGAACACATTGTTGAAGACTCTCCTCATGTCACCATAGCTGAAAACATTGAAGATTTGAGGTATTCTCAAGTTTGTTGCAACACTAATATTTTTCCAGAAATCCCTCATGAGGAAACTATTACAGAGATCGACACTTATGAAGAAATTTATGATGTTTATGATGATACTCCTCTATGTTCATCACTTAGGGATGAAGTTTTGGAAAGTTTAACTTCTTGTAATATCTTTGAAACCAAAACTTTGAAGGATGATTATTATGAACATGAGGAGGGTAGTTATATCTTAGGATGTGATACTAACAAGGAAGACATGGATAGGATGGAGCATGACGCCATGGATGAAGACTCTCTCATATCCAACACAGATGGGAGTGACGAATATTGGAATTTCATAGATAATCCAACTTGTGAAGATCTTATTGAGAATCCCATCCATGATGTGTCCAACAAGGGAAGTTTCTATTCAAAAATTTGTGGAAGTCCAATCTACGATAAATCGATGGAGGGGAGTGTGGATCTGGATACCTTGGAAAATATTAGTATCGAAGAGAAGCATTCAGAATTTTCACATGATCATTAAGATTCATATCATGCAGAGCCGCACAAAGTCAGCAGTAATGAATACATTGAGAAGTAGTGCTGTGGAAAGTTAGATGTGATGCAGTCAGTGGAGTATCAGTCTCAACCATCTTCTTCACATGTAGAGGTTCCTTATGATTTGGAGCTACTTGGGGCTTATACAACGAGTTATCATTTGATAATCCCTGATGATCAGTATGATGATGTATTCAGTCTGCCTCATCTTGTCGATTGGTATATCATTCCTATCCAGTCATGGATAGAAGCAGCTTGTGCGAGCACATACCAGTTTGGGAAGAACTTTAATGACTTCCCATCCAACCCACCCATTCCGGATCATCACGTAGGTTTGCATTTTCTAAATAAAGTATCCTTACTTTGGCTGGTAAGCAAAGACAAGGCAAAAATTTCTTCTGTCAATAAAATGCTTAGGTGGTTACATTGGATTTTTTATTACACCTAACCTTTTTATATCATGCTTAGAGGAGGAAAATAAGATCCTTAAAAGAGAGAATTTACTTTCCGCATTTTTGTTTTGTACTTAGCTATAATAATATTTTTTTTTTCATTAGTTAGTTACATTTATTTTGTTTAAATAAATCAGCTTAATGGTTCATTTGGTTTTTATATAAAGCTTGTGCTACTGAGTTTTTCTTGTCAAGTTGAGATGTCTTTACAGGGTGTATAAGCCATAGATTATGGTGTTCTCATATCCTCTCCTTGCCCTATGACCAGATCGAGCACATGTCCTACAGTTGGAGTAGATGTTACCACCTAAGTTGTACTTAGTGGTTTTTTATCAAGTGATCCTGGTGAACCGAAAAAATATGATTTGCTCAGACTTTAGAAGACCTTCATAATTGCTTATGGGAAGTGCTTATTGTACTATATCACATGTTCATACCTTGTGAGGGAGTTGTAATAAAATGATCTAACATGGTAGTGTCTATAAAATACTCGGTCTCTTGGACTTTATTTGTCAATCCAATCAGCCCAGAGTGTTTTTTCCCTTGGTTATTATTGGTTGTTGAATAAACGACTAATAATTTCTGATTTTTTGACTCAATACCTCCAAAGTTGGGGTGGTTGGCTTGGCATTTAGGCCTATTGAGGTTATTAGAGTCTGTGTGTCAATGTATAAACATGTTAGGCATTATGGTCGAGTCATATGAACATGTGCTAAGTCACCCTAGGTTTTGTTTTTGTTAATTTTTAGTTTTAATTTTTCCACAAAACTTAGGCTATTTTTTAATAGTCTAATTGGAAAAATTGGTCTTGTAATAAAAGTGAGGTTAAAAGTCAAATTCATTCATGGGGGTGCTCATTTTATAACTTAGAGCACCTGATAAACCCATAAACCCACTTTTCTTAAGTTTTGAGTGATTTTCCCATCAATCATGTCAGAAAACCTGAAAAATCAAATATTAATTAATTTAATTAAAAATTAATTAAATAATGGAGCAAATCCAAATTCCTAAATCAATGGATTTTTCTCCGTTTTGACTGAAGTCAGTCTCATTGGATTCAGATTAACCGGGAGTTCCCACTCATTGACTGAAGGCATGGTGTGGGCTGAAGATGAGCTTAACTGGCTCATGCGGATCTAGGGTTGCGCCCTCCATTCTCTCTCCTCCACACATGTGGATCAAGCTGGGAGTTGTTTGTTTGTTGGTTCAGTTCACTAAGTGAGGAGTCACTCTAATTTGCAGTTCTAGTTCAGTTAGACTCAACTCATCATCAGTTAGACTCAGTTCATCATCAGTTAGACTCAGCTCATCAGATTAGACTTAGTTCATCATCATATCAGACTCAGTTCATCATCAAATAAGACTCAGTTCACTGAGTGAGGTGTCACTCCTATTTGCAGTTCTTGTCCAGTTAGACTCTGTTATCACTCCAGGAAACTCCTCTAGGTTACAGCTCGAGGATTCCTGGTAACTTAATTGTTTTAATGGTTTTTCTAACAAGTCAGATGACCTAAAGGACCTCACACACTCAAGACATGCATAAAACTCAATCAAAAGATAAGGCTCCTAACCACCAAAGTTCAAAGGGTTGATAATAGGGTGAATAAATGAAGAACTCACTATGCTAGCTCTCAATCTCACTTTATGCTAGAAACCTTAGCAAAGGCAGCTATTAACCTTCAGGATCCAGAGGTATCCCATGATATTGCTAATATTCCAAAGATTATGCAGGTTGAAGAAGCACTAGAAGGTCAAGAGTGAATTGTAAAAGGCTGATTAAAGTCTAATCAAATTTTGCAAAGAACAGATCTTTCGGTGGCTTAGGCAAATGCGGTAGCTATTCATTAGCCACTGAAAGCAGAGCTTTCGACAGCTGACAAACCCATGATTTTGCTTCCTTAACCACCGAAATCACAAAAGAGCGCAAAAAGATATGTTTACACACAGGACCAGTTTTGGTAGAAACAAACACCTCAGGGGTGAATTATGAAGCTGAAAATTGATGAAAAGCACCAGTGGAGGAGGTTTGTTCTAGTTTTGAAGGTGCGATCAAGGAGAAATGGGTCACAAACCCTACCTTTTTTTACAAACTGTGGCTTATTTATCAGATAATAGGTTATAGCTCTACTTCAGTGATCACTACAATTATCAAAGAGTTCAATGAGTGAACAAAGTGTTAGAGTTAGATAGACTAGCACTTAAATTAGAATTTTTGACCTAATTTTTTGCAAAACAGTTATGTTGTCTATTTTTAGTAAATCAGATCCACTTTTCAGGATCTGAAGATTTTTGTAAAGGCTATAAATCCTAAGACTTGTGTTGAAGCAAAGGTTCAACTTCAGAGACTTTTAGACCCTTACGGTTATCAAGCTTCTCATGTTATTCATCATTTAATATAAGCTCTTTTTCCATTATATGTTCATCTTCCATATCTTTTCTATTTTGTACTTGTGCTTGAATGTCTGATTCAGGTTTATTCTTTTTATCTAATGCTAGATAGATATCATCCTATCTATGTGTTGATGAGTTTAATTTCAAGTATTCTTCCTTGTTATGATTAGCTATTCATGTGTGATTGTTTTATGTGTGAATCTACCACCATAGTAAGTTCTCCATTTATTCACCTTATTATCAACCCTCTGAACATTGGTGGTTAGAAGCCTTATCTTTTGATTGATTTTTATATATGTCTTGGGAGAGTGAGGTCTTGTAGGTCATCTGACTTGATCCATTTAGAAAAACCAATAAAAACATTTAATTTACCAGGCATCCTCAAGCTGCAACCTAGAGAAGCTTCCTGGAGTGATAAGAAATTGGCACCATTACCGGGGAGAGGAGATTGAATCTCAGCTTCCTTGGGGGATGAAATAGATCCTACTTTGATGATAAATAAAGTCTGGACACTATTTTGGTTGTAATCATCTATCTGGTGAATCCATTGGAATAAGGTGGCTTCCTTGAAGACCAATTACCAAAGAAAACCCTCAAGGGCCACCAGTAACACATGTTTTAGATCCATAAGAGATTCTAAGAAGAGCTACGGTTTCACTAAGGAATACCTCCCGAGCTGCAAGGGGAGCTACATCGGGTATTCAAGAGATATTTCTACTGTTATATCAAATATACCTCCATTTCAATCTTCTTCTACTGAAGCATCTAGTTCTCATAAGTTTATAAGTAAATTTTAAAATTCTAGGGTTAAGGAATCTTCAAGCAGTGTTGCCTGTGAAGATCTCATCCTTGGTGACTCTATGAAGGAAAAATTTAGTGGTGACTCCACAATATTCAGATGTCAAAAGAATTTGCTGCTCTTTTGGCTCAAAGGTTTGCACCTCTTGAATTCTCTTTAGTTCCTGGTTTCCCACATCCAGTACCCGATATGTCTGAATGGGGATATTTTCTACCTGTCTTCAAAGAGGAGAAAGAAGACAATCCTGCAGAACACCTCCTCAAGTTTCACAAATGCATGGATTTATTAGATCAGTAGCATGAAGATGTTCATGTATTTATTGTACGGTAATGCACATCAGTGGTATTTTTCTTTACCTCTTTCCAACATTTCATCAGTGAAGGATTTTCACTGAGCATTCACTGAGCACTGCAAAATGTATTTTTCAAATGAGCTTGTATTTGATAATTGTTGTGATGAATATGAATTACATCATAACGCTGAAGAGGTAAATAGAGATGGATCTCTCCCTCACAATATGCAACATCCCTTCAATAATCTTCAAGGTGATGCACTTTTCCATCAACATGAACTAGAAATGAATTATAAAGGAGTTGAATGTTTTCCTACCATCATTAAATCTGATTGTTGTGAATCTGAGGAATTGATTTCTTTAAATAAACATGGAAATGATTAGCTTTCTACTGGTCAAATGACCATTGAAATCAGTAAGGATAGCTCACAGTTTCTATATTTGCACATCAAGGGAAGCTGCAGTAACCATGAGGAACAAGATTTTCAGGGACTGTCTGATCTCCAGCTAGAACATCAGGAAGATCTTCCTTCTCCTTATGAATATGTTGCTTCAAATTATGACAAGGAACTAGGTAATATTTTTCTAGGTCTGTTTCAAAATTTTGTTGCTGATACTCCTATATTCGACCAATACAGTGATGAGGAAGAAGATGTTAAAATTTGTGAAAACCCATTGTTTACTCAAATTTCATCTAGTTCTTCTTTTCAACAGAGGGAGGATAAAAAATGTGTGCATGCTGTGATAGATGCTTGTTACGAATCTGTTGCTCAAAGGTCCAATAAAGATCTTTTAGTTTTGATATATCCTGCAAAGATATTATTGTGGAAGAGTAAATTGTTAGCTGTGATAAGCTAGCATATCATCATGATGAATTCAGATTACATGAAGGGAAGCAGAAAGATTCATATCAGCTGTTGAGCTTGCATTTTTATCAGACAAAGGTTGAGCAGTCCACATTCAACATTGACATTAGTGGAGGAAAATATTAGCAGCATAAAAAGGTATTTCCTGTTGCTTTTTATGACCCTGTTACCGACTATCTGGAACTTATGAGCAGCATAGATATCAAAATATTTTTTTCAGATGATGGCTGGTTTTGTCACCCGTTCAAACTACATTACTGCATGCTAGGGTTTCATTTATTTTTTGGGTCAAGATCAAGGATAAGTTCAGCATATCAACCTCTGACATGGCTTCATTGGAAGCATGATGTCACTTTATAAGAAGACTCTACTAATTAGAATTAGGAGTAGGAATAAGTAGGAAAATAAGCTCTTAATATCAGCAGCTAGGTCATTTTCAGTTGTTTTCATTAATAAGCAAAGTGGGCTAAAGGCAGGTTGCAGTGGATCAATTATGAAGGACAAATGACTCCATGCCCAATGGAACACTAGAAGATAGCTTTATTATTTGTTTTTCAGGAAAGGAATTTGGTCTAGGGTTCTTGGGACCTCACAGGGAGGTTCCCATCCTCGAGTAGGAGCCAGATGTTATCTCCTAAATAAATTAATTTTCAATAGGTCAAACTCAGACAATTTATTTTTGCATAGTAATGAATATTTCAGTGTATATTATGAAAAATGTTTGGGTGATTAACAAAATTGGAATGCCCGGTGTTCTGTTTTTCAAGAAATTCAGAAATTAATCTTTCGGTGGCTTAGGCAAACTTTTCAACAGTTCATTAGCCACTGAAAATCCCATCTTTCGGCAGCTAACAATTTGGACTCAAGACTACCTTAACCACCGAAATCCTGTTGACTCCATTTTTAATAAAATTTTGGAAAAAGAGCTTTCAATGGCTTAGTTGAACTTTTCAACAGTTCATTAGCCACCAAAAATCCTAGCTTTCGGTAGCTTAACAATTTGGTCCAGGAAGACATTAACCACCAAAATCTCATTAACTACGTTTTTGGATAAATTTTGAAAAAGGCAGCTTCTGGTGGATTAGGCGAACATACTAGCGGTTCATTAGCCACCAAAAAGCCTATATTTCGGAAGCTTACAAATTAGACCCAATATTTCCTTAACCACTGAAAGCACCAAAAGAGAAACACAGATAGCATATCCATCGAAACCAAACACTATCAGCACGAGGAACATCATGATAAAGCACTTAACCACCGAAAAGACTTGGGACTGCAAAAAATCATGAGTTGGTGAATAAAAGGTAATTATTAAAATAAATTGATTGATAGAGACCAAAACCCTATCCTACCCTCCATATATCCCATGACTGTAGTTGAACCACCACGAAACATCAAGTTCCAATTAAAAATGATTGTTGTGCTAGCTATCTCACGGTTCTCATCAGAACCAACTGTCCCACTGCTCAAGTACCAATCAATGATCATCCCCTAAAAATAAGCACCCTCTCCTCAATTTGTTCCACATTTCCTTCATGGATTCTCACTAATCCAAGCCCTCTCTAGATCCAGCATTGTAGTATCCTTCCGTAGGGTTTGAATTTCAATTTTCTAGGTGCAGAAGAACATTCAAGAAGATGAAGAGAGGATGACTTGCTCAAAAAACTCAAAACACAGGTTTTATTGGCTAATCATTGTTTCAAAATGGTCTCTAAACCACCAAAAGTGGACTTTCGGTAGCTAAGACTGAAATTTCAGGGGGGCCCAAGCCACCGAAATTGGCGTTTTACTATGAAACGACATCATTGTAAAACGATTATTCTGAGTGACTCGAGAATCATTTTGCAAACATATTGGAGTTTTTTGTTCCTAACATGTCATATAACAATAACCTCTCTCATTTTTCCTACATGTGTTTCATATTGGGAGAATCGAATCCATCTCTGAGCCCTAATTTTTCGGATCTCAGAATTTCCCTGTTTGAAACATGTTTTTGAAATATAGATCTCGGGAAAATGAAAATGAATTCCAAAACAATGAGAGAGGTTTTTTCTCATTAAAAACAAATATACCAAAAACTCTTTTGGTTTATACATAGGTTTCACAGATTTAGAGAACCAAATATATCTCTGAGCCCCAGTTTTCAGCAATTTGGCCAAATTTTTGGGGCAAAATGTGACCTGTCAGTCCTCTAGGTGGCATTTTCGACCTCATCTATCAGTCCATGAAGACTTGATGCAGATGTAGAAGAATTTTCAGCACCAGACAAACATACTCAGCCTACCTCACTCAAACTCTGAAGAATAATAAGGGCAAAAAGTTGACCTAACAAAGCAGGTTGCAACAAAACATGAGGATTTTCCCTCACCTACACCAAAGGAAGGTCAAGATGAACCAATGGTAGAGACCTACTCAAGCAAACCTAGGTCTTAGAGAATCAACCACCTATTATGGAAAATACATGAAATGGAGATCTTAGATAGAGAGATCAACAGGAATAATGCAATATTAACTAGGAAGAAGACTGACTTGCATAATTCTCTTCTAGAAATGAGAGGGATGTATGTTTTGCTGAAAAGGAGAAATATAATATTAATGAAGGAAAACTACAGGCTCTATAGAATGATCAGGCTGTCGAGGTTGGAGAATAAAAACTCAAACCCTAGCTCTCAACCTCACTTTTCACTAGAAACCCTAGCAGAGGTAGCTATAAGCCTTCAGGATCTGAAGGCAGCCCATGATATTGCTGATATTCCAAATCTTATGCAGGTTGAAGAAGTACCAAAAGGTCAGGAGTGAACCATAAAAGGTTGATTAAAGGCTAATAAAATTTTGCAAAGAACAGAGATTTCGGTGGCTTAGGAAAAGGCATGAAAACCTCTATGTTATCTATTTCTAGTAAATGAGATCCACTTTTCAGGATCTGAAGATTTTTGTAAAGGCTATTAAGCTTAAGACTTATGTTGAAGAAAAGGTTCAACTTCGGATACTTTTAGACCCTTGTTGTCATCAAGCTTCTCATGTTATTCATCATTTAATATAAGCTCTTTTGCCATTATATGTTCAACTTCCATATCTTTTATGTTTTCTACTTGTGCTTGAATGTTTGATTTAGTTTTATTCTTTTTATCTAATGCCAGATAAATATCATCCTATCTATGTGTTGATGAGCTGAATTGCAAGTATTCTTCCTTGTTATGATTAGTTATTCATATGTGATTTTTTTATGTATGAATCTGCCAGCATAGTAAGTTCTCCATTTATTCACCTTATTATCAACCCTCTGAACATTGGTGGTTAGAACCCTTATCTTTTGATTGAGTTTTATGCATGTCTTGGGAGAGTGAGGTCTTGTAGGTCATATGACTTGATCCATTTAGAAAAACTTGTTAACACTCCATTTTAACAGTTGATTCGAGGGCTTAACAGAGGTTCGGTAAGGGTCCTAGCCCCTCAAATCTCATGTGACCATATTTCAACGATGAAAGCAGCAGGAGTATTATAACATTGGGCACGATCCATATTCAAGGGCTATGATCAATCAGCAGTAGATCAACGGTTCCAAACTACTTCACGCAGAAAAAAAAATATGGGATAAGTGGAACATGGACAGTGGATACAAATCTTCATTTGATCGGATGGCTGAGAAGACTCTCGTAGTGCAGATCTCCCATATTTTGTGGAAATGACAGTAGAGGAGATGTTCACATGTGTAATCTACCTCATCACAGATTGGACGATTTCTCCGATGCCATTTGGGATACGCTTGAGATGGAAGTCTCGTCTCATGGTGTGATTCCCCGGGTTGCAAGCGTGGCATAGTTTTCATTTCGAGGGAAACCATGAGAGAGATAGAGGTTTGATTTGCTGAGGCAACAGACCTGGAATTTACACGAGACCGAGGGATGCTACAAACTAAAATAGCTGAACACCACCATTAAGGTGACAGAAAGGGTAGGAGATGGTCAAATCCACAACCCTTAGAACTAGCTTGGTAGCCTATATAGACGATTGATCATCGACCTGTTGCGTGGGAGTCATTTTCACGAAGCAGGATTATGGGATGCTCTGTGCTGTCAGCCTGCATTATCATGCACTACATCTCTATAATGTTTGTTTATACTTGTAAAACATGGTGATATCCCACTCTTTGTACTATTAATGTCGGATGGTGACTTGTAAACAATTTTTTATTCTATAGTCTCAGCATTAGGATTGTATAAAAATGCTCCCGATAGAGGGAGAAAGGATTTAGAGAATTGGATTGGGAAACAATTTCAGGTTGAGGCTCCCATTTGTAAAAGCTTGATACCTATGTATGAATAAAATTGTAGTGGGAGACTCTCATTCATAGTAGAGATTCCTGTGTTGTTGCTTTTCCCAATAAGTGCTTTCTTTACGTGTAAATTGTGTTTCCTTGTTTTCACTCCATTTTGTTTAATGATTTCATGATTGCAACATAGGGTATAGTGGTTTGAAATTCGTACTTGCTACGCTCTGACTGTTGTTCCAAACATTAACAATGGTTCTTCTAAAGTCTCATGGAATTCATCTCGTCGAAGCTCCATGAGATGGACTGTTCCTTCTTGTCCTCCAAAACACCCGCTAAAATCTCCTGATTGGGAAATAAGTAGCTATATTGCCTCCATTTGCTACCTTTCATCATTCTTTCCATCTGTAATCATTTCTTGTGCAATTTTTCACTCCATTTTCCCATGGTCCTTTAATCTCGATAGCCCCACCATGCACCTACCTCAACCCACTTTGCCCCATTCAAGATCCTAGCACCCTGATCATACAGATTGAAGATCCTATGCAAAGTAGAATTTGGTGACACACAAGACTGACAAGCTTATGTGGAGCTGCTTTGATGACGAATGAGAGATACCTCTTTGACCGTGCAGGGTTGGAGGCATGGCCAAAATTGGTTTTGCTATTACCCGAAGGTGGGTATTTCTACAACCTTGCGATCATTTTCGGTGCTAACAAACTGGCGTCGTTGCCAGGGAACGAACTTGAAGATCCTCCCTAGGAAGAACGATAAAGACTTAGATCTGACTGTTGATGGTGAAAAATCGGTCAGACACCAAGAAGGTTGAGCATATTTCACCTGAGGACTCCACTCTTGAAGGATTCAGACGTCGGTGACTCCGATGGTGATGTGATCCAGAAAAATTTGATGAGTGAGGAAGGCTGGCAGACCCCGCCTAGGAATGAACCCCTCATAAAACTCAGAAATGTACGGTGGGAGGTCCAGGCACTTGAGTCCGTGTTTCTTCCAGGATTCCTTATCCTACCTTGTAATTTTTCTGTTATCCTTTTATAGATTCATCAAAACAGCTTTCTCTGGACCAACTCATCCTGAGCAGAGCCATGAATATGTCCCTGTTTATCGTTCTTTATGAACTGAAAGCATTGCGTCATCTTACACATCTGATTTCAGCCTAGATCTTTATCTGGGGGCACCCAACATCAAAGTAAACTCCTCTAAAATTCATGAAGCCTCGGGTGATAGTGCAGCTAGCGTACCTAATCATGTCACCCCCATTTCTCCAAGCGAATATAAACCATTGCAATTACCTCCTATCCTCCATAATCTTCCTGCAAAATATCACAAGTACCCCCCCAAGTTCGATGGAGAATCTAAAGACTTGACTGCTGAAAAACATATTCAGGTTTTTGAGTATTTCTATGACCTTTTCGAGATAGAACATGACGATTTCTGCATGCAGACATTTGCTCTATCCTTGCAAGGGGATGTCGAAGTCTGGTTCAAACATTTGCAACCTAATTCCATCCATACTTGGGAAGATCTTTCTTGCACATTCTTGAGGTTTTGGGGAAGGAGTCGGCCATTGGAACAAATAATCTCAAAGTTTTATTCTTTGAGGAAACATGAAGGTGAGGCCATATCAAGTTGTAATAAAAGATTCACAAGCTGTTACTATAACATGCCTAAGGAAGTTCAACCTCTTGAGAACGCTGCTAATATCTATTATGCAGCCGCCTTTCCTCCTGACCTATCCTTGCTTCTTTTGGAGAGAAGATCAACCACCCTGCAGCAAATGTTCGCTGATTGTTTGGAGGTTGATGAGAACCTTAATATGTCTAGGATGCCATCAAATCAGGGCAATGGTGGTGAACTAATGGATGCATACAAATTGGTTGGGCCCTACAATCAAAAGAGGGAATCCTATGGCCCATCAAAGATCTCTCATGATATGCAGAAAGATGGCCAGCCTGAGGCTGAAATAAATAGTCCTACAGGACTATTCTCTAAAGATGGCGACCCACCTTTCACCTGGTCAGCTAAATATGATTTTGAGAAGGAGCTTGGTGTGCGTGTGTATGATGAATATGAAGAAGAGTATCTGCAAGACGAGCCAGCTATTGAAACGATGCCTTCTGATGAAAAAATTCAAAGCGCAATGCAAAATCAGGAGGTCAAAATGAGAAAAGACGATGACAGTATTGGAGGTGATAGCTTACTCTTATGCTATGCCTCTTTTGAATTGATAAGGCATATAATTAAGGCCCCCTAGCAAAAGCAGAAAGAAATGGAGGTGGTGTAGGCTAGAAACTTGTGCAAGAATGGAGGCAGATGCAGCAGTTTACAGATAAATGCTTTTTATGATATTCCGCTTTCAGGAACGTCACCTCACCAGGAAGAAGTATGCCTACTCAGTCCCACCAAAGAAGCTGAGGACCTCCATCTCGAAGCACATCAAGCCCTGGTTATAGAAATTTCAAGTGGAGAGGTGGATGTCCCATTAAAGAAAGATTCTATAGGTCCTCGTCTACAATATTCCAAGTGTCATCCTAACAACTCCCTAGAAGCAGGAAGCTCTGGGCAGCTTTCTCATGAGCAGGTGACAGAACGTACTGGAGGTTGCCGTGAGTTCTATGACCCCGTGGATAAATACATGGAGGGTATAGGTGAAGGAAAATATTGTTCGCATCTCTGCTTTGAAGATCAATTTGTCCATCTTTTCCCTCTCCATTATTTTTTTCATTTTTTACCATTGAGCACCATGCAAGAACAAGAATATTAGGCAAGTTTCTTGATTGGCTTCATTGGAAGTTTGATTTCACCAAATTGGACTTATGTACATATTTAGGTAGAGTAGGTAGGATAAAATAAGCTCAGATATTATTGAGCATTTCCTTCATTACGGTTTTCAGATTGTTTCCAATTTTCAATTACCATCACAGGTTTAGAGTCTCCAGCATGATTTGCAAGAGTGTCACATATTCCCTGAAGTAGTAGCATGAAGCAGAATGGAGAGGCCCGAGATGAGCTGAAGGTGGCCCAATGGATTCGACACTTGGTATATGGGGTTCTTTGCTACCTCGCTAGGAGGATAGCATCCCTCATGGAGCCAGTTGTTAACACTCCATTTTAAAAGTTGATTCAAGGGCTTGACAGAGGTTCGGTAAGGGTCCCAGCCCCTCGAATCTCATGTGACCATATTTCAATGATGAAAGCAGAAGGAGTATTATAACATTGGGCATGATTCATATTCAAGGGCTATGACCAATCAACGACAGATCAACGGTTCCGAATCGCTTCATGCAGACAAACATGCGCGATCCAAGCTCTTTTCCTAGATCATGAAATCTGTTAATAACTAGAAGCCTTCAACGGTTGAGATGTGGCCTGAGGCAGATCTATGGCCTACAACGATTTTGTGATCCCTACTTGTGTAGGTAAAACCACAAATCTCAAATCACGAAAAGGTGTAGGGGTCAAAAAGGATCAATGACTGTGATAAAAACGAGGAAAGATCAGCGGCTATAGTTCATTTCACAAGGCGAACAAGCACGGGCAAATAGTTGAGTTCTCTGTTGTGAAAAAGGGCAGGGCCCATTCCGATTGATGACTACGTGAGGGCCGGACTCAATCCATGGCTCAGAACATATCATGATCCAAACCACCCATGGCATACCAAAGAGAAAGATCAGCGGCAGGAGAAGTGGAATGTGGACAGTGGATACAAATCTTCCTTCAATCGAACGACTGAGAAGACTCCGAGAGTGCAGATCTCCCATCCTGTGTGGAAATGATAGTGAAGGATGTTCGAATATAATAAACCCACTCATAAAATAATTAATCATTATTTGATTAATTTCCTACCCACTAGCTTAGATAGTTGGCATCCACTTGCACCTTAGAGTCAACACTTGCCATCTATATCCTAGGAATCATTTATTTCTGATTCTGGGTTGATTTTGAACACTTTATGGCCATCTAGAATTGGTAACTGTGCTTTATAGCAGAATCTGCTTTATTCTGCTTTTTCTGCTTTATCCTGCTTTTCTATGGATAAGGTAAAGCTAGTCAACTAGGAAACTGGCAGCTTTTGTTGCCAACCCATCCTCCATTATTTTCTCTCCATATTCTAGGATTAGCAATTCTTTCCTTCACTCATCATTACTCACACATGCTATTGCTAATTTGTGAGGTGCTTGGTAGATTGGGAAAGTGCTTTAGTCAACTATGGGGTTTATTATAATTAGTAATCCTACTTTATGAGCTAGCTTGAGTTGTCTTCATGCAACTCCTTTTTCCTTTATAAGGATGTATTACCAATGTAATAGTAATCAATTATCATTTATTGATCATTCATTAATGTGTGTTCATTAATTCTTCTTCTTCTCTCCTTATGCTAATTATCTACAATTCTCTGTGAGGTTAATTGTGTGCATAGATCCTTAGCTAGTTTATGAAATTCCTTATGCCATCAAGGCTTTAGAATTTCTACATGGTATCAGAGCTAAGGTTCTCAAAGTTCAAGTTCTACATGGTGTCATAGCTAAGGTTCTCAAAGTTCAAGTTCTACATGGTATTAGAGCTGAGGATATAAAAGGTCTATGATATGAGATCTTTGAGAGTTCATTAATTAATCCTCCTTTTTCAGATTTGCAGATTTATTTTGCAGGTTCAACTTCGAATGGATTCAAGAGTATCAGTTCCTCTTCTTTCTCCATTCACAAGCTATTGAGAGTGGAAATTGAAAATGATTTCATATCTAAAGAGATAAGGTCTCTATGAGATATCTATTGGAGCTAGTGAAGAGTCTTATGAAGAGCCAAGTGACTGGTTGAATGACTGTGATAGAGAAATTGGAGCTATTTCTCTAGCTATCTCTCCATGCATGCACTACCTTATTGATTCTATTGATTACCCAAAGGATCTCTGGACAATATTGGATAGAGTTTTGGGAAAGGACAATGAGGATCCTTCTAGCTATGTGGAGAGTGCCTCTAGCTCCTCAATGATTTCTCTCTCTCAAGATGTCTCAGCCTCTATAGTCTCTGATGAAGTTGATCATGAAGAAGAAGTTTCTCATGCAGTTCTTGTTGCTACTACTCTCCTTGATTCGAATGCTTCCTCTTTCAATCAAGAAACAAATATTGAAGAGCCATCTTTTTTTGTGTCTCTTGAAGTAGAAGATATTGATTCATCTTCTCATGATGTTGTTGATGAAAAAGAAGTGACTAATGGAGCTGCTATTGCTATTGATGATTCACTCACACATTCAGTGTTCTCTATGTCTCCTATCATGGATTTTGAGATCCATATGCCAGACCTCTCACACCTTGTGCATGCCTCTCTTCTTGATGGTGCACAACCCAGTGATTTCCAGGATGTTTGCTTAGCCAAATCAAGTCCTTCCAGTGTTTTTCCACTTACCATACTTGATCCCATGTGCTTCTGTAGCTCCTCCTTTATTCTTGGCACTCATTCTCAGAGCCTCCTTGAAGATTTTGAACATCACTATCTTTCCTCCTCTCATACTTATACCATAGAGGATTATTTACCCATATATTCCCATGAGTCTACTGTTGTGTTTATTTGTGATGTCTTGGATTTTGGAAGCTATATCAACCCATGGAGCCCATTCATTCGCACTCTTTGATCCCATGCCTTCTCTATGTTCCTACATGATCACTTGCACACATCCTCTCTGTGTAAATGAAGATGGAGACATGATACAATCACTTGGACAATTATTTCACCTATCTGGAGCTCATTTAATCTCTATTGGTTCAAATTTCAAGTCATCTAATCATCTTGGAGCTGATTACAAGTCTCAAGATCCTTCAGTATTTCCTTCACATTATTGGATTTCAGTTGTTCTACATGGTCCCAGTTTCCATCTTGCAGTTGTCCTTGATCCAGGTGAGCAAATTTATCTTCTTCCCAAGAAGAAGATTACCACAGACATCAGCATTTAGTTTGGAGCAGTAGCAACACCAGCAGTTCAACATTTTTGGTATTGCTTTTCATGTCCTTTCTTGAGGGAGGATTTTCCCCTTGAGGTTTTGCCTCTTTCCTCATTTCTTTGGACAACATAAATTGTAAAAGGGTGACCATAGCTTTATTGTTGGGGCCCTATATGCATATATATTTATGATTAGTTTAGGAATATCATCATAAAGTCAAGCTTAAAGGGGGTTGTTGGAATATAATAAACCCACTCATAAAATAATTAATCATTATTTGATTAATTTCCTACCCACTAGCTTAGATAGTTGGCATCCACTTGCACCTTAGAGTCAACAATTGCCATCTATATCCTAGGAATGATTTATTTTTGATTCTGGGTTGATTTTGACCACTTTATGGCCATCTAGAATTGGTAACTGCGCTTTACAACAGAATCTGCTTTATTCTGCTTTTTCTGCTTTATCTTGCTTTTCTATGGATAAGGTAAAGCTAGTCAACTAGGAAACTAGAAGCTTTTGTTGCCAACCCATCCTCCATTATTTTCTCTCCATATTCTAGGATTAGCAAGTCTTTCCTTCACTCATCATCACTCACATATGCTATTGCTAATTCATGAGGTGCTTGGTAGATTGGGAAAGTGCTTTAGTCAACTATGGGGTTTATTATAATTAGTAATCCTGCTTTATGAGCTAGCTTGAGTTGTCTTCATGCAAATCCTTTTTCCTTTATAAGGATGTATTACCTATGTAATAGTAATCAATTATCATTTATTGATCATTCATTAATGTGTGTTCATTAATTCTTATTCTTCTCTCCTTATGCTAATTCTCTACAATTCTCTGTGAGGTTAATTGTGTGCCTACATCTTTAGCCAGTTTATGAAATTCCTTATGCCATCAAGGCTTTAGAATTTCTACAAAGGAGGTGTTCACATGTGTAATCTGCCTCATCGCAAATTGGCCGATTCCTTTGATGCCATTCAAGATACACGTGAGGTGGAAGTCTCGTCCTACGGCGTGATTCCCCAAGTTGCAAGCATGGCATATTTTTCATTTCGAGGGAAACCGTGAGAGAGATAGAGGTTTGATTCGCTGAGGTGACAGACGTGGAATTTACATGAGACCGAGGGATGTTGCAAAGTAAAATATCCCAACACCACCATCAAGGTGACAGAAAGGGCAGGAGATGGTCAAATCCGCAACCCTTAGAACTAGCTTGGCAGCCTATATAGACAATCGATCGTCAGCTCGTCTCATGGGAGTCATTTTCACGAAGCAGGATTATGGGATGCTATGTGCTGTCAGCCTGCATTACCACATGCTACTTCTCCATAATGTTTGTTTATACTTGTAAAACGTGGTGATAGCCCACTCTTTGCACTCTTAACACCAGATGGCGACTTCTAAATAGTTTTTTATTCTATAGTCTTAGCATTAGGATTGTATAAATACACTCCTGATAGAGGGAGAAAGGAGTTAGAGAATTGGATTGGGAAACAATCCTAGGTTGAGGCTCCCACTTGTAAAAGCTTGATACCTATGTATGAATAAAATTGTAGTGGGAGACTGTCATTCACAACAGAGATTCATGTGTTGTTGTTTTTCCCAATAAGTGTTTTCTTTACGTGTAAATTGTGTTTCCTTGTTTTCACTCCATTTTTTTTATTGATTTCATTCCTACAAAATAGGGTATAGTGGTTTGGAATTTATACTTGCTATGATCCAACTGTTGTTCCAGGAATTAACAATGGTTCTTCTAAAGTCTCATGGAATTCATCTCATCGATGCTCAATGAGATGGACTGTTCCTTCTTGTCCTTGAAAACACCCACTAAAATCTCCTGATTGGGAAATCAGTAGCTATCTTGCCTCTGTTTTATACCTTTCATCATTCTTTCCATCTGTAATCATTTCTTGCATAGGTTTCGACTCCATTTTTCCATGGTACTTTAACCCCGATAAACCCACCATGCAACTACCTTGACCCACTTTTCCCCATTCAGGATCCTAGCCCCCTGATCATACCGATTGAAGATCCGATGTGGAGTAGACTTTGGTGACACACAAGACTAACAACCTTATGTGAAGCTACTTCAGTGACGAACAAGAGGTACCTCTTTGACCACGTAGGGCTGGAGGCATGGCCAAAAGTGGTTTCACTGTTACCCGGAGGTAGGCTTTTCTGCAACCTTGGGCTCATTTTTGGTGCTAACAAAACCATTAAAAACATTTAAGTTACCAAGAATCCTCGAGCTCCAACCTAGAGGAGTTTCCTGGAGTGATAACAAACTCAGTTCATTCAGTTGCACTCAGTCAAACTCAAATCAAAATTAGTTAGACTCAGATCATACTCAGTTAGACTCAGATCAAGCTTAGATTGACTCCTCATGTAGTTGCGGTCCCTCTCTCCTTGGGAATTGCTCCCCCTCTAGAATAGGGTTTCATTTTTTCTATAATTAAAGCATAGTTTCCTCCTTTTCCAAGCTAGTTAGAGTCAGAATGAAGAGCTATTGCTATTGTAATGTTTTTATTTTTCATTGAAATAAAGAAAATCTTTGGAGGCAAGATGGTGTCATGTTATTATGTGTGGATGAGCATTGCCATGTTTCACTGAGGTAACCTGTCTCTGTGTTCATAACTTTCTTGTTCTGATATTGTGGATCTAGTACTAAAATATTGATAATAATTTTATTATGATATTGATAGGAAAGGAATATGTTAATAAGTTTATTGGATATCTCTTTTTCTTTTATGCATGTCTAGAGATATAGATTTAACATGTTTTATAATATTATAGGCATGCTATTCTAATCTCTCTGTTTATGTATTAAACAGATCTCACAAGCATCTTGGAAAGCCTTTGGATTATTTGAAAGTTCCTAGATTGGAGAGGGTTCTGATCTAGTTTGCTTCCTCACTTTCTCCAAACTTTCTCAAAGGCATAGTCCCTTGACATTCCACCAGATAACTCCACGGTTGATCTTCACGGCTACAAGCTTCCCTTATTCTCTTTATCCTCTTAAAATTTAAAATATATTTGGTTACTTGTTTCATAGATTTTATTTTCTTAGATCTATCATATTAGATTAAAATTAAACATAGATCTATCTTCTTAAAGCTCATAATCTAGATCTTGTTCTTTAAAAAGGTTTCATAAGCATTCTAGATCTAACTTTAGGGAAATCGTCTTTTTTGCATGGCATTTTAAAGAAAATTTGTAGCTTGCATGCATTAGATTACTCGTTCATAATTTAAAATATAGATCTAGAAATCAGTGCACATCATATTCTCTGCGCAAAATGCAAGCCAAGATCCCAAGGAAAGCTTGGTTTCCTTGGTTCCTTTTTTCACATTTTTTTTAACTAGTTTTAACTTAGTTGTTTTCGATTAAAAGTGGGTTACCCAAAGGAACTTTAAAATTTATTTTGGGAATATTCTAGTTTAATAATAATTTTGTTTTTTTGTAGGTACAACAGAAAAGAGGAGGATTTGCTGTCTGAAAAGTGACTTTTGGGCCATCCAAATCCCCCCAAGGGCCTCCTGATTTTCTGAAATATTTATTTTTTGCATTTTGTAGGACCTTGGGTTATTTATGTATAAGAAATAATAGGAATTATATCATATTTCTGATATTTTAACCTCTGGTAATAAAAAATAATTTTGAATAGGCTCTTTCGAGCCCATTCCCCATCCCCCCTGGGGGGATTCGCGCCCTTTTTTCCTTTTTTGCATTGTTCCTATTTTTTACTATAGAATAGTTTTATTTATGAAAAATAGTATAATTTGATTAATTTCATCACACATATTCCATATTATAAATTCAAATTAACTTTAATACTTACCCCACGAATCCCGATTGAACCGAAAGGTGAAAGAGGATCGTGGTAGATTTAATTAGAGAACATGTGATTTGTTTTATTTTTACTGCTTCATTATTCACTATTAATTTTTGCAAGCATTCAATTAAAATCAACCCCCTCCTGGATTCCCCGATTGAGGTCCACTTGGACTGAAAGAGGTTCCTGGAGGGTTTTCTTTCTAATAAAAACACATTAATTAAAATTTACTAAAAATTACAAAGACTCCTATGTGTATGCTCTGTGTTTTGACTGTGGTTCATCTAATTAGTCAAGCTGCATCAAAAGCAATGTGAGTGACTAGATTAATTAGGTTTCACTTTCCCGAATTAACCACCATCAAGTGAAAATCCAACGCCTCAAACAAACCATAAGTGGTGGAAAAATACCAAAAGGAATGGAAACAATTGGAAACTGAACTTGAGGTGCCAATCTCTATTACACCTATTACAGATAAAAATTCCTATGGCTTGGGGTACCACAATAGATAGAGTAACCGCAGAAATCAATCCATTCCCAATATGCAAGAGAAATAAACATCTAACACTAAAGTATCTTGAAACATACCTTATTCTAGATGGTTGATGTAGATCCCCTTTGAGCTTTTCCAATCTCACTTGTGTTAGAAATTTGCTCTCTCAACAATAAGCAAACAAGACAAGCATGCTATATAATGGTGTTAGACCTACTCTAGCATATAACCAATAACATATAAGCATTTAAAAGCATCCATGGATTCAATATTCATTTAAATACACATTATTGGACAGGAAAATATATTTGTATTAATATAAATCATGAGATTACAAGAATGACAACCTCTGTCGGCACGTTTGCGAACCGGAGAAACTGAGTCCTCCATCTGGGCCTCCACTAATTAAATCCTCCATCTCTCGATAGCAAGTTCACAAGAAAAGGAAAGCTTGGGAAGACCACAAAGTGCTCCAAGGGACAAAGGGATGTAGACTCAAGTATAAGCTTCAGCAACAATGGACTATAGTTTTCTTGCTCTTCAATTCCTCCTCCCTTCAATGTATCCAAAGAGTTCCTGATATAGTGCTTCAATGTGGTAATATAAGTTGGAATCCGAGCAATCTCAAGGCATATGGAAGGCCAAGAGATAAGTGACTTGGCTCCACATCAAGGAAAACTCCAAAACTATTTGGCCTTTTGCACACATCTCGATGTAGGCGGGTTTAAGGGTCATATCCACGTATATATGCAAGAATGGGTTTAAAAGTCATGTATAGAAAATAATACATGTTTTTAGGGATGATCTTGGAAACATCAAAGGTACAAAAATGGTCCATGGGGTCCAAAGAGTCTGCAGAGGGACAGGGAAGGCCATAAATATGTGATCCACCATGTGTGGTAAAATCAACTGTAATAGATGCCCCCTAATGTGTGAGGTCAGAGGGGCGATACGATGGACGAAATACATTACAAGTCCATCCCAGAAGTGGAGTGATGAAGAAACAGGTGGAAGAACCAGCCATTCAACAATTTAACACAATAATTAAACTCTGCACATGACTGCAAGTACATACAGTAGTCCTGGATACATAAGACTACAATGGCAATGAATAGGCATGATATAAAATATGACATGTGTGGTCATCGCCACGTACAATATAGATAGATCAGAATCTCCATGATGAATATATACAAAGGATCATGGTCTCCATGAAAGCTGAACATATACAATGGATCAAGATCTCCATAATGGTTGAATATATCTGACATACACTGGAATCAAGTCACGAGAGCTTAAATCTCATGAACACTGGCATGATCAAGGAGGTAGCATATATGAAATGCCACAAATCTAGAAGGTCTTCTACACAATCCACTATGAGTACATGTCCTACTATGTGAATAGAGGTGTCAAGGTCGAACATAGTATTCCATCGTCTGATTACCGCTTATTGTTTTATATTGTTAATAGACGCGAGATCACCCACCGATAATGAAAATGGGAATCAAGGTACTAGAGTGCAAACTAACAAGTGTGAATAAATGTATTGAGGTTGAAACTTGAAAGAATCCATCGATTAGGGTGCATTGATGTATTCCCAAAACTATCGATGGCGAGAGAACCTACCATTGATGATTGCATGTCTCAAGGCACTCAAAATGACTCTAGACTCATATCCCAGAATAAATGATCTAAATTCGATGGGATGAAATCCACTGGAAGGAGGGAATTAAGGCATCCCCCATCATCCAACACAAGGTACACAGCAAAGTTGTATAATATGGAAGGACTCGATCATAATGTGCATGAACCAGTACCAGTACCGGGAATGGCCAACATACAAAGTCAAGAGAACTGAGGAATGGTCAACTCAGGTTTCAACTTCCTTCGAACAAGATCATAAAGGTGAATGGTGACTGAATGTAGGCAACATAGACTCAATATACAAAACTAGGACATCTCTGTGACACAAGAGGCATTGACAAAGGCTCCATAGGGACTGGAAGCATAACCAATCAATGGAGATAAAATCATAGAAATGAGTACATCTACTAAAGTCAAACTATTAACCCAACCAACAGATGTGATATATAGTGCTCTATTAGAAGGTAACATGACTCAATTGCTGCCAAAGATAACATCTTTTCCTATCCTGGTTTTTGGTTTTTTTAATTTTTTTGGACTTTTTCAAATATTTTGAAAAGATTGAAAAAGAATAAAAGTTATTTATAGTTACAAACTAGGAGGAGACAAGTGTCAAGAGGCAAACAAACTAGTTCCAAGTAGTAGAACATACATATGCTCAATGCAAAGAAACATGTGTAGGATAATGACACTCGGGGGAAATTCCCCTCCCAGTAAAAATGGGGAATCGAGATGCAAAAGATATATAAAATAGCTCTACTTAGCTAGACATGAGACAAGCTCGGGCTATATGGCTGATAATCAAAGTCAAGGAAGCCGACATAAGGCTCAATAAGGTAAACAAAACTCATGATAATTCAATTACAACTTGACATAAGGGAGTCCTGGGGAAAAAGCCAGCAAAAAGATCAAGAGGAGTATGAGTCTCTTGCGCAAAGTCCTGGCGATACTATACAAAGGAATCCAACAACCTAAGGGAGGAAATGCATCATGGGCACCAAATGCAAAAAGTATCTAACTAGGGCACCCATGTATAGGAAATCTCTACCATTCGCATAATGTCACTTCTAAAAGCAGCATGAAGGTTCCATGACACCATGGAATGGGTTCGTACTTAATTTTAAAATGGAACGTTCATAAGGAAATGCATAAGTGTAAGCGCATGTGATATCCTAACCTATATTCTAGTTCAGACATAATACCTATGATAGGCACAAATGGATCGAAACCTCAGAGAGAGTGTACAAAAACTGGACCCTATATGACAACCATATTAGTCCAAAACAACCCAAAATAGTCAATAAAGAATCCAAACTCTAGGATATAGGGAGGAATGATCATGACAATTGCACCCAAAGGAAACAATACGATGAATGATGGGACATAAAAATGGAAAATAAGGTGTAGACCCAATGTTCACAGATCCACTACCACCCCCGTGAGGGTGGCCATCGATGTAAAGACCGAGAGAAGGGAATCAACATCTTCCACAAATGGAGTATAGGGCGGGATGTGACACTCCCAAATCTATGAGCATGGTAAGGTTTTGTGATGCCCCTAAGTATGACACCAGGTTCCATACTAGGACCAAGGATGAGTGATAGGATTCCAGGCATGTCAAAAATAAAAGGACCCAAACTCAAGAGAGCATAAATATACTCAAGTAACCGCGATCCCAAATTCCAATTAGTGCACAAAGTGCACACTCCTAAGAAAATATACATCCAAAATACAAGCAAACCAAGGAGAGGATATGTAAGCTCCCAAATGCAGCATGTATGTCTCACCTAGGAGAGGATCGAAACTCCCATACACTACAAGCAGAGGTACGTAACCAATTATAGTGGCCCTCAACTTCAACACATAAAGTGACTATGCTGTCTGACCTCTACCTAGAGAGGAAACTCACAAAATAACCTCTGCAAGTACCCCCTGTGATACCTAGGTAAGGAAACTAAGGTCACCTCAATATAATCAATGCTCAGGTGAACAGTCGCAGGAGGGATTGACCGTATGGGTAGGGTAGCAAAGCCCAAAACTCTTGAAAGAGCCCCCAGAATCAAATACAATCCTGGAAATATATATGGTGCTCACAGAAAGTGACAAGGGGTCATCCCAATCACAATCATTTGCACTGCCTCATGCCTAACTCCCGTGTAAGAGGAGCGTCTTGAGAAACACTAATTATATCAAGGATTTCTCTCTCACCTGGACAGACACCTAATTGTTTTGTTTATTGGTCTTGGAGAATTAACTCACAATGAACTATTCCAAGACCCTAAAACCTATTCTTGTTGGTGAACCCTATAAAATAAAAAAGTGTAGTTCATTTTAAATTATGTGTTGATTTTAATGGCTGTAATTACTGAAAGGGAAATCGTCATGCAACTAATGATATGAAGACTCCATAGTGAAATAAAAGTGCACACCTAACAAGCAATGCCAAGTGCAATTTTGTAGAATGAAAAATAGGGTATGCCACTACATGAGATGAATAAATATATATTCCTTTCTAAATTCCAATGCAATCCTTCCTATATGAAATCCTAAACACAACTCCCATCCAAGCAATCCAATGTAAGTGTCTCCTCAACTCCATATCTAAGATGCAACTAAGAGTGCAACTAATTTGTATTTTTCAATATAAAAGCACGAAAAATGCAATAAAAGTCATCTAAAACTCTCAGTCTCTGCAGCAAGTATAAAACACAAGCCCAGCAAGACACTGACACAAAAAAGAGTAATGCACTAATGGCAAAACAAAAAGGATAAATGACAAAAACTAATTTCAAAGAAAAATCAATGAAAAGACGGTCTCTGGTCACAAAAGAAGCATCCAACAGACAACATTAGAACCAAGGAAGACCCAACCACACTCACAACCCACTCAGCAAATTCCCACAACATCAAATTCACCAAAAGGGAGGATGTACATGACTGTTTAAAGAACAGCTGCGTATATATGCTACTTTTGGCCAAAACGCTACATGCATACACGGATTTTGGCCAAAAACCTGCATATATACGTGACTTTTGGCCAAAAATATGCGTATGTACGTGACTTTTGGCCAAAAACCTATGTATACAAAGAAGACAATAGTAGAAAGCAGGCCAAGGGTCAAACCAATAAAGGGGAGTGTCAATGGATGAACATACTATAAAATGCAACATAGAAACAAGGAGAAACAAAGAGCAAGTCAAGAATATCANTCCCAAAGAAAAACAACGAACGTCCTCAATATGGTCGCCAATTTTGTTACGGACAAAACTTCCAATGGCTTGGGGTACCAAAATAGACAAAGAAATCGCAAAAATAAATCCATTCCCAATATGCAAGACAAATAAACATCTAACACTAAAGGATCTTGAAACATACCTTATTTTGGATGGTTGATGTAGATCCCCTTTGAGCTTTTCCAATCTCGCTTGTGTTAGCAATTTTCTCTCTCAACAATCAGCAAACAAGACAAGCATGCTATATAATGGTGTTAGGCCTACTCTAGCATATATAATCAATAACATATAATCATTTAAAAGCATCCAAGGATTCAATATTCATTTAAATACACATTATTGGACAGGAAAAGATATTTCTATTAATATAAATTAGAGATTACAAGAATGACAAGCTCTGTCAGCACGTTTACGAATCGAAGAAACTGATTCTTCCACCTGGGCCTCCACCACTTAAATACTCCATCTCGTGATAGCAAGGTCACAAGAAAAAGAAATCTTGGGAAGAACACAAAGTGCTCCAAGGGACAAAGGGATGCAGACTCAAGTATAAGCTTTGGCAACAATGGACTATAGTTTTATTGCTCTTCAATTCCTTTTCCCTTCAATGTATCCAAAGGGTTCCTTATATAGTGCTTCAATGGGGTAATGGAAGGTCGAATCCGAGCAATCTCAAGGCATATGGAAGGCCAAGAGATAAGTGACTCGGCTCCACATCAAGGAAAACTCCAAAAGTATTTGGACTTTTGCACACATCGTGATGTATGCAGGTTTAAGGGTCATATCTGCATATATACGCGAGAATGGCTTTAAAAGTCGTGTATAGAAAATAATGCATGTTTTTAGGGATGATCTTGGAAACATCAAAGGTACAAAAATCGTCCATGGGGTCCAAAGAGTTTGCAGAGGGACAGGGAAGGCCATAAATGTGTGATCCACCATGTGTGGTAAAATTAGTTGTAACAACACCCTAAAGGGTGTATTATGAACACAGTCTCTGAGACTCCATCCAGACCACAAACACCTTGCAGGTAGCCATAAAGGTTTTATTTTTGGACATACTCCAAGTACCCCTTGGGTATACCTGGAGTCTCCCCTCACCTAATTTAATCCACTCGTTTTTCATATTAACTTAAAACATACCAAGAGACAATTGCAAAACAATTACTCCAAGCACATACAAACACATTTAATCATTTTGTGACTCCATTTTAAGGAATTGGTTTTTTTTTTACGTCTTTCAATATATATATTGTGTGTCATCATTGCGCTTACTTGTGCTTATTTTTCATCTTGTTATATGTGGTTCTCAATTGTTAATTTCAAACTCCTAAGCAACTTATTCAATTTAATACCATCGTACTAAAGTAATTAGCCTTAGTAACTCGTAGTTTATACCCCCCTTGGATTTGTTAGGAGTTTTCCTAAACGGAGGAGCCAAGAACAAGGTGAAATCCTTGACTTGATACTTGACCCCAAGGACACACCGATTGACTTGAATATTTCTGCCATGTCCCCCCCTAGGTGTGTGAAAGGTGGCAACAACTATTATTAAGAATCAATAGTCTCTGATGTTTTTACCATGTCCCTGCTCATGTGGATTCTCTCCACAAGGTATCACATCCCTTGGATTCCTAAGTCATGTACCATGAATAACATGTGGGGACTTTATCTGATGTCTCCTATGAAGACACATCAATACTCCATCTTCAAATAGAGGAGTTTTTCTATACTGTACCAATTTTGTATTGAACAGAGGATTAGTAAGAACGTTGGAAATGCTGCTCATTTGTGTATATATACCATGTATCAAATATAACTTTCTAGAAACCTCATAAATATTTACTACTTTTTAACATGATCTATCTATAGAAACATAGGTGATCTTTCCTCGATCACTATACTAGTCATTATTCATATATCTTTGAATATGTATTCCATTGATCGAGACATATCTATGTTCATATATACTTCTACCAAGCAGGGCCCACAAAACGTGCTTTGTTGCGCATGCCTATGTATAGATTGAAAAGAAAATAATAAATCCTGGGAGCTATGACTAATCCAGATACATCTCAACTAACTTTTGAGATCTTCCAAATCTGATTTAAACTTCAGATTTATCTTCATGTAGATGGCAATGGCTTTTATTCCATCATCCTAAAACTCTTTACAATCTATGTTACACATTTTTCTTTAGCAGAGGAAAATATTATCTCGCGATTTCCATGCCTCTAATCTCAAGATCATAACAATATGCTTGAATATTGTTCTGATCTTCCTTTTGAATTATGAGGATCATGCATGCCTCCTCTTAACAAGATATACATAAACCAGATTCACTGGTTCTTCAGGAGCTAGTGAATCTAGCTTCTCCTTCTCACCAGCTAGATGTGAGAATCATAATATAGGTCCTTCATCACAGATATTTATGCTAATCTATGTCTAAATCCCTTCTTGACATCTGAATGTAAATAAGATAAATTATTTATCTTCAGGAGTCTTTACATCTCTCATAATAGTATTAAGGAATCTATTTTGTCTTGTTCCCAAGAGGCATAGGAACCTCCTAAATTATTCTCTTTCAGGATCTGCCATCAGAATAAATCCACATTCATGTCATTGCTTGTACTACATATGCATTTTCCCTACAGGAAAATTGATTCTAATGGTTAGAACTATTTCATACTTATGAATTTTATTCACATGAAATACTCCCAATATATTAATAATGATTTAAACAGTTATGTATAGATATTAACCAATTGTTTTAACATAACCCATTATAATATTATGTACTTATACAAAACCATATATTAGTCCTATATCAATCCAAAAATTGATATTTTATGAAATAAATATGCAGCCCCATATTCATATCTCATGAAGCAATCATGAATCCCTCTATGTGATATATTATGACCAATTATGTAGTCTTATGTTTACATCTTATGAAACAAGCATGCAACCCTGTATATCATGTCTTGTGAATGAAGTTTTCATCCTTATATCGGTCATATATAAGTATATATCAGTACTAAATGTCTTATATCAGTCCTATATCATATCACATAATATGGACTCATGAGATCGATAACATGCCAATAAAGTGAGAAAACAATGTATATGGTCAACACAATTCCGGGTCCAAGAATTCAGATCTATATGACAATCATGAAACATGAAAAAAATATATATATGATGTATAACATCATATAACAATCAAAATATATAGTACTTATATTTATTGTTTTGTGTGGGCTCCCTCTTGATCTCTCCACCCTTGCAGAGATAGTTGGATTCCTTCTTTATTCACTGCAACTTTAAACATAGAAAAAATTTACTACATGTACTAGAAGGTGAGTCTTTGCATAGGATTAAGGATCCCGTGAAACCAAGAGAGAATTATCTTCTCCTCTAAAGTAAATATTCCTTTCGACATCCTCTTCCTTGGATTATTTCTTTTGAGAAGGTTCAACTCCTTGTACAATGGCGAATGCATCAAGTCATCCTTCTTTCTTCTTTCTTGCAAAACACTCTTTCACAAAGTGGCCCTTATTTCCATAGTAGAAGCATTCAACCTTTTATTTATTGAATTTCTTATTGAACTTCTTATTCTTTCCATGAAATAATTTCTTGGTAGTGAAAGGATTCCTCCCTTTCTTTATTCTTGTCCTGAGGGAAAGATTCTCCTCTTTAGTGATCACACCCTTTCTTTGGATGCACCATTCTTATAATCATGACATAGTATCTCAAATTTGGGATGCTCTTCCCTTCCATTTACCACTGCTAATAAAGTATCCCATGAGGAAGGGATTCCATCGATGACGGTTTGAATAAGCCCATCCTCATCCATCACCACACCGATGCTTACAAGTTGATATTTCACTTGTGAAATATTTCTGAAGAATGATGCTACGATCTCATCCTTCTCCAGATTTAGGTTGTGAAACTTGTTCTTTAATGCCCACATTTGAGTGGGATCCTTCTTCTCATACAAGTTCCTAAGTGTTTCCAAAAAATCATTTGTCATCTTCAATGGTGTGATCACTGACATGAGATTGTCCTTCACAGAGCCATATATAATCCTCTTTTCCTTTGATTGATTTTTCTTGTAATTTATTATAGATGCATCAGTGGTAGGATGCTATACCACCAAAGTCATGAATTAATCAATATCATGATCCTCGAGAATATTTAACACTCTTGCTTTCCATGTGTTGAAGTTGAAAGTACGTTCAAGGTGGTCTTCCAATCGAATGGAGATCGATGTCACAGCTACAATATTTTTCTCATCTCTCCAAGATATATAGAGGCTTAACTTTCTACACACAACTAATCTCTTTCACGCCCTATTCTCTGACACCATGTTAATGCTTGTGCAAAATCGAGGCTTCTTGAACTTTAAAACTTTTATGAAACAATTTCATAACTTTATGAAACTTTAAATCAGCCACATAAGAAACTTTATATCAACCACATAATCATATTTACATCATCCGTCCATGAATATTTAAACTAGCCACATATCATTATTTATATGATCAATATATGAATCTTCAAGAATAAATCATCCACATAAAACAATCACCATAAGAGACAAGATATACCTTGAGAAACCCCTCCAAATACTAAGGATGAAAAACCCAACAATTATTTGAGTATGATAGATAGATTTGTAGATAATTATTTACAACACATAATTAGTGTTAGCACTATGTTTGAATTTTTAAATTATGGACTTGGAGGGTTTGAAAATGATCCTATTTGATGAAATTTTGCGGAAGCTCCTTTCAGGTTATCTGGTTAGCAAGTTCTTTCATCTAGAGTTTTCGGATGGAGAGTGAAATTTGATATATGGTGATAGATCTTTCTGTAGATTGAAACATGCAGCAGTGGAATAAGGGTAAAGTTTGTTAAGCTTCGACATGTTCAGATTCGTGACGAGGAATATTGACGGTGAAAAGAGATTCCGCAGAGTGGAGATGAGAGGAAGGATTTAATATTAAGATTTACAAAGCCCATTAAATGGGTGTGATGTTGGAGGGTAGAGATTGACAAAAGATAAGATCAATGGCTCTAAATCATTCCACGTGGTGAACATGCCTAGAGAAATAAGATTTTTCAAATCACGAAATGAGTTAACAGTTGAAAAAATAAGATGGTGGAGATAAGAGAAGAGGTAGATCTCTGGTCTAGAATGATTCCATGGATTGAAATAGCACGGACAAAGTCAGGATTTATATCCATGGAAAGTGGTAGGGGCTGCGAAGATCTACGATCAGAACAAGATATTGGGTGGATCAACGGGTGAGAAGCATTTTGCAATCAGAAGTTGCTTGAATGATCAGATGAGAAAGGATGGGCAGAATACTAAAGTTCTCAAGGTTGAACGGTCCCGATGAAGGTAGTTTATAGATCTATGGTTGATGTTGATTTCCCCAAATCAAGTTGTGCAGGTTGATAGTGTTGAGTTTTGGTATGAAGATTTGGCGTATCAAAGGATTAGATAGAAAAGATGAACGAATCTACAGTATAGAGTGCATGGAGAAACACAAGGGTTATGCAACATAAAAAACTATAAAAACATCTACATGGAGAAGACGCCCTCACGTACAATATTCCTTCCCGACAGTTAATTGATTTCTCCGATGCCATTTGTGACATACCTACAAGATAAATCATCCCCATGGAAACTCCATCTATCCCAAACCAAATATTTGCCATGTGGCTGGCATGTGAAATCAGAGGGATATCGTGAAATCTAAGATGTGGAGCAGCAAATCTGATCGCCACACAAAGCATGGAAAGCATGACAGAAATAATTGTTCTGATATCATCGTCACAGGAACAAAAGGGAAAAAAACATCCAGTTGATATGCCCTAAAGCGTATGGTCAACTAGTAAGGGTAACGCCCAAAGTCTTTTTTGTAGCCAATAATGAAATTTCATAGCAGATAGGGAGGTGTGACTAGATCTCTAGCATGAAAGGAATCCCTTGGGTCATGTACTCGCTCATGCCTTCACCAGGCTACTTGATGATGAAGTGTGAGATAATGCTGACAGGTCATCCCCATGTCCAGCTCTACAATCCTTTATAAACACCACCTTTCAGAGCCCCTAAGATGCGTAGGATGAGCTAGTGTCGAAGCAAAATTTGAAGTATCATTCTGCTAGAGGTTCTAAGAATCCTAAGAAATTTTCAATGGTGATCTGGTTTGAGAAACTCATCAATCTAGGTGTGTTGTTGGTTGGTGAGTTTGATTCCACGTTCATCTATCACCCTGGTTTTTCACACCAGGGAAGCACTAACCATCGGGGAAAGGATTTTAAGCACTTTGAGAAATACACCTTTTTTCATATATCCATACCTCCAACTGCATGGTGCTTGGGATTTCACGTCCCATGGGTATCCCTCTAGAACCCCCAGATGTAATCGCTACCCCCAAAGCCTCAGTAATTTATGACCATGTTTAACAGCGACTAGTAGGAGCGAATGCTCATACTAGAGCATCAAGGGTCCAAAGTCTTCATCACCTCCTTTGTGAATTCCACTTGCCAACTTTTTTTGAGGTGGTGAGGAGGTCAAAGACACACCCCACCGTATTGCCTGTAGGAGAACCTGCCTCATGGGAGGTGAGGAGTACAATAATGAAAAGCCACTACAGAGGGTTGTTTCTTCCATAAGCAATGCGGTCCTTGTTTAAGTACCCTTGTATAACAATGTTACCAAGAGAGGGGGGAGCTGTGGAGAAGGTTGAGCATTGAAGAGACACAAACTCCCTTGCCAGATTTGAGCCCGTTCAAAAAGTTGCCTTTGATCATGAAATGAAAACAAAGGGAAAAGACACATTCTTGAATTGACAGATAGACAAAGGGTTCTGACCTAGTCAATGCCGAGCCACCAGAAGCATCCTAAGAACCAACAGACTCTACTAGGGAAATGAGCTCATTGTAAAAACATGAAAATGCATGATGAAAAGATAAGGTACTCAAGTTTCAGTTTTCTCCAAGATGTCACATCCTTTTTTGTAAATTTTTTCCTATATTTTCCTAAGCTTGTCAAAATAGTTTTCCATTGTTCATTGCACTCAAAACAAAAACATGAATTTACTCCTGTATATCCTTCTTTACGAACAGAAAGTAGTTCATCCTCCTGTACATTTGATTTTGATTAAGGTCCTTCATTCAAGCCGCATGACATTAAAGATCACCCTTGTGAGCCTCATGAAACCATAGTTGATAATATATCATTCCCACATAGCTTTGTTCCTTCCAATATTCCCAACCGATACAGACCACTTCACTTACCTCTTATTCTTCATGGTTTCCCTACAAAGAACTACAAGTATCTCCCTAAGTTTGATGGAGAATCCAAGAACCTTATAGCTAAAAACATTTACAAGTATTTGAATATTTCCTTGACCTCTTTGAAGTAGAACATGATGATGTTTGCATGAAGTATTTTTCCCAATCCTTGCAAGGAGATGTTAAGGAATGGTTTAAGCACTTGCAGCCTGAATCCATCACTACATGGGAAGAGATTTCTGAAATATTTTTGAAATTTTGGGGTAAGAGGAGGCCATAAGACCAAATACTTTCAGAGTTCTATTCCTTGAAGAAATAGGAGGGTGAAAACATGTCTAGTTTTAATAGGAGGTTTGCAAGCTTTTACTATAGCATGCCAAAAGAAATCCAACCTCTTGAAAACGCTTTTAAAATTTATTATGCAACTACCTTTCCTCTTGAACTGTCGTTACTTCTTTTGGAGAGAAAGTTAGTCACATTGCAACACGTGTTTATTGATTATTTGGGGGTTGAATACAATATTAATATGTCTAAAAACATTTTAGACCAAGATAGTGGTGGTAAAATGGAAAGGAAATAAGAATTGGTTGAGCCACATAAACAAAAAGAAACATCCTCTGTGCATCTCAAACATTCTCTTAGTAAACAGAAAAATGATCAACCCAATGATGTAAGAGAAGATAGTTTTACTAATTTGTTTTCTGAAGATTGCAATCAGCATGTTACAACTTCTGTTAGTGGTGATTTTAAAAAGTATTTCACTATTCCCATATATGGTGAATATGAGGATGAATACTTGGATGTTATACCCAAAACACCAACTATAAATTTTGTAAATTCAAGGCCTGTTAGTAAAGAAAATCTTACTGTGATCCAAAGTCAAAAGGCTGAAAAAAGAAAGGATAGTGAGTGTGCTGAGGGTGGCTATTTACCTTTGTGTTATTCTTCATTTGAAATGATAAGAAAAGCACTTAAGGCTTCTAAACATAAAAAAAAAATGAGGATATGGAAAATTTCATGAAATTTTTATAAGTAGAAGATGAGGAGGATGGAAAATCATGCAGTCAATCTCAGCTTTTGAAAAAATCAGTGGTTTGCAATGAGGAATTGGATCACAAAGAAAGAGGTAACGGTTCTCAAATAAATTCTTCTTTAATTTTTTTCACATTCAGAGATTTCATCTCGAGAGGAAGGATTTTGTTTGCTTGATTCTATTGGAGAAAAGAGTGATATTTATGTTGAAGCATATAAGGAAGGTGAATTTTTAAATTCATAAATTTTGAATGAAACTGTGGATATCACATTTGGAAACAATCGTGAGAGTTCTTTTCAAAGTTCTTTTGAAGATCAGTTTGACAGTATGCAAGAGGATTTACTTTTTGGACAACCTTGTCATGACAAACATGTGATTGAGTATGTTGAAATTTGTCATGCTTTTCATGATCCAATATCAGAGTACATGGATAGATTTTTCAGATGGGGTAGTTGGTTATATATTTGCAGCAAAGGACATACTTTTCATCATAACCTTTTTCCATTTTGTTCCCATGTTCTAATTTCAATCAAGCATGAGGAAGAAACATAATTATTAGATAAATTGCTTGATTGGCTTCATTGGAAGTCAGATTTTACTTGATTGGGCATTTGTGCTCAGTTAAGTAGGATAGGTAGGTTTGAATAAGCTCAACATGGAGAGCATTTCTTTCAACAGTTTTTAGTTTAGTTTCATTTTCAAACATAGTTAAGTTACATGTTAAAAGTCTGCAATTATAGTTGTTTTTCAGTTTTCAGAGTATGGATAGGTGACAATTTACAGATTAAAATGAATTTGTTTGCAGCAGTGGTTCATTTTATGGTTTAGCTCAGAGCAGGTTGAGGGTTTCAAACAAATATAGGGGGGAACCCAATGGATCTGGCACCTAGTCTACAGGTTTCTTTGCTACCTCGGTGGGAGGATAACATCCCTAGTGGACCTAGCTGTTAGCACTATATTTGAATTTTTGAATTATGGAATTGGAAGGTTTGAAAATGATCCTATTTGATGAAATTTTATGGAAGCACCTTTCAGGTTATTTGGTTAGCAATTTCTTTCATTAGGATCCATCGGATGCAGAGTCTATTTTGATCCATGGTGACAGATATTTTTGTAGATTGAAACATCTAGCAGTGGAATAAGGTTAAAGTGTGTTAAGCTCTGATGTTCAGATTCATGATGAGGAAGATCGAGGGTGGAAAGAGAATCCGAGGAGTAGAGACGCGAGGAATTATTTAATATTGAGATTTGCGGAGCCCATTAAATGGGTGTGATGTTGGAGTTTCGATATCGATACAAGATAAGATCAATGACTTTAAATCATTCTGCATGGTAAACATGCCTCGAGAAAGAAGATTTTTCAAATTGCAAAGTGAGTTAACGGGTGAAAAAAATGGATGGTGGAGATAAGAGAGGAGGTAGATCTACATTCCAGAATGATTCCATGGATTGAGCTAGCACAAACAAAGTCAATATTTTGATACGCGGAAAGTGGTAGGGGCTATGAAGATCTACAGTTGGAACAAGAGATCTAGTGGATTGATGGGTGCGAAGCATTATGCAATCAAAAGTTGCTTGAATGATCATATGAGAAACGATGGGAGGGATACTAAAGTTCTAAGGTGGTATGTCACAAATGGCATTGAGGAAATCAATTAACTATCGAGAAGGTAGATTGTATGTGAGGGCGTCTTCTCCACATAGATGTTTTTATAAGTTTTTATGTTGAATAACCCTCATATTTCTCCATGCACTATGTAGCATATATTTGTTCATATTTGCAATATAATCCTTCGATACACCAAATATTCGTACAAAAACTGAACACTATCAACCTGCACAGCTTGATTTGTGGAAATCAACATCAACCGTCGATCTCTAAAGTACCTTCATCTGGATTGTTCATCAGAGGTGCAAAGTCTTAATCACCACCTTTGTGAATTCCACTTGCCAAATTTTTCTAAGGTGGTAAGGAGGTCGAATACACACCCCACCATATTTCTTGTAGGAAAACCCACCTCATGGGAGGTGAGGAGTACAGGAATGAAAAGCCACTGCAGAGGCTTGCTTCTACCAAAAGAAATGCGGCCCTTCTTCAAGTCCCCTTGTATAACAATGTTACCAGGAGAGGGGGGAGTTGTGGAGAAGGTTGAGCATGGAATGGACATAAACTCCCTTGTCTGATTTGAGCTCATGCAGAAAGATGCCTTTGAGCATGGAATGAACACAAAGGGAAAATACACGTTGCTAACTCGATAGACAAACAAAGGGTTCAGGCCTAGTCAACGACGAGCCACCATAACCATTTTGAGAGGTCATTTTCATGGCTCGCAATCTCAGAACCAGAAACTTTGTTCTTCC
Organism: Pseudotsuga menziesii; assembly: GCA_001517045.1. NCBI lineage: Eukaryota > Viridiplantae > Streptophyta > Pinopsida > Pinales > Pinaceae > Pseudotsuga > Pseudotsuga menziesii. Next base: position 51,092 of record LPNX010475360.1, read on the forward strand.
ACCTAGACCGAGCACACGCATTTGCTCCATGATGTTTGTTTAAATATATGTAAACTATGGCGTAATTACCACGCTCTAGTTGTTAGTGTTTTGATTATGACTGTAAATAGTTTCAGGTCATATTTAGAGGATTAGCCTCGAGGTTCTAAAATGTTATAAAAAGCTCCTCGATGAGGGAGATGGGGGTTTTTTTCAATATCGGAGAGGCTCTCATTGTAATGGGTTTCAATTTTTCAGTAGATGAATGAAATTTGCAGAGGAGGAACGTTAAACCTCTCATGGCAAAGATTCCTGTTCCATTTTTTCTTCAATAAGTAATTTCTTTATGTGACTGTTTATCCTATTTCCCACTCCATTTTTTATTTTGTTTCATGCTGGAGAAATAGTGTATATGGGCCAGAATTCATCTTGCATGCTCTAGATCCATTGTTCAAGCATTTTCAAAACATTTTCTTTTGAAGTTTTGCAGAATTCACCCTAGTTAGGTGCTCTGTTTGATGGGTTGTCCCCTTCTGTCTGCTAATCAACCTGGTAATACCTCCAAATTGAGGAAACGGTGTCTACCTTTCCTTTGTCCATAAACCTTGACAATTCCTACCTCCTACAACCTATTTTAGACCTGATTGTTGACTCCATTTTCCAATGGTCTCCTCCATGATTGTCCCACCAAACTTTATAAAAACAAACTTTTATATTCATAAATCTAACCTTCTCACTGTCTTTGATTGAATATATTGAGTATGAAAACTTTGTAACCTTCTAACTGTCTTTTATTGAATATATTGAGTATGAAAACTTTGTAAATAGTGAGAGATCCCTCTCTGACTGTATTAGGTCAAAAATATAGTCTAAAGTGGTTCTGATGTTAACTCAGGATTTACCTTTCCAAAACTTGGGTACATTCTAAGTGTTAACAAGTAGATTTCCCAATAAGAGATGTCACCATAGCAATAGAGAAGAGATATCCAATGCATGTTGTTGAAAATGTAACTTCATAATTAATCTATTGTATATTATTATTGTATTTTTATTATGCCTCCATCAAAGAATTTTATCCTCCATTCAGGGATGTCATTCCTGTATTTGTTCATGCTAGAATATCAAGGTAAAACCTTTGTTGTAATTTGGGTCAATAGTTGATAGAAAAACAGGATCGTAGAATTATAACAATTAAACAAGATGTAAATATTAAAAACATTACAAGAGAGACATAGATATAATGTGGTTCACCCAACATGGACTATGTCCACACATAAATTTCTAGTCCTTTATTATTATACCATCCATCATAATGAAGGGATAAAACTTGTAGTAACCTCATTTATCTTCCTCTTTACACTCTCATAGTCTCTCTCACACAATCACAGAGATTGTTTTACAATGCTAGAATATAATACAAAATCGCATTACAATTCTTTCCTTTTATGTGTGAATTACCATGGGAAAATACTACTGTTCACCCAATATCATGGCCCCGTAAACATACCAAAAATTTCTTTTAGGGGATTTTCCCCCGCACCCCCACAGTTGGGATGAGTGTATAGTAAAATTGGGGTACAAATACAGCCGGAAAATAACATCTCTAAGCCTAGAAGATCAGGCTCCACAACCAATAATATCCCACTTGGATATTAATCACAACAACTCCATCATTGTTGCACTTGTTGGAATGTTACACCTAAATCTCACCACCATCATCTTATGAGATAGGTATTTCCTTTTCTGCTCCAATCGCTCATATTTTTTTCTAGAGAAATGAAAGGAAGAAAATTGTTCCCATGTATTTTTCCTTGTGTTGAGCTAGTAACGCACCTTTCCCATTGATAAAAAACATTACCTATGTCAGAAACACACCTTTTACATGTGCAAAGGGAGGTTATGTTCCTCTTTTACCCCCTTAACACCAATTTTTCCCCTCATTGAAAGTATGGTGCTTGATTTTTAAAGGAAAAAAAGGAAGCTTCGAGAGGCTTCTCGAAGCTTTCCTCCGTGGAGTCTCATCCCTATGGTTTAGAACCACCTAGAGATTGATATCCTTCATTTTAGGATCTTCTCTCCACCTCACCCATGATATCCTCAACCTAGCCTATCCTCCCATGCATTTAAATATTGGGTCATCCCCCATGGGAAAGGGGAGGAAGAGTTGTGTTAAACACCCAAACTCTGTCAAAATAATTCTTGAGTTATTACAGGCAAGGTGAAGTTAGAGGCAAGGTGAAGTTAGAGGCAAGGAGCCATTGGAAGTAACTCTCAACACCAAGGCATAAAAGTTGCAGTCTCTCAAATAATTTCTAATTAAAGGTGTCTTTTCTTTCCCATATTTGTTGTATCATTTGTATCTATTGTTTGATTCCTTAGTCACAAGCATAGATCTGATTTATTATCTTGTATGCTATCATCTTTCTCTTGTTATCTTCAATCTTTTAGAGGTTCTTCTCCGGTAGCAGAGGAGAAAGCTTAAAGAATAGCGAGGACAAGCTTTAAGGGAAGAATTTTGGCATTGTATTCAAGCAATTGACCAAATATAGGGAAATTTTAACATTTTAGGTTTTTGTTTTGTTCTAGACCTGTATCATTCATATCTAGCGAAACAACTTCTCTCCGTAGAAGGTGAGAATTTCTATCTACATGGACTATGATCTGAACCTTGGAATTGAAAAAATTCTCTTATTTACATTCATTGTTGAAGGCCAATTCAAACCGAGCAGGAACTCAGTTTCTCTCTGGTTACTAACTTTATTAACATGTCTACGGGATTCTGACTAGTATGTATCTTTTCCAAATTTAACAGTTCATCTTCTATAATAGATCTTCCAAAATGGAACTTGAGTTGGATATATTTAGTATCCAAATCAAAGGATGAGTTATTTGAAAAGATGATAGGCACTCTGGATGTCTCTGTACAACCTGATATTCTCCTGCTTCTTACCCAATTCCTCTATGAACCTCTACAAGCAAATCATCTCTTTACTAGCCTTTGTAGCAACGACATACTATGCTTCCATTGTTGACAGTGAAACAACCTTTTGTAGTTCTGAAATCCAACTTACTGTTGTTCCACCTGTGGTAAAAACATACCCTATGGTGCTCCTCCTTATATATTTATCACCTTCCATATATGCATCAACATATCCCTGTAGAAAGCGTTTAAACCTCCAAAACATAATGCATGAGAATTGGTACCTCTCAAATACCTGAGAATCCATTATACTACTTTCCAATGCTCTTTACCTGGATTGTTCATATACCTGCTCACAACTCCCACTGCATGTGCAATATATGGTCTTGTGCAAACCATGGCATACATTAAGCACCCAACTGTTGATGAATAGGTAACCTTGGACATGTATTCTATCTCTTCATGTGTCTTGGGACATATCCTGTTACTTAGTTTTAAATGGATTTCCAAAGGTTTACTAACTGGTTTTGTATTCTACATTCTCAACCTCTGCAACACATTTTCTATGTACTCACCTTGAGACAATGTTAATTTGTGATTTTTCATATCTCTTGTTAGTCTCACACGAAGGATTATCTTTGAAACACCCATATCCTTCGTCGCAAATGATTTAGCTAGTTTTATTTTGAGCACATTTATATCCTGCGTATTAGACCCTACAATAAGCATTTAATCCACATACATTAACCATATAATATATATTCCATTATCTAGCCTCTCAAAATAAACACAGTGGTTAGGATGGCATCTACTATAACCCTATTCTATCACAAGCTTATGAAATTTTAAATATCACTTCCTTGGAGATTATTTGAGGCCGTACAAGCTCTTATTCAGCCTGCAAACCAAATTCTCCTTCCCTTTGACCTCGTACCCTTATGTCTAATGCATATAAATATATTCCTCTAAATCCCCATGGATAAAGGTTGTTTTTACATCTAACTATTCAATATGCAAATCCTTTAATGCCACTAGACTTAAAATAGTCCCAATTGAAGTCATTTTAACAATAGGATAAAATATTTCATCAAATTCCATACCTTTATTTTGTGAAAACCCCTTTACAACAAGTCTAGCCTTGCACCACTTCTTGCCTCCATCTTCTTCCTTCAACCTGTAAACCCATTTATTCTACAATCTTATTTTTCTTCCAAAAAAATCAACCAAATCCCAAGTCTGGTTTCTTGCTATTGAGTCCATCTCCTTATCTATTCCTTGCTCCCACTTATTTCTAGTTTCTATCGTCATTGCCTCTTGATAACATTCTGGGTTCACAACAATCAGTCATCAATAAATATTATAGCGAAGTAGATAATCATTTAGGGTGTCACGTCCCCACCCCTCTACCAAAGAGAGGACGTGACTAATGCCTATAGAAACCCGGGAAACTAGCCCCATTAACATGATATAAAATGCATGAAAATTAAAAGCATAAATAGATGTATAAAATATGCAATCTACAACGGAAGCATACACATTCAATCATTCACAAACCTATTGTTCATACTCATGAAACAAGCAACAATCATCATGTTCAACCATTTAACATGTTCATGACAATTTATGAATAAAATACAAGTGCAGAGTTAAATACAAGGATACTTATCTTGACAAGAAGCTTCCTCACAACTAGCTATGTCACTGCAACGTTGCACCCAACCATAGGCTAGTGTGCTTCTTACTCTCTCAACATCACCGCCACCCCTGAGCTAGGCATGATTTCCACAGGGAACTAGGGGACACAAACTTACACACAGCAAGGCCAAACACCCAATGTCAAGCCAATAACCACATCCAAACATGGTCATCCCACTAACAGAAGGATTCTGGGACTTACTCAGCCAAGCCAACATAGGGATTGTTGAGCCGCAAAAAGACGACATTTTATTCATCATTTCATGTACTATATATCACCTTATTCCATTATATCCTTCTATAAAACCATTAATATTCACCTCTTTCATAATAAATTGGGTTTATAATTACTATTTTCCAAATCATTTATTTTTTAGTATTTTGAGTGAATTTATGGTTAATTGTTGAGAAAAATACATTTTTTCATTATACTTTAAAGTTGGGTGAGTTTGGTGATGTGTGCAGGTGTATTTGAAGACTTTAGCAAGCTCAAAAGTGGCCACCTAGCCTCATATTCGAATTTCATCTTCCAAATATGAGCTAACTTCAAGGAGAATTTCATGGACATGTGGAGAGAATATCTCATCCAATATTTGGTTGAGGATTTAAAGGGATGAGTTGTATATTTGTTGAGGATTTGGGGGGATGAGTTGTCTATTTGTTGAGAATTTTAACAGATAGGTTGAGAGAATAGTGGATCTGTAATTATGATTAGTTATCTTGGATTTATGTATAAATAGGAGGGCTCTCTCCTCATTTTGGTTAGAGGCCTCTCTAGTGGTTTGGAAGTAGAATATAGTATAGATATCTTTCAGCATTAGTCATTCAATAGATGCTGAGTATTATGTAATGGAAATGATTCTTATTGCACCTCCTTTGACTCTCTTATATTAATATAGATTTCCAACAATTTCTTTCTTTATGAGTTGTTAGTGTATATTTCCAGTTATGTCTTGTTTACGAATTGTTAGCATAGGTTTATCGTGAGCTCACCAATTATTGTTAATTTCTTTGTATCAGTTATTGTTAATTGCTTTGTACCAGTTATTGTTAATTGCTTTATACCAATTAATTTTATTTTCTTTATAACAATTTATTTCATGCATTCTTATGTTTTCTTAGATCAGATTCATTTCCGACAATTTCCTGTTTTTTAGATAAGATTTATTTTTATGTCATTTCCTGCTTTATCAAGTTTAATTTAATTACAGTCATGTATTTTGAATTTTAGTTATAGATTAAGTTTAGTGACACTCTGCCCCTGCATATATTTTGTTTGTGCCTCACAATTTTACGCTCTCTCCGGGTTGACAATTAAATCATTGGAATTCTATTATAATTTGTTTAATGTTTTTACACAACATTTTGGCGTCGTTGCCGGGGAGGTGCTAAAAGGGATCAGAGTATAGATAGGTAGATAGTCTGTTTTTACTAGATAGAAAGGGGGAGAGGAAACTGTAAGACATAAATACGACTTCACCATGAAATTTCCGTGGTGTAACAGCCAGAGGCATCCACTTTAGTGGGTTTCCCCAAAGCCTTGATTGTTTTCTGCAAAGTGTTTATTTTTCTGCAAGTTTTTTACTTTTTCTGCAAATGCAAGTTTGTTTTAAGCAAGTTTTCATTTTTCATTTACAGTTTTGTAGTTTAAAGTTTGGATTTCTTTCATTTTTGGGTGCCTTTATTTCATACTAACTTGTTTTAATTTTATATGTTCATTTTTGCTTTATGCATATTTTTGGTGCACTTTTTATTTTTCTATTTTTTTTTACTAACTCATTTTGTATTGTGTTTTTCATTTGTCATGTACTTGTTTTTCATTTTTTTTTTTTTTAGCATTTGATTTAATTTCAGTAAAATGATGAGCATAAGCCTAGAGTGGTTCACTCAGATCCTAGCAAAAGTTGGGATCTCCTCTTCTTAAGAAGAGGAGATCTTGACAACAATAAAGGATGAAACCCCTCTTCCTGAAGCAAACAAGGAAGAATCGGCAGTTGAAGAATCATGCATATCAAATGAAGAACACCTATTCAAATTGGAGATTGAAGAGGATGAAGAAGGGATCTCGGGTGACCATCATGCAAACAGAAGCTCCATCAGGCAATGGTTCCAAGTAAGTATTAGGTTAGATCGTTTTTGTTTTTGTTTTTATTTTGTTAATTTACACTTACAATTTGAATATATTAGATTTCATTTTGTGAAATTAAATTTGAATTTCTATTTATTTTTGTTACATAGATGGCTACAATGGCAGTTTCATTACACTTAGATGATTGTGAATTTCAATTAGAGTAAAGTAGGTAGATTTTAGCTTTTATTTCTAAACAAGATTAATGTAGGATGCTTTAATTTGTTTTAATTAATTGTTTATTGAAATTTTCATTTTCTTGCCCTATTTACTATTCTGTTTTTAAAATAGTTTAATCCTTTAAATTTAAAAATATTTATAAAGAAAAGAAAAAAAAAAATTAATATATGTCTTTTTAGTTTGAATTTTTTATTTATTTATTTTCATGCTAGGAATAAAGAATAAATTAGGAGTTAGCTTCTTTTTATGAATAATTAGTAAATAAACAAATAAAAATAATAAAAATTTATATAATTTTCGTTTTAGTTTGACACATTCCTTTGTTTCTTTTTTTAAAGTTTTTAATATATATATATATATATATATATAAAATAAAAAAATTCCCTTTATTTTTGCTAGGGATACAAAATCCAGTTTGTATTTGAGGATATTCTAAAATAAGATTAAAAATATATATATAAACCAATTTTAATTTTAATTTTCCTCTATAATTCTTTGGTTTAGTATACAATTCTTGTTTTAAATCTTGGTTTGTAAAAAATAAAATAAAAATAGATTTAGTTTATAAAAAGTAAAAGTTATATAATAAAAATGCTCCCCTTTCATTGACACCTTTATAATTTTTGTTAGGAATAAAAATTTATTTTATATCTGCCTTAAAAATAAAAATTTAAAAAGAGAATATAAAAAAATTTTAATTAAAATTTAAGTATCTTTGTTAAAAAATTTAGTTTCAATAGATTTGTAATACTAATTTGATAAAACCTGCAGACATCAGATATTAGGATATAATAAAAATAATAAACATTATATTATAATATATATATATAAAAACAATGCAACTTTTAATATTAATGTATATAAAAAAAGTAAAAAAATTACAACAAAAATTATATAAAATAAAAAAAAATGTGTTTCATCCTTTTATGCACAATTGCAAACAATCTGTTGTACAAAACTTGCAAACATTCCATCTTTCGATATGTGCGTTCTAATTATCATTCGATATGCGCCTTCGACCTATCTTTCGATTTGTCTTTCAATCTAACAAACCAACAAACATAGAATAGAAAAATTCAGTAAAAATGAAAAATGAAACATGAAACATTCAGGTCTTTGCTAGCCCACGTAGAATCTGGAACAAACAAACAAATAAAATCGAAAACAACATAAGACATAAAAATAATAAATAAGCAAAAACATAATAAAGAATATTGCAATATTGTAACGAAGGAAGATGTTGTGGAATAGAAACTATGCAAAATCTTAACTACGGACACTAGTTAGGATTACCCCTATTCAGTCTTGTAGGTGGCACTGAATCAAATAAAAAATAAGATGGTCGCTTTCTATTTAACATAAAGGAAGACTCAATTCCACTCATAGCTGATCATTGGGGGATTGATATTATCAATATGAATCCTTCTGGGAGCTTCTCCTTCAAACTGTGACATCTCCATCGCATCAGCTAATCGGTTCTTGATACAACAACCGACACATCTCTGACACATCAGTGCTGAGATCTCCTCGATAACAAACACCTACCTGATGCGATGGACACTTTTCATAAATGAATTACATCTATCTCATGGTGTGAGGCAGTTGTAATATCTTCTAACATTGACATCGAAGTTTACATAAAATATGAAACAAATCGAGATTCCAGGCGAGGAAGTCGGATCGTAGTACACCACTTCAACTAACCTTACCTTATCTCTTTGAATGGTTTTTTATCTTCGGGATTAATTTCTCTCATACCTTCCTGCCATGTCATCTCCTAGGTTAAGTATCAATATTTCATCTCCTCTACGATTGGTTGGTACATTAAAACTATGTACCAAGTTGTCCACCTTTCCTTCATGCAGCAATCTCCGTTCGGGCTAATGGAGACGAGGTATCACAGAAACAGTCCAAAGCGAAATAATATGCAGGAAACTCTGTCTCAGTAAGGTGACAGATAATTCCTTAACCCTAGCTACATGGAATCATCTTGTACAATCAACCTCATCGTATTCTTTGTTGTACAATATTATTTCAGTGATAAAATGGCATGATTAGAACAAATATGACGCCAATTATGGGACGATCTCAATAATGGTTTTCATTACTCTTTATCGGTGCAAAAATGGTGATGGAGAGCATTATCATGTACATTGTCATCCTGGGTCAAGCTTAGTTGATATCTCAAGTACAAATGACAATTCTTTTGATCTTTGGCACATTATTCCTTTTAAATATAAGGCAGAGAAGGATATTGAGGAACATGGTATCTATGGTCATTTGTGAAAAATGGTTACATTTCATAAACAAAAAGAGTGGTGGCGGTCTTGCTTCTATGAATGCATGCCCACAGAAAACTAGGAAGCCTACTCAGAATAAAAATATGTTCATGAATCAAAACTAAATAGTGTTGATGAGTGGGTGCACTCCCCCATGGCCTGTAGCTTGACCAATATGCTTTATAAATGCTCCAGAGGTGGGTAGACTCAAATCACACACCTCAGCCGAAAGTCATCTGATAGGAATCCACTTGTCAGTTTTATAAATCAACTTGCAGAGTTCCCAAAGACCAAAAGGTTATACATGGCAGCTGCTTCGGGTCTATAATCTGGCTTCATGGCTTCATGGTACCTTCATGGGCTATTTGGTTGATAAGTATTTTCCAGAGTTCTGGCTGAACGGGCTCTTTATTTCATCTCTATTGCTAAGCCTCTTACCACGAATCGCCAAATGAAAAATATTGAAGCATCTTATTCACGGAAACAAGTCAGTTCACCATAATATATAATTTAAGACTGGTACTGGTATTGATGTATTATTAATGTACTGGTCTTGTTGTTTTATGCATATCATTAGAGTAACTGAGACTTTATTTTATTTACTATATGATCAATATAAAGGATAAATCAACATTTTTGTGGATGGCTCAATTTGACATGTCCTCCTAGGAATAATTTTATGCATATATACTCAGAACTAAACAAGTTTCCTATGTGTTGTTTTATCTGCGTTGAACAAAATCATTTATGTTTAAACATAATTTGAGCATGGACTCCCTATTTCTCATTGGTGGTATTCACTAATTATTTTCTGAACAGAGCTACAAATGAGAAATTGTAATATGTCAGTTCTATAAGTTTTTAGTTCTGAGTCAAATATGTTTTTTTTTTGTTTTTGAAAGCAAAACAATGGCACATTTTTTTTTTCTTTTCTGTCAGTGATAGCTTTTTATTTTGAGGATATAGTCATAGGAGGTCATCTTGGTTTTAAATCTCATAAAGATTCATACGTATATCTTGGGCACCAAATGATTTTTGGAGGTTTCTTAGTTTTGCTACATGTTGAAGGTTGTTTTGGATGTACAGAAAACACCTGATAATTGTATTATTCTGTTCTACTTGAACAGAAATACCTTTTTCGAAAAAAAAAAGGTGTAAAGTAAGAAAAACCTGAAACTAGGAATTACAATAGCTTGTACCCTAGTTAGGAGAATAAAGAGCCTTAGTACCAAATCCTTCTAGGTCCTTACTCACAAATTTCATCAAATAGTCATTAGTACTAAGATTTGCATCACTAAAATAATAGTCCACTATTCTAATCAATATAATAATGACAATATTCATTGCATATGTATTCAAATGTGAAACTAAAAAATAAAGAACCTGTCACTGTCGGTTGATCCAACTAATGAATTAGTATGAGGTAGCATGGTTTTTTATTTCATTGGGCATTAAACATGCCACGATAAAGTGATTTGTTTTTTGTTTTTATTATGATAGTTGGTAATTTGTCTCATTCTAAAACAATTAAAAAGTTTTTAAAAATTTTAAAATAAAACTCAAATTAGTTTATATATATATATATATATATATAAACTAATTTGAGTTATATATATATATATATATATATATATATATATAATAAATTAGGGATTTCTCTTTGATATACTATTATATATATAATAATAAACATAATAATTGTTTTATATTTTTTAAACACAATTATTTTTATATTTTTTTATACATAATAAAACTTCATATTCATATATAAAATTATCAAAATTAAACCCATAAAAATTGTTTTTATAAATAAATAAAATATAAAAAACATATAAAAAAACAGTAATAATAAAACATTATTATAACACAAAAATTAAAATTATATATTAACATTAGGAAAATAAACAAAATATAAATATAAAAAAATAATTTAAGAAAAACATAAAATAATTAATAAAATTAATATGCATCTTTGAAATAGAAGTCTTAGCTGCTGTCGCAGCCAAGCCTTCTTCTTGATTTTTATTTTTACATAGTGAGACCTAGCACATCTTTCATTTGGGGGAGGTAGGTGTCTTTTTCAAGATGTCAAATTTACCATATAAATCGCTTGTTTGCACACTCCTCTCTATTCAAATCATTAAGATAGCTTGTTGGTCGACCCTCTCTCTTTATTATGCAATCATTACATAAAGATGCACTTATTTCAAAAAGTATGATAACATTACCAAAAAAAAATCAAAACCAAAAACATACAAATAAATAAAAAGTATTAGTTAATAAATAAAATCAAAAAAATTTAACTGAATTTAGAATTTTCTCAAAATTTTATGATCATTGTGCTAACTTGTTTTTACAAGTTGCTCAAAAACAAGTTTCGACAAGAAGGGTTGCCACTTTCAGGTATAAAAGAATTTCATTTATTTTCTTTGACTTGGTTTGTTAAGCACATATTTTTTTGAATTTTCAATGCTCTCACAAGTTGGTTGCAGGAAAATGTTAACCTTTTGCAGATTTAAAGATAAACGAATGACGTGTAGAAATAATTTTCAGAATCACATAATATTTTCAGAAAAAATGTTCCATTGAAATCTCTAAGTAGTTGAGTTTTCCCTTGCATATGTCATGAGATTTGCTTCCACAAAGAATCCTTTCAGAAACTCATTGCACCATGTCATGATTATTTACCCTTTTTCCTTCCAATCTTGTTCGTCATCCATGTCAGAGTCTACATTCTTACTGCCTTATATATCATGACTTCCCGCCTGTATACCTTTTCTAAGTTGCACATACTTTCCTCATTTTCAGTTTATCTTTTGCCTTTTCAATAAAACCATTTAGATTCCTTTCCATGACTAAATTGCTTTTTTACCCCTGCTATAAAAATTGTTTGACCATGAGATATTTTATCTATAGTCCTACCTCTCATTATGTACAAATCATGTTGACTGATGTGGGATTCCTTAAGGCCCACCTTTCAACAAATCTTTCCCCATCGACCTCAGCACATTATCTGGGATAGAGACTAGAGTTCATTTCAGTACCTTGAGGCTTGCATGCCTTAATGGCAAGTTCTCTCACTGACAATCATGCGAATACATCAATGTCCCTTCATCGTTGGATCCTGCAAGTGTGTGAGGACCCTGCAGCAAACAAGTAATAAAAATACACGATATAGCAGCAGAACTCAAAATCACTTTTATATTAATTGCAGGACACTTCGAGGGGGCAACCTCCTTTGAGCAAGCTCAATACAAAATAAATTCACGATGCCTTCCTTGGCCTCAACACACACTTATATACTAAAAATAGGCTCCAATACTATGGGTCAAAACCATGGGCCAATATAAACTATGGATCAACAAATACTACAGGCGGCTTACAAAGCATATGCGCCCAACAACAATAACACAAACTATGGATCAACAATTACTATGGGACGACTTACAAAGCATATGCATCCAACAACAATATACTAACACGGTAAAGAGAAGGATTGACATGGGTTCCTAACAAAGTGGCTCGACATCAACTCATTTATTCACACTTTGCACGATGTACTTAGGTACCTTGGCACTCATTGACATCAATGGTGAGATTTCCTCGCATTGGTTAACGACATTCATTAATGGTCAGTAATCCAATGATTTCTTTCCATGTTCGACATCGACACATTTATTTGCATGGTAAGAATTGTACCATCGGGTTTTGTAGCAGGTGAAGACTATATTTTTTTTTCATGATCATCATCAACAGTTTTATAGCAGCATACTTCAACCATATGAGAGTACCACAGTTCTACTTTTAGCTCTCATATTCTACTTCATCCAACCAAGCAGAAATTCAGATCCTTCACATCCAGCAATAGTATCAACCACATTCCTCTTGTATAGTTCACCATCTTTTTGGGTAAGTGGAGGTATGTTGTTTTATAATATTTAACCATGTAATTCCTTAAATGCTAGAAAATGAATGAATTTGGAAAATTCCCTCACTACATTCCCTTTCTCACTTTTCATAAACCTAATACATCTTAAGTTGGGGAGGGGGACTATTCATTATCATTTTACACATTCATCATCTCATTTACCCTTAGTCAACATGTCTTTCCCAAACTATGCTATATATATATATATATATATATATATATATATATATATATATATTGGCATGATTCATAATATGAAGAAAAGGCTTTCTAATATACATTGATGGTTCATCATTTCTAATGCATAAATCTTATGTATTCCGTCAAAAATAGAAATAAAACAAACAAATATTGTTAACACAAGAACCAACATTTGTTATGGTTGTTACACAAGAACCAACCACAAAAATATATTAAAAAAAAAGAGAAAAAAACAGAAAGAAGTCACTACCACTCATGCATTTCAAAATCATGGAATGATTTACTATTACATATCATCATCATGTAAAGCCTCAGCTACAATCTAAAAGTTTTAAAGGAATCAATGCATAGTTGCATGAGGACATGCAAATAGTCAAGTTGGGGGGTATGTTGAGCCGCAAAAAGAACACATTTTATTAATCATTTCACATACTATTTGAGTATTTTTAGTGAAGTTATGATTAATTATTGAGAAAAATAACATATTTTCATTATACTTTAAAGTTGGGTGAGTTTGGTGATGTGTACAGGTGTATTTGAAGACTTTAGCAAGCTCAAAAGTGGCCACCTAGCCTCAGAATCGAATTTCATCTTCTAGATATGAGCTAACTTCAAGGAGAAGATCATGGACATGTGGAGAGAATATCTCATCCAATATTTGGTTGAGGATTTAAAGGGATGAGTTGTAGATTTGTTAAGGATTTGGGGAGATGAGTTGTCTATTTGTTGAGAATTTTAAGGGATAGGTTGAGAGAATAGGTTGGATTTATGTATAAATAGGAGGGTTCTCTCCTCATTTTGGTTAGAGGCCTCTCTAGTGGTTTGGAAGTATAAGATAGTCTAGATCTCTTTTAAAGTTAGTCATAGAATAGATGTTGAGTATTATGTAATGGAGATGATGCTTATTGCACCTCCTTTGAATCTCTTATATTAATATATATTTCCAGTAATTTCTTTCTTTATGAGTTATTAGTGTAGATTTCCAGCTATGTCTTGTTTATGAATTGTTAGCATAGGTTTATCGTGAGCTCACCAGTTATTGTTAATTTATTTGTACCAGTTATTGTTAGTTTTTTTATACCAGTTAATGTTATTTTCTTTATACCAATTTATTTCATGCATTCTTATGTTTTCTTAGATCAGATTCATTTCCTGCAATTTCCTGTTTTTTAGATTAGATTTATTTTTATGTCATTTCGTGTTTTATCAAGTTTAATTTAATTACAATCATGTACATTTTGATTTTCAGTTATAGATTAAGTTCAGCAACACTCTTCCCCTTCATATATTTTGTTTGTGCCTCACAAGTTTATGCTCTCTCCGGGTTGACAATTAAATCGTTGGAATTCTATTATAATTTGTTTAATGTTTTTACCCAACAGGGATGCTCTACATAGAAAAATGCAAGATCTGGGTATGAACCAAAATAGTTTCGGCAACAAAACGAATTTCCAAGATGGGTGAAAACAACCCCCTAACAACCAATTCGATTTCCTGGGAATTTTTCGCCCTAACATGGCCAAAACAGACTCAACAACACCCAAGAAATCGTGGGTCTCTTCTCAACCTGCTGGGCATTGCCAAAAAATTATTTCCAGCCATGGGAGAATAAAAACAAACTGCAGAAACAGGCATGAGAAGATGGAGGACTGAGGAGAATCCACTGCGCAGGTATAAAATCAACAACGTGAGAGTAATCAGCTCCTGCGTGAGCAAAAAAAAACTTCCTGTGAGGGAGAAATTACGGCTTCCTGGGTGAGTGAATTGTGGTTTCTCTCTTCCACATGAGGGAAAAATTGGTTGCGACTACCTCCATGTGTAAAGAATATGGCTCCCTTCCTTCATGAGAGGGAAATTGGGTGAGAGATATCCCTTGGGAAAGCGTGGGGTCAAAGTTTGACAACCTTTCCAGGACTGACGACTTCCCATACTCCTTTTTCCCCAAGGAAATAATTTCCCAACTACTTCTTGGAGAGTTAAGTGGTTGGTTGAATAAGAAAAGAAAAGTGGTTGGTAGATGATGGGTTCTCCTTTTGACACTTGGATTCTCCCCATTGGCTCAATGTTAAACACCCCCCCGCCTTGTCCTTAGGAAATCATGGCCCCATCTTTTTAATGTTTCCTTGACATAGCTAGTTGTGGGTATTTAATTAAATTGAATATTCACATTATGTCCAAAAATATAATGTGCCAGTTAGCACAAAATACCATTGGCATTGATTTTAATTGCTGAAACATAAACTAAGAAATCAATGGTGGGGCTTTTGCATTTAGCTCCACACCATGATTAATTACAATATTTACATCATATATATTTTATGCAAACGGGGTCAAAATCGGGGTGTTACATAGGGGATCTACTTAACCTGGTAGATATTCTTACATTTGTAGGAGTTTGAGGTACCTCTTGCTCCTCTTGATTTTCTGGTGTCTTTGGAGCTTCATTTTCTTTGATTTCATCAAGCAATGTGTAATCCATGTTTTTCTTTTCCTCTTTCTTTCCCTACAACTCATTTGTGTGCATAACATTTTCATTGAATACTACATCTCTACTCCTAATGATTTTGTGATTTTCATAATCCCATAAGTGATAACCAAAATCATCAACCCTGTATCTAATAAAGGTAAATGTATTGTATTTAGCCTCAAACTTTGTTCTATTTTCTTTATCAATATGGACACATGTTTCACTACCAAAACTTCTCAGAAATGAGTAGTTTACATTTTTACTTGTCCATGCCTCCTCTATAATTTCACCATCCAAAGTGCTTAAAGGCCCTTGGTTTATTAAATAAACAACAGTATCTACAAAATCATCCCAAAAATATAAGGAAACCCTTCATGCAATATCATACGCCTTGCACACTTCATGATCATTCTTTTCATCCCTCCTGACACACCATTTTATTGTGGTGTTATAGGGATTGTCTTCTCTCTGTAAATCCCATTGTATGAACAGGAACTATCAAAATACTTGTTGCAGTATTCACCTCCATTATCATATTTGATACATTTCAAATTTTTTCATGTCTCGCTCTCGACCAAATATTTCCACTTCTTAAAAGTAGAAAACATGACATATTTATGTTTAATGCAATAAACCCAAGTTTTTCTAGTTGTGTCATCAATAAAAGTAACATAATAATGAGAGCCACCAAGATATTGTACATGAGTTGGTCCTCATAAATATGTATGCACAAGATCTAACTTTTCACTCTTATTTTGTTTCCGAACACTGAGAAATATAACTCTTTTTTGTTTTCCATAAACACAGTTCTCATAGAATTCCAAAATTTCCTGCTTCAAATATGGAAGCAATTTCCTTGAGTGTAGAATCTGCATCCCCTTCTCACTCATGTGGCCAATATTATCATGCCACAACACTGCACCTGTTTCTATGGAAGCTACAAATATATAATAATCAGTATTATGAGGACATAAATACAATGTACCTATCCTATCTCCTTTTGCAATTATCAATGCTCCTTTAGTGATCTTCCACCATGTTTTTCCAAATGTAGAAAAATATTTGTTATCCTTCAATTTCCCTCTTGAGATCAGATTTATTTTCATAGAAGGAATATTTCTTACATATTTTAACAACCATTCATTTCCATTATCTAAATTAATCCATGTTGTTAGCTCCTGTTTAGCACCAGTGCTAAATTATTTAAGATCTTGTGCAAAGGTGTTAGTGCTGCTTTGGGCTAAATAGTTGTTAGGGGAATAGGCCAAATGAAAGGAAGAATGAAGTCAAAAAATTCTCCATCATAGGACCTTGAGGGAGACACATAATGTTTTGCAGGGTATCCGATGGTGAAAATGGATGACATAGATACATCACCAAGAGAATCAATGACTTCCAAAGATTTCGCGGAGCAAATAGAGGCAGAGAAATAAACTGGAAGATTTGTGAATTTTTATATACCCTCAAAATTTCAATGGCCAAGATTTAAAGGTGTTGGATATCTACGGTTGAAACAGATTTCTCAATGGAAATATGCATGGAGGTTAAAACATGTTGCGGCCTCAAAATATCATAGGACCCGCACGGTTGAACAGTCGGTATCGTAGATGCGGAAAATTTACGGTTGTGGTCGATTTCGCAAGACAAACATGCTCGGAGGATAAGTTCTCTATTTCAGTTATTTTCCCCTGTTATATTTCTACTAAAGGTGTGCCCAGAGATTCATCTATTGACAGGTGCCTCTGGTTTTCACTAGGATCTTTCCTCATTTTTGTCTTTCATCACTCTAAGATAATTTGACTGAACATAATAGCCATGTTTCCTCATATTTCAGAAGATAAATCCACCTTCATTATTTTTTTAAGTCCCTTGAATATTTACTGGCTCTGACTCTATTGGGTGTTATATCGTCTTGATTAATTCA
Organism: Pseudotsuga menziesii; assembly: GCA_001517045.1. Lineage (NCBI taxonomy): Eukaryota > Viridiplantae > Streptophyta > Pinopsida > Pinales > Pinaceae > Pseudotsuga > Pseudotsuga menziesii. Next base: position 68,793 of record LPNX010475360.1, read on the forward strand.
CCTATTATTTAATTATCAACCAGGGTTGGTCGGCTTAGAGTTGACAAAAAATATATGCGAAGGTAGAGGGATTCCTATGGTGTTGTGGAAATATTTTAACAGAAAAAAGAACAAAAGATCTTTTAAAATGAAAAACCGAGTCAAACTCCTAAGAATTCAATTATTAAGGTAATTGAATCGGAACATAATACTAGATCAGAGTATCAAAAATACACTACTCTACTCTATACACAATTACTAAAGAATAAAGATATATACAATACTACTTTTATACAAGAAAAAACTACTCTTTCTAGTAAGGTTTATTGAATAATTTCAAAAAATAACTATGGAAAGAAAGTTTATAGTGGAAACATAGCAACAACAATTAGATTGATAATTTATTTTATAAGCAAAGAACTTCAGACTGAAAAAGGATACTATCAAAAGCTAACTTCTCAAGTGAAAGAGTAGGATGCAAGGAATACCTAACTTATAAGTGAGTAGAAAACTTAATAAGAGAAGCAAGTAGAAAATTTAATAAAGAAAACTTAATAAGAGAAACAAGTAGAAAACTTAACAAGAATAACTTAATAAAAGAAGCAAGTAGAAAAATTAACAAGAATAACTTTGATTTCTATTCTACAAGTATCTTTCGGTAATCACACAGTGAAAAAGGAACAGTCCCTACTTCTATGGACAATCTACAAGGTACTAGTATACTTTCCTAAGGATAACACATCTAATACTAAGTTTTAAATGCAAACGGATAAATTAATCCAAAGGAATGATTACAAAACAATACAACAGTATTAGTCAAAAGGAATAAAAAAACAAACAAAAGAAACAAAACATAACATAACTCAAAACATGTTCAAGGTGAAAGGATAAAATTTTAATAAATAATATAAAACAACATAACTTTTAGTCTTAATGTTAAATAGGACTATTATCTAACTATTACAGTCAAAGCATACTTTAGAAACTAAAGAAACAGGGCTTTAAACAAGTTCAAAACACATTAAAAACACTAAAATAAAATGACGGACTGGATGACATAATGAACTGCAGGTCGGAAAGGGGTGTTTGAATGACAGTTTAAACAGGGTGTTTGAATGACAGTTTGCACAACTAGAATAACAAAAAATAACCTAAATGATCTAATCTTCAGCTGAATTTGTGCACATGCAAATACAATGCATAGAGGCAATAAATAAACCTACTTAATGATAAAATTTGACAGCGAAATAATCTTAAACTAATTCATAAAAAAGAAATCATTGAGTATTACACTAAGAAACAAACTGGAATTTAACTTGAATGAACTTATAACAAGAAATGAACAGAATTGAATCTATTATAACTTGATTCAAGTAATCTATTCTATATACTTGTCATTATAAAACTAAACAGTAAAACTGGAAATGAAATGAGTGGAAAGTAAATTGAAAGCAAACTATGTGCACAACTAGCTATTTAACTTCGGAAATAAACTATATTAATGCATTACAGAAAACAATGAAATAAACAGTTATAGTAATTTTAGTGAAAACAAACTAGAAATCAAACTATACTAACTACAAAAGAAAAGATAATGAAATTACACAAGAAAAGAAACCGCTGGTTGATGAGGGTCCCTCTCAGCAATCAGGGGTGATGCTTGTCTAATTCTTACACGAACACAATCATGAACAACATAACATAGAGATTTTATTCAAAAATAAGAAACAGAGTTACATGGTTCTTCTCTTAAAAACTGACTGTCTAACTAATGAATTGATCAACCCCATAGCTATTCGTGTGGAGGCATTTATATACATAATGTTTACAGAGGTAAGAAGGTCGACCCTTTAGTGGTTGACTTCTCTCTAAATTTCGTCAACCATTACTGCTATCAACTGATCGAATTCCAACACACAGCATTCTTCCTTTTCCATCACGCGTTAGTTCTTCATGGTGCATGATGTGGCGTGAGGGTCCTTCTTAGCGTGGACTGGTGGTGTGGTGTTGAGCGAAGGAGGCTGCTGGCAAGTCTTCTAGAATGAGAGCCATAATATCACCCATAGGCATGGATAGGTATCAGTTACAACCCATGCTAACGTTTTAATGCTTGGAAACCTACCAATGAATATCACGCACTCTAATTAGCGAGCTGGATGGTAAGCTGGATATGCTATGTGCATATCTAACAGAATGCGTGTTTGTTGTTAGCTCGTTCAAAGACTATAACCTGCAAACAAATGCATACATAAATTAATATATCAAACGTGCTCTAAATAATATCAATTTTAATCTATAAAATTGTGAAATGATAATAATAAACACATTTTACATAAATCTTAAATTCATTCATAGTTGGGGCTAAATAGTGAGCCGTATGACACAAAATATGCAAAAAGATGACAAAACATATGTCTAAACGCGTATTTTAACTACCAAAAATGATGACAAAACTGGGATCAACAGACTCCATTTCCCATTGGTATTTCTTGTTTGTCTGTTTCACCATATTTAGATCTACAAATATCCTATTCCCCTCATAAATATAGCCTTCTGACCACTTTCTCAAATACATATGTATATGTGAATGTTCTATGACAAAGAGAGAGACCTCTCTAACTGTATTTTCTAGAATACAGTATAGATTTTGGTTTGAAATGGTTATCCATGTGACTTCCTACCAAAACCATAGGAAACTTACAGGGTGATAATATATTGGCGCCATTGCCGGGGACTTAATCTATATTATCTCCTTGGGAAAAAAACATTGTTCTAGTCATGTGACCTAGTTGAGTAGCTAGTCATAAGAACATGGTAGTTGTATATGCTTTCATGAATCCACTAAAAAAATTTTAGAAGGCAATTCCACTGGAAATACTGGAAACCAGAAGGTCTAATATGAGGAGCAACCCTGTTGTAGAGTCGTTTCAAGAAATATTCGATCCAGAGAGCCTGGATCAGAAAGAAAATAAGATGCCAAGGTTAGAAAGAAATTTCTCTTTGCATGTTGAGGGTGTTGTTTCCATTAATGACATATCTGAACATTGTGGTGAAGAATTAGATCTAGTTCTTCCTAAGACCAAATCCAAATCCAACCTATCTAAAGTATTCTTGGATCCGTCCTTGTTTGAAATCTCTTGTACATCCTAGTTATCTGAGATCTTATATTCTTTGGGTGGAAATTTTTGATCCTTGTCTGACCAAGAGTGCCCCATACCTACCTCTGAGTTATCCCTATCAAATTCCCCTATTGTAAGATAGTCTGTTGTAGCACTTTTGTCCCCCTTTGTTTCAAAACATAATCAGTCTTCATCTCCCATTATCGCAACTCCCCACATTCCTTCCATTCCTCACAGCTTACCAACTTATGTCACACCAGTTTTAATTCCCTTATAAACCTTGTTGTACCTCCAAGGATGGAAAAAATATTTTCCCCTATACTCCTTCTTGGTGTTCTTCACGAGCTTCCTCTAGGCTACTCCACAAGGCTTAGACCATTCAATGGGGAAAGGGGGTATTCAGCTGAGGAACACCTGGTGTGGTTCTCAGACTGGGTAGACCTATAATAAGTAGACCACGATGTTGTTAAGTTCAGATTGTTTTCCCAGACCCTTACAAGAGAAGAAATAAAATGGTACAAAAACCTCCTAGATGACTCTATTCGGAGCTACCAGGCTTTTGGGGATTCTTTCAAAGATAAATGGGCTGACAAAAAGAACCCTAAGTAATATTTGTCTCAATATCATTCTATGAGAAGGAGAGAGAGTGAATTTGTTCAAGAATTTTTTGACAGGTTTATGAAAGTGTACAACGCCATCCTTGCTCAGTTCAAACCTCCCATCGGATCTGCTCAACTCCAATATGCTGAGGCCTTTGATAATGAGTTTACTTTGTGGTTAAGTGAAAGGAGATCAACCTCCTTAGCTGATATGATGAAAGACGCCATATAAATAGAGGTAAAACTGACCGCTGCAAGAAAGAAGAAAAGGGATGAGGGAGAATGGAGAAGAGAGAAGGGAGAATTGAGAAGAGAGGAGGGAGAAAGAGGAGAGTGAAGAAAAGAAAAATAAGTTTAGCAACACTCTACCTCAAGCTCACAAGAGGCCAGAATGGATACAATGATGAGATCCATGGAAAGGATAATGGAAAGGATTTTCGTGGACAATAAACCCCCTCCCAGGGAAAATCAATAGCAGCAGAACATAAATAAGAATGTTACAAGTCAACAAATGCTCCAGAACAGACAGAGAGACCAGCAAAACCCTCCTGATCAACTTTTCAAGCATCCATTCCAAGGAAATTATGTGGAATAGAATGGTGAAGATCAGGCTAAGGTAGAAATCCATCAGCTGGACACTGAATCGCCCACCACTTTTTTTACCAATGAAGAGCATGACAATACTTATCTTGCAAGGGGATAGGTTCCCCCCAGAAGAGACAGAGAATTTTAGGAGAGGATATCAACTTGTTGTCCTAGATGTGCAAAGATAGATTGCCCTAAGGAACAAAGATGTTCCTATGGTAAAAAATAAAGAACTAGGGAACAAGGCCCATGCAAGTAGGCCCAAAATCGATACACCCCTTAAGGATGGCTCCAAAAATGTGGCAAATCCCAAAGGGAAATAAAGAAGAGAAGAAAATCCATGAAGCTATGAACAGGGACAAACGTCTTTCATCCTAGAGGTCGAAATTGCCAAGATAAAAATATCTGTCACTCTCACAAAATTATTGAAAAAATCTAAATATCATGTTGAAATAGCCTCAATATTAAAACCCCTTGGAGAAATCTCCACTATATAAGGATTCTTGAATATTCAGGATGATAGGCCCATCATCCTTTTTGGACCCCATGTAGATGAGCCCTCTGAGGAAGAAGTCTCCCCTTTCTATGTTATCATGAACATCAATAATTCCATCCTACACAATTCCATTCTTGATTCAGGAGCCTTTCACAACCTGAAGCCTAGAAGAATCATGGACGAATTGAGGTTATAATTGACCAGACCTTACAAAGATCTGTTTTCTTTTGATTCTAATAAAGTCAAATTCCTAGGTTTGATCAAAGATTTGGTCATTTTTTTGGCCCATATCCATGCCAAAACCCTGGGCATGGATGTGGTTGTGGTTTATATCCCTTTGATGTTTGGAATGCTACTATCAAGATCCTAGGTAGATAAACTCAAAGGTTCCCTCCAAATGGACATGTCCTACACCACCATACCTGTGTTTGGGATACAGAGGAAGCTCTTCAAGGAGAAAAAGCCGGAATACATGGTAACCAGTGCTAAGAGACCACACAATCACCCCATATACTCATTGGACACTGAGATGGGATCGTCTATTCTCTTTATAGAAGGAAGCAAATATAGCTGCAGTTTACAAAATGCTTCCTTTGTGCCTACTCAGGAGGAGTTGGAAGGATTGTGGGAGGAAATTATTGATGGGCAGCATGCAAGGAAGGAGCAAGATCTAGAGTTTGGATAAAATCCCCAGGAGGGATAACTTTAAACTACTCCTACAAAATCTCTTTTAAATGTACCAATAATGAGGCTATGGCGTTAGCCATTCAGATCCTAAAGGATTTTCAAGTCAGGTGGGTGATTTTACATGGATATTTTGAGTTGTTCATTAAACAAATCACAGTGGAATATCATGCCAGACACCCCAGAATGAGAAGTCACAGGAATGCACCATAGGACCTGGTTGAATGTTTTGAAGAGTGCAATTTTAATCAAACTCCTAGGTTACAAAACTATGTACTTGATTCTTTGGCCACTTCTGCAGCTTCTTTCAAGGTCCCCATGCACCCCTGTGGAAAATATGAGATTGAGGTCAGGCACATGCCTTTTTTCCATGATAATGTAAAAGGATAGAAAGTATTTGAGGACGACGAGAAGATCTAGAGGTTCCTCACTCTCACTAAGAAATTTACTGATGAACTATTGATGAAAAGAATGAGCTTCTAGAATGGGTTGCTCCCACTCAATAACCTTTGCAAATCCTAGTCGTTGATGTAACACCCCGGTTTTGACCCCGTTTGCATGATGTATATAATGTAATTAATCATGGTGAGGAGCTAAAGGCAAAACGCCCCACCATCGATTTGGTTGTGTATGTTTCGGTAGTGGGGATAGTTGCCGATGGTATATCGTGCTATTTGGCACATTATAGTATGGCATCATGTAAGCACGCACATCAATTAAAAATAAACCACAACCAGCTACGCCAGTGCAACGTTGAATGAAAAGGGCATGATTCCGAAGGATAAGGGGTGGGGGATGTCAAACCTTGGTCTATGGGGGGAAAACCCATGTGTTGCCACCTTGTTTTGTTTTTCCATATTCCCTTATCTTATTCAACCTCTTCAATGCTTTGTTTTGTTAGTTGGGGTAGTTATTGCTGGGTGGTAGTGCGTGTGGCAGGACTGTCCATCCTTGCCCACGTGCCCACTCCACCAGCAGCCTCTCCTCTTCACTTGTGTGGGGCAGAAGAAACACTCCCCACTCTCCCACGATTCCATTCTCTTGATGCTCTGCCCCCTCTCACGCGTAGAGAAGGTTCAACTTCCTCATGCCTGTTCACTCCCAATGCAGGGACGCGCACAGCAAGAGGTCGACTCATTTCCCTCACATGCTGGTCGGTTCACTGTTGGTTCATCTCATCACACGGGGGTAAGTGAGGAGGGTGTTCGATCTCTGTTTGGGGGATCCTCACGCAGAGGTTGGGTATGTTTTCCTCATGCATAGGTTGTTGTTCTACGGGATCTCAAGCAGCCAGGAGGGGAGCTGCTTATCGGTGGTCATTCACGTTTTCCCACAGAGTGGAATCGGGTATGTTTTTCCCTGTGTTTTGTGGTTGCTGATATGTTTTGGGACTGTTGTCTTCCCCGCCTTTTTGTTGGCTGTGGTGTCCAACTACTTTTTTGGACCATTGTGCATTCTTAGTGGAGCTATGCTCATGGGTTATGTTTTGGGACTGTTATTTTCCCCATACCATGAGTTGTGTTGTTGTTACACTTTGAGGCTGCTACAGACTGTTTGGAGTCTGACTTCCTCTCTGTTTTCTGGAACTGTGTATTGTTGCCATTGTTGCATTGTGTGTGCTGTGGGATGTGGATTTCCAAGTCTGTTGGCTGAGTTTTTCCATGTTTTGAGGACTGTGTAATGTTTCCATCATCCATTGTGATTTTGGGCTACTAAAGTACCCTGGTTTGGGTTGCAGCTGAGTTGTTTTGGCCACGCTAGGGCCAAGAATAACTCTGAGTTGCCTTGTGGGCTTGATCCTTGTTTCATCTCTGGTTTGGGACTGTCCCCGGTTTCCTATGCCTTCTCCACAGGGCTGTGAAGGGATTCTTTTACTGCTGGTATGTAGTGGTTGTCCCTTGGACTTTGCTGGCTTGGCCGATCTGTTGATGGCCTAATAAAACCAGCTGTGTTGGCCTGCTGATTGGAAAACCTTGGCTATGTGCAAGCCTGCATTGACCCTTATCCTTGGAGGAATCATGCCCAGCTTGGGGGTGGCAACGCTGCTAAGAGATTGATGAGCACGCTGGCCTATGGTTGGGTGGAACATTACAGTGACGTAGCTGGTTCTGGGGTGAGTTCTCCATCAAAAAGATAAGTAATCTTAACTGTTGTATCTATTGTTTCATGTATTAAGATGAACATGTGGAATGCTAGAATGTATATGTGTTTCTTCTACTGAATGATGAACGTTGTGTAGCTGTGTATGCTTGTATGTTTTATGCATCTTAGCATGCATTATGTTTAAGCTTGTAATTTTAGCATTGATCTTTGTTCATGTTCATGGGGTTGTTTGCCCAGTTGTTGTATTGGTGTTCGTCGCGTCCTCTTCGCCGGTGTGAGGGTCGAGGATGTGACAGAGTGGTATCAGAGCTCATGTTGCAGCATGGGCCTAAATGAACCACCAAGGTGCAGTGACAGAAGCAGAATTGCCTTCTTCCCAGCAGAGATCAGAATTGAATGACTGGAAAAATTCAAGTTCAAAAATTTTTCTAAGTGTTGAACAGTCTATTCAGTCGGAACCCTTAGTGGAACAGGCTTCCGATGTAGCGGAAGAGTTAGCGGAATTGACTTCCAACGTAGCGGAAGGGATTAGGTGAAGGCATTTCGACGGAGAGCAGTTTGAAGGAAAATCGCCTAAGCATTCAAAGTTCGTCGAAAGAATTTAGCTGCTCGAGCGCCTACCATTGCGGGTGGAGAAACGACAAGGCGTCCAAATGATAAAGTCCTCCGATTGCCGACGCCGTCAAGAAGGTTTAAGGCTCAAAATCATTGACTATCAGAGGAAGAAAGTGCTCGTGCACCTGCCGTTGTGGCATCCAAAAGCACTAAGTCTTCCGATGAGAAGCGACAGCCAACGCCACAAGGAAACTTTAAAAAAAAATTATAAGTAAATAGCCGTCGATCGGAAGAAGTTAGTGTTTGGTGTGTCTCCATTGCAGAAGCCAAAGGCACTAGCTTGCCGATGAGAAAAGACTGTCGACGCCATGAAAGAATTTTAAAAAATTCTTCTAAGTAAAGAATTCATCGGCTATCAGAAGAAAATAGCGGTTTGAACGTCCTCCGTTGCGGAAGTCTAGATCACTAGACTTTCGATGTGAAAAGCCCGCCAATGTCGATCAGGTCATGCCACAGTTGATTTGGCCGTCAATCGAAAGGAGATAGAGGATGACGAGCCACCGTTGCGGCTGTTGATGGAAATTCCTCGCCGACGAAAAGAAGAAAGTTGAGCCGATCAAACTGCGAAGGAAGAAGGAAGAAGGACGAAGTTTTGAAATTTCGTCTAAGTATGGAAACCGTCGGCAAAGTTAGCCATTTGGGTAGCCAATGCGACAGTGGGAATCGGAAGAAAATAGAAGATGAAGCTACCGATGCAACGGAAGAAAAGAAGGAAGTTTGGAGGAAATTAGTGGAAGTCGGAGCCGCAGTTTCGGCAGAGATCCTCCAAAGATCGCCGAAACATCGGAAGAGGATAGTTGTTTGAGCGTCCGATGTGGCAACAAGAAGAAGAAGAAAAATTGAAATTTTTCTAAGTATAGAAGAAGATCAGAAAACTTTAGAAGATCGGACCGCCGACACGTCAAAAAACTTTAGAGGATCCGATTGTCGATATGATAGAGCTTAGTTGTTCCGATTTCCGACGAACAGCGGAACAAGTTAGCTGTTTGGGGATCCGAAACGGCAGAAGAAGTTAGCTGTTTTGACAGCCAAAACGTCGGAAAAGTAGTTGGAACGAGAGCCAATTCTGCAGAGGAAAAATTTGAGTTTTTCAAATGGGATTTTCCAGCAGATTTCGACTGTCTTCCAGTGGGATTTTCAGCTATTTTCAGTGGGTTTATAGGGTTGAAGTTGGTTGAAGTTGGAACCCAGTACAAAATGCAATGGTGTGTAAAAATGCCGATATTTGGTGAATGTATTCATTTTTAGAAGTGGTGTGGTTTTCACATCCGAGGTCAGAATGAAGCATGTGGATTGGCGTTGGAAAGCTTATCCAGTAGGGAATAAGGGTAAGTCACCAGAATCTAAGCATGAAGCAGCAAAGTGCTAATGATGGCCTATGCTATCAAATGGACAAATCTGGAAAAATTGCATGCCAGAGGTAGCAAGGACTATGAAGGTTAACCTATTGTTGTGTGGAAGAGGAGTTCCATGCAAGGATGAAAGACTTGAATAGGGAAGTTTCCTTAAAATCCTATCTTGCTAACTATGTTACGTTTCCTAAGTTTTATGCATGAAATGCATGAGGATATGTATCGTATACATAGGATATTAAAGATTATACATTTATAATGAACCACTAATGATAATCATTGCTTTGATGTTGGCATTAGTGGAAAAACCAACGACAACATGGGCCTAGCTGAATATGTTGCTGATGCTGACAATTGTGACTAGCAACCCTTTGGAGAAAGGGATAAAGCAACAAGTCCAGGATAAAAGTTGGTGAGCAAATTCTTCAATCTCCTGCAAAGGACCAACCAAATTGGTCATGTCAAGGGTGTAAGTACGACCCATGCAGGTAAGAGTTTTCTTATGACAAATTCCATGGAGTGGTAAAGGTAAGAGACCTCATACCATGTGGATGTTTGAATATAGAAAGGTGTCATGCCTATATATGTTGATGATATTGATTATAGTAATGCATCCTATATGAAGTGGACATGGTTAGGCCATGCATGGTATGTTGAATGCATGTGATATTATGAATAACTAATGACTGAAATGATGAATTGATGACAATTCAGGAACCATTTCAAAGGTTGTTATGAATGCAGGATAGTCATGATCAATTGGCTGCTAGAAATGCTCTATGGAAGAGCAAGGTGGTATGAATGATACACTTGTGAAGTAAGGAGTATCTAAACATTTCATTTAATTGCTTGAATGATATGACTATACCTTGCAATGTTAGTATGATAATGATTGCATGAAGTAAATGAGTTTTGGTAATATTGATGTGACTAACAGCTGGAAGAATTTGAATTTTATAAATTCTGAAAATGCTTCAGTGATGGTTGTAGCAATGAAAACGTTATATGCATCCAGACTTACCAAGTGTTTGGTTGATTGAAGCTCATATTTCAGGTAGTTTATTTCAAGCATGGCAGTGAGAGGTAAGACCCTGACCAATGCCAAAATCTACCATATGGTATGCATAATAGGTTGTTAAAATTCGAATTGTGAATTTCGGATTTAAGAAATTGCTGACAACTACTAGTCACTATTGGCTTGCATAAGCTTGTGTTTGGTTGATTGAAGCTCAGGTTTCAGGTAGATTATTTCGAGCATGGCAGTGAGAGGTAAGATCCTGACCAATGCTAGAATCTACCATGTGAAAGAGCCAAACCTTATGAGAAGAGTTTCATAGTTGTAAAAGTAGTTGGTAGGCATAATGGATTGTTAAATTTGAATTGTGAATTTCGGATTTAAGAAATTGCTGACGACTACTAATCACTGTTGGCTTGTGTAAGATTGTGTCAGGAGGACGCATGGTAAGTGGGTATTCATGTTATGTAAGTAAGCATAAAATTATAATAGGCATAGTAGTGCTACTTACAAGAGACCCACAATTGAGCAAGTCAATTTCTGTAGTAGATAGAATTGCAAATTCCTAATTTATTTGATTACTAATTTCATTGCTTGGTTATAGAACAATCAATTTGGATTGTATTATTAGGTAATGGTTGACTGTTTGGCTATTTGATGAATGTGCCAGGACTACACATTGCAGGAAGATCATGTGTGATGGGCTGCAAGAGCCAAACTTCATGGGAAGGTTTTCCCTTGGAAATGGGTTTCAGGTGAAACTCCATTGGACATTTTGAAAATGTCTCGTCTGCACTGCATGTTTGGTAAACAACATGAGTGAGATGGTATAGATTATGTCAGTGAGACATGTGTGGATATGAAATGTAAAAATGAAGTAGGGATGGGGGCTTGGTTTGCTTAAACTTGGTGATTGGAAACCACACAGAGAGAGCTAGAGGGATGACTTTCTTCTCCACAACCCCGGGATAGCACTGGAAGGGAATGCAGGGCCTGAGGGACTATGTAGCAGTGAAGAGACTGATTCCTTGTGTTGGGTGTGTGTGGGTGTCTTAGAAAGTCAGGATAGTTCTGGTGTAGGTGTTCCTAGCTCTGCAATGAGCTCACCAGCTTAGCAATCATCCTTTCCCAACTCCTTGATGGCTTGACTGTGCCTGATATATATAAAAGGCATACTGCGACGGAAAATGGATAAGTGTTCTGTAACCCTTTCTAAGAATATGCATGTTTAATTGTTAAAATTCCATATGTAGAACATGTTTTGCTTTTATTTCCATGATGACCGATTGCTTGAGTATGAATAGGGCCTACATGGCACACACCGGAAGAGAGTGCACACTTTTTCGATGTTGAGTCATGAAAGGGTTTTCAATATTGATTACACCCTAGGGAGTGGATGCACTCCTGGTGTCTCAATACTTGATAGTGAATGATATGAAATATGATTACAGTTTTAGAGCAATAACGCTGATGAGTTTGCTTGTATTTCTTGTATTGCTTGTGTTGATAGGCTAAATAGATACAGTTGGGTGTTGCACCTTAAAGGTAGAAGGTAAAAGGTAAAAGGTAAATGGTTGTTTTGAGGGGTTGTGGAGTAAGGGTTATTGTTGATATAAGTGTGTGCTGGTATAAGTGTATGTTGGGCTGTGATATGCCTGAGGATCCATAGTAGATCCTAGACCTGGAAATGGTCATGGTAAATTTCCAAGTCCAGTTGACATGAGGGTGTACTGGCTGGACATTAATTATTTGATGTTGTGGGGTAGCCTGCGTGCTAACCTAACATCTAAGTCCATATGCGATCCCAAGGCTTGCAAAGCGAAGCAGGATCCTGTGGACGAAAGAGGAAACGCACAATATAGATAAGTATTGGATTATTTTGCTTATGAATATACATGTGTATATGATTTGGTTATGATGTTTTAAGCTCTTGTTCTAGAGATAAAACCGATGAGAATAAACTAAACATGTGAATCTATTCAAATGTTTGGATATAGGTATCGCTGGGAGCGAGGACTATGAGAGCATCCTAGGGGTGCATGTGGACATGTGACTGTCCTAAAAAGCTTGAAATGAGCGGCAATGAAAAAGGTGCTAGTGAGACCGTCAGGTTCCTAGCAGTTGAGACAAACCATGTGGAGAGACTCCATGGTTTATAGGTCTAGAATGGACCGAAGACACTAAGTGTCATGACCAACAGGGATTGGTCCAGCATTCACGGTAAAGTGAAAGAGGCTGAGAGCATGAAAATCCACCGCAGTGGTGTGGGTTCCAGGATGGAACAAAACAAGGAGCGAAAAACTCTTGTTGCTCTCTCTTGCCCTTTTTAATTCTGTATATATACATATATATTTATGCATTGTGAAAACAAAAGATTGTTGAATGCATGTATGACTGAAAATGGAATGTGTGTTTTTGCTGAAGGTAAATTGTGAATGTTGGAGTGGTTAATTTCCTGCCCAGGAATGGACATGAATGAGCTCATGTGCCTATTGGGGAAGGCATGAGAAATATGAAAGTTTCCTTGATGAGACTTGGACTATCATGCCAATTGGGTAATTAACTGACTGATTTTGATGTCTATATTATGCTTGGTCTGACAGGATTTCAATGGTGCATTTCACAGGTGAGAAAGTGAGACCTGGTGGTGCACATTGATCATGGCAGCAGATCAAAAGTTGTTGGACTTGGCTGGAAGTCTCCTTCAAATGATTTCCAAGACCCAAGAAAATTTTCAGGAGATGCTCAAGATATAGAAAAGGCAGAATGAAATGAACCACCATATTTTGCAAGACTCTATTGGTTTGCAAAGGGAGGTGAAAATCCTTCTGGGAGCAATCGGCAGAGGAAAGGAAGGTGGATCAGTGATGGGACATTCATCCAAGCGACCCATTGGGAAACGGTCCAGGCATGAAGACTCAAAGGAAATTGAGCAGGTAAAGATGAAGCAGCCAGTGAAATCCTGGGAACATGCGGAGGACATCATTTATGACGGGACTTCCCAATGAGGGAACATACGGAGGGCAACAACCACAAAGTTCCTAGGATTCGGGATGAGCTAAAAGCTAAGAACCAGCAGGATAAGTTCATGGAAGACAAGGGGCTTGGTCTGAACGTTCAAAGTAAATAATTGAACGTGGGACAGATCTGCAAAATTTTGAAATTTTGATGTGCAATTGTATCGGTATTGTATATGTATTCCTATGTATTGGAACACCGAGGATGGTGTTACTCCAAGGGGGAGGGGAATGTAACACCCCGGTTTTGACCCCGTTTGCATGATGTATATAATGTAATTAATCATGGTGAGGAGCTAAAGGAAAAACACCCCACCATCAATTTGGTTGTGTATGTTTCGGCAATGGGGATAGTTGCCGATGGTATATCATGTTATTTGGCACATTATAGTATGGCATCATGTAAACACGCACATAAATTAAAAATACACCACAACCAGCTATGGCAGTGCAACATTGAATGAAAAGGGCATGATTCCGAAGGATAAGGGGTGGGGGATGTCAAACCTTGGTCTATGGGGGGAAAATCCATGTGTTGCCACCTTGTTTTGTTTTTCCATCTTCCCTTGTCTTATTCAACCTATTCAATGCTTTGTTTTGTTAGTTGGGGCAGTTATTGTTGGGTGGTGGTGGGTGTGGCAGGACTGTCCATCCTTGCCCACGTGCCCACTCCACCAGCAGCCTCTCCTCTTCACTCGTGTGGGGCAGAAGAAACACTCCCCACTCTCCCACGATTCCATTCTCTCGATGGTCTTCCCCCCATGATGTGCAGAGAAGGTTTGGCTTCCTCATGTCTGTTCACTCTCAACACAGGGATGCACGCAGCAGGAGGTCGACTCATTTCCCTCATGCGCTGGTCGGTTCACTGCTGGTTCATCTCCTCACATGGGGCTGAGTGAGGAGGGTGTGTGATATCTATTCATGGGATCCTCACGTAGAGGTCGGGTCTATTTTCCTCATGCACAGGCAGTTGTTCTGTGGGATCTCAAGCAGCCAGGAGGGGAGCTGCTTATCGGTGGTCATTCACGTTTTCCCAAAGAGTGGAATCAGGTATGTTTTTCCCTGTGTTTTGTGGTTGTTGATACGTTTTGGGACTGTTGTCTTCCCCACATTTTTGTTCGCTGTGGTGTCCAACTACGTTTTTGGACCACTGTGCATTCTTAGTGGAGCTGTGTTCATAGGTTATGTTTTGGGACTGTTTTTTTCCCCATACCGTGAGTTGTGTTGTTGTTACACTTTGAGGCTGCTACGGACTGTTTGGAGTCTGACTTCCTCTCTATTTTCTGGAACTGTGAATTGTTTCCATAGTTGCATTGTGTGTCCTGTGGGCTATGGATTTCCAAGTTTGTTGGCTGATTTTTTCCATGTTTTGAGGACTGTGTAATGTTGCCATCATCCATTGTGAGTTTGGGTTGCAGCTGAGTTGTTTTGACCACGCTAGGGCCAAGAACAACTCTGATTTGCCTTGTGGGCTTGAGCCTTGTTTCATGTTTGGTTTGGGACTGTCCCTGGTTTCCTATGACTTCTCCACAGGGCTGTGAAGGGATTATTTTGCTGCTAGTATGTAGTGGTTGTCCCTTGGACTGTGCTGGCTTGGTCGATCTGTTGATGGCCTAATAAACCTAGCTGTGTTGGCCTGCTGATTGGCAAACCTTGGTTATGTGCAAGCCTGCATTTACCCTTATCCTTGGAGGAATCATGCCCAGCTCGGGGGTGGCAACGTTGTTGAGAGATTGATGAGCACGTTGGCCTATGGTTGGGTGAAACGTTGCAGCGACGTAGCTGGTTGTGGGGTGAGTTCTCCATCAAAAAGATAAGTAATCTTGACTATTGTATCTATTGTTTCATGTATTAAGATGAACATGTGGAATGCTGGAATGTATATGTGTTGCTTCCACTGAATGATGAACGTTGTGTAGCTGTGTATGCTTGTATGTTTTATGCATCTTAGCATGCATTATGTTTAAGCTTGTAATTTCAGCATTGATCTTTGTTCATGTTCATGGGGTTTTTTTCTCGGTTGTTGTATTGGTGTTCGTCGCGTCCTCTTCACCGGTGTGAGGGTCAGGGACGTGATAGTTGATCACAGCAAAATTCCTCAAGACAAGAGCGTTATTCCTTTTAAAGAGGATGGTGATGGTGAGATGGAGTAATATTGGAAGCAAGAGTTACATTAAGTTAATGGACAACAGGAGTATGTGAACAATCTCTGTGGAAAGGAGATCCTGCAACTTAAAGGTAACTCTATCCCTAAGGGCTTAGCTCCTCTAGAAAACCTTTTTGATTCCAATGATGTTGCTAAGGAACCCCATCTTGTCCCTATCTATGAATATGTTGAAGATCTAAAAGTTGAGACAGAGGATCATCCCAAGTTCATAAAGATGGAAAGAACCCTTTCACCTGAGGCCAAATAGAAATACATCTCACTCATCAAAGAATATTCAGATGTGTTTTCCTAGAGCTATAGTGACCTCAAGGCTTATGATACAAGCATAATCCAATGTACCATTCCAATCAAGAGAAATGAGAGGCCTTTCAAGCAGAATATGAGAAGGATGAACCCTAAGTTGTTACCCGTAATAGAAAAATAAATAAAGAATCTATTTGAGGCCAATATAATTATGGCCCTCGGGATCTCACACTGGGTGGAAATATAGT
Organism: Pseudotsuga menziesii; assembly: GCA_001517045.1. Classification (NCBI taxonomy): domain Eukaryota; kingdom Viridiplantae; phylum Streptophyta; class Pinopsida; order Pinales; family Pinaceae; genus Pseudotsuga; species Pseudotsuga menziesii. Next base: position 85,015 of record LPNX010475360.1, read on the forward strand.
CCATGCTACAAAAATGAACATGGAGATAAGAATCTGCATCGACTTCAGGAACCTGAATAGGGTTTCTCTGAAGGATCATTACCCCCTCTCTAAAATGGATCATGTTTTGCAGAAGGTAGTGGATTCCCAGAGGATCTCCACAGTAGATGGCTTATCTGGATATAATAAGATCGTAGTGCACCCAGAGGACCAGGAGAAAACAACTTTCACTACACCTTGGGGAACTTTCATGGATGCAAAGATCTCATTTGGACTCACTTTCAGCGAGCCATGGATATAGCGTTCATGGAATAAAAGGGTAAAATCTTGGTCATCTAACTGGACGACATCACTATTTTCTCTCAGTCCAATGAGGAGCACGTAGCACACCTACTGAGGATGTTCTGAAAATGATGAAAAAATGGCATATCTTTGAACCCAAATAAATCATTATTTTCCATGAAAGAGGGGAATATATTGGGGTATATAATTTCCTAGGTAGGCATTATGATAGATCCAAAGAGGGTTGAAGTGATCAGCAAAATTGATCTCCCTTGAAATAAAGTAGAGGTTCATTCTTTCTTGAGGAAGGAAAACTTTATGAGATGATTCATCATTGCTTTCACTGAAATAGTGAAATATATAACTAACATGCCTGGGAAGGATCAAGTAATAAAGTGGACTCCTGAAGCAAGATAGTCATTTAAATAAATCAAAAGGGCTATCTCTAAACCACCTGTCCTTTAAAGTCTTGATTTTTCTAGAGTCTTCCTCATATTTTTGTTTGCCTTGGAGCATACAATTGTAGGGGTTTTACTATAGAATAATTGAGAGGGGCACGAGCAGCCCATTGCTTCTTACAGAAATACCCTGAGAGATGATCCCATGAATTATAATATCCTAGATAAGAAATCTTACGCTCTGGTGCATGCCTTAAAATATTTTCAAGTGTACATCTTGTAGTCCCATATCATCGCTCATGTTCCCACCAGCGTTGTAAAAGACATTCTAACTCAACCAGATCCTAAGGGACAAAGGGAAAAGTGGATTGTAGTCATCCTCAAATATGACCTAGAAATAAAGCCCAAAAAACTGATCAAAGGCCAGGGAATGGCCAAGCTTATGTCCCAATGCAACTGTGATGCTCTTAGTTTGCACATGATTGTTGAACTGTCAACGGAAGAGAATAATCCTCAAGGGCATCCAGGTCCCCCAGTAGCTAAAAATTTTATATCCTACCCATGGTAAACCGATATCATCTTTGTGTTGCAACATCTACAGGCCCCACAAGCTATGGACAGGACAAGGACCAGATTTCTCAAGAAGATGGCATCTGGGTTTTGTATCTTGGAGGGAAAATTGTATTGGAAGGAGCCAAGAGGGGTGTCGTTGAACTATGTGGATGAGTAGGAGGAAAAGAGGCTTATTGAGGAATTTCATATAGGAGAATGTGGAGGCCTATTGTAGGTACAATAGATCCCATGTTATTTTGACACGGGAGACCAATTACACATTCGAAGATTACTTGGTAAGACTCTTCATAATCTTAATGGGTTTCATTAAAAAATTTATTTGACTCTTGGGATTCCTTAACTTAACCAAATTTCCAAAAAAATCATGTTTGATTTCTTTGTTTTAAATGCAGAAAGATTTGGTTTTTGTTTGGATTGTTTTAACGTCCCGCAATACGCAAGTTGTGAAAAGCGAGAAACCTTTTAGTTGATATTTAATTTTTCAAACCCGCATCTTGCATTCCGCAAATGTGGGATGGAGGATAATTTTTATGTATGTTTACTTTAATATATTACCGACATCCATCATGCCACAAGTTGTGGAATCCAGGTTGCGAGATTATCATTTGTCTACATTTTGGTTTGCATATCTCTGCAACCCACATCCTGCATCCCGCAAGATGTGGAATGTGGAATGCGGAGCTGATTCAATAATTTTTCATCATTTTGCAATCATGCATCCTGCAAGTTTCGGAATGATTAATAAACTTGCAATTTCATTTTTGATCCTACATCCCGCAAAACTAATCCTGACCATTATTTTTACCCTCATCTAACGGTCTGTATTATTTCTCGGTAATTATAAATACGATTGTTTTGTTTACGATTTTTAATGTTTTTACTGCTGTAATTTGTTTTGCTGTGTGATTTTACCTCCAGAATATACCACGCGATTCTGACAATGTTTACTGTAGTTTCAGGTTGGATTCCAAGTTGCTTTCTTGCAATTTGAATTGTTTGTTGTGCTTACTGTCATAACTCAATTTTAGTTTCCGGTACAAGTATTCAAAACAATACATGGCAACATCCAAAACCCCTAGATTTACCAGGAGTAAAAATATTCAGAAGGAAATGTTCACCAAAGACCCGAACTTCGGTGTCCACGGGGAATTCACTTAGTGAACCTCTCACATAGCACATGCGATCGTGGGATATTAAAGAATACCCTTAATTTCTAGAGATATTGCCCCAAAGTCTTTTTGTTGAAACCCCCTCCCAATACTTAAAACCTCCTCCCCACCCCTTTTTATACCCCAATCATTATAAACCACCCTCCCCACCCCCACCTTAAACCCCTCATCCCCCCCAATACCTACAATATATTGGTTCAATTTTTGATAATTTTAAAACCCAAAATATGAACTAGCGTGATAGGATATTGGTCTATAAGTGAAGCCCCCATGTCAGTGTCTTTTCTGATACTAGTAGCTAAGTGACTGAAACTTATGATTTGGATTGGTCTTGGGTTAACTCTATCTTCGATAACAATGACCTCTCAGATTTCTAGAGTGACCAAATTGTTTATGAGAGAATTAGAGATTATGGCCTACATATGATTGCAGCAAGACCGACCAGCCTACCTTATAATGATGTCGATAGGTGTATTATAGACCACGCCAATGTGAAAGATCATTCATTCAATACCAGTACCGAGTCTTAGCTAGGTAATTTTGACTCTAAAACCTTTGTCAGGATTTATGTTCTTAAACCTTATGCCCAGCTCCTAGATGTAGACTTTGTTAAAGCTACCAAATCCATATTCAATTTCGACCAAAATGCTTAAATACTAGATGAATGAACCCCACAAGTTTTCCAAGAGGAAAGAGGAATTATACCCCATTGAATGGTTTAAAGAGCCTTACTCCCTCTTGCAGTGATGTTGTGCAGGATTTATGGTCTTCCCAACTATTCTTTCCTTAAAGAGGAATGGGATCCCATCGCTCATCATATTATAACTACAGGTGAATCTTTCCCTGGGGCCTCAATCCTGTCATTGGAACTCAAAAATGCCATACAAGAGTTCCAAAAATCCACTACTAAGAAAAATCCCAATTTTTATCTTACTTCATTCATTGTGGACATATTATGTGTTGATTTCCGTTACCCTAACTTGGGATGGAGTTGGGAATTACCGGCCCTGCTTGTACATATTTATTATTTTGAGCTCTAGGATAGCAAATATGTAGCTAGGTTTTATGATATATGTGAAAGTTTCCTTGGTCGGGTGTATTTTTTTATTTTCAACAAAGAAGCCCCTGAGTTCTCACTGGAAGAAAAATCTCTCAAAGCCACTATGGGAGACTAGTATGTTGGTGAATCATCCACCTATATCAGGGTTTATGGCAACAACGCTGCTCACATGTTGCCTAAGGTCGTGCCAGATTGGTTGGTCTTAGAAGAGATCTCATTTCAGACAGTTACATAGGGGATCTATAAGAAATGTGTTGCACCAAAGAGGAAAGTTTGGCCCAGGTTTCCTATTACCCTTGGATCCTTGAGCCTACCCACTTCTACTTGAGCATCAGAGCTGAGTGACCACACCATGTCACCTAAACTTGGTTTTGCAAGCAAAAGGTAGCATGATCCCAAAGGGATTGTTGATTTACACCTAAAGTAGAACCATTTCAAAATAGGTTTTGTTCATGAGGAAACTCCAAATGATTTCATTTATCAGGGATTAGATGCATTTTTTGAATTCTTGGAAAGGGCTAAGAGCAAAGAAGAGTAAATTCATATCCTGCTGCATTAGAAGGAGATCAGAGACAAGGTAAAACATTACAGGTCTATGGAGTTGGACATCCTGGAAAGGATGACAAAAGACAAGGAAGAAAGAGAAGCTCGAGCTGCAGCAAAAGAGGCTCTAGCATCCAAAACTGCATCTATGGGAACCAGCTCAGACTTGGATAAATGGAAAGCTCCCATGGGAGAAATTCCCCAACCATTTGTGGAATAGTAGGTAAACTACTATTTGTAGACTTCAAAGTAGAACAAGAAGAAGCTGAATAGAATGACTTCAGCACTAGATACTCAAGAAGTTGCAACCTCTCAGTCACCTGAAATTACCCAAGTAACCACTGTGGTTGAAAAGACTCTACTTGAACAAACTCAGGTTGAGAACAATCCTTTAAAGAACACAAATATCTCCATTCATGTTTCTACTATTGACCTAACTCATTCAAAGGAAGAGGAGGACAGAATTTCTCCTGTGCCTGTTACTGTTGATACTAGTAATGATTTCTAGAAAATCTCATCAATGGTAGCAATGGTAATCTTTCATCCCCTCTTTCTCAATATCAACCTTTTTTTCAGTCTACTCCCTCTTCTTCTGTAATACTTCTTTCATCAATAATGTCTTTATCATCATTTTCTGATGGTTTTGTTGTGACACCTTTTATGACCGAGCTCTATCGAAATGCCACTTGTCTACCTGAATCAATCACACCTGTTCCTATGGATAAGCCTATTCCTTCATCTGTTGTCCCTCTAGTTTTTAAAATCCCATTGCATATTCCTTCAATAAGCTTAGTATCATCCCCTATGTCTGAGAAAATTGCAATAGTGTCACCATCATCATTTCTTAAGGCCACTATTGTGCAAATTCCTTCTGTGGAAGCTTCTGTTCATGACATTTCATCAGCCCTTGACATAACTCTTGCTCATAATGTTACTTCCTCCCCTGCTACCTCTCATATCACTATGGCTACGCCTTCTCAAACCAAACTCTAACTTCATCTTTGATATCCACAAGCCTTAGCATACCTCCTATTAATGAGGTCAGAGATGAGCTCAATGAATATTTTGTGGTATCTTTATGTGAATATCGATATAGTAAAGCTGAGAAATCAATGGAAAAACGGGGCAAGAGGAGGGGCACAGATCAGAATGATATGGATATGTCAATGGTGAATGAAGTTGTATGGACACAGCAACCAAGTGACCCACAATCCTATGCTACATATGTAGCTTATGTTCTAGGAGCCTTCATAGGTGCCAATATGGATGTTGTCAACTCTTTGAATGGAGAGTTTGATAAACAGAAGACAGATATTGTCAGTTTAAAAGAAGCACTAGAGCAGCTCAAGAAACAACATGAGGCCAAGCAAGATGAACTTCAAATGAAGAATGTTACTCTCAGTGTAGAGCTGCAAAGAGAAAAGAATGATAATGCTACTCTGGTTCAGAAAATTGTAGTATTAGAAAGGAAAAATGAAGATGCAACTACAAGTGCAGCTTCATCTTCATTTTCCAAAATTTCCCAAGAAGAGTTTAAGGAGCCTGCAATCAGAACTAACAGGGAACAATTTGATTTAGTATGTGAGTTATTTATAACTCTATCTAATATATTTGGGACTCACACGGTGTTTGACAGGATATCTATTGCTCTAGAAGACCTAATTGAGAAAAGACAATAGGCCTCAAAATATTATGATGTGGTCATAGATTCGCAGAGGTACATGAAGGAGAGGCCTAATAATCTTACTCTTCTCACTACTTTTCAGTTTAAAAGAGCCAAAACTATTCTAAGAGCTTAGGAAGACCTGGATGATACAGTAGCTAAATCCATAAAGAAATCTCAGGCTATCTGCAGTAGAAGATGGTATGCAGTTGATACTATCATGATTGAATTAGCTTTTCCTACCATTGTGCTTATTGAAAAGGCATGTCCACCTGGACTGATGATCAAGCAAGTAGAATAACAAAGGGATGAATAGGAGGAGAATATCAACAATCTTGACCACATTAGTGTACATGATGTATAGCAGTTAATCAAACAACCATTTATAGTACAAAGCAAGATCCACATCTACATCTGAGTTTGGCATAAGTTGGCTAAGAATGAGGTTGAATATTATAAGTGTAATGCTCAACTTGGCATATAATCGGCCACTTATCCTGATATCGAGGAGTTGTTATGAATTTGAAGGGTCTGGAAATATTTCTTAGGATATTAGCCTTGTTTAGGTTTTTTATCCCCTTTAGGGGGAATTCTATTGTTTGTAATAATTATTTAAGTGAATGATCTCTAATGTATTAGGGACTCTTGAACTTTTGACTTTTGGAAGAAGGGAGACTGATACAAGGGATCAAACAACACTTCAATTTTTTCCAACGTCTTTTGTGTAATTTGTTACAGAAAATTATGAATAAATACAGTGTTGCAATTCTTATCTCTTCTACTTGATCTATCAAATTTCTTTGACATGGTTTTATTTTTCTTATTCCCAATGATTATATAGTACTCTGGTTCATTTGCAATTGGTTAATGTGTTTATTTAACTATGATTTATCTCTTTTAATTATTAATGCATTGATAAGACTTCATGAAATTTCTTTTATGAACTGCCTTTATCTATTTCTACAAATGTTTTAGCAGTAACAGTTTTATGGCTTATAAGTTGGTTTTTCAACTAACTTAAGCACTTCCAAGTTATCTTGAATGGTTTAATTCTGATTTATTGTTATTTAATTTTCATTAAACAATTGTAATCTTAGTAAGTACAATTTCATTTTATTTACATTTCTATTAATATGATGAATTTCCTGTCCTTCACACAACTCAAGACAACCTGTCATTCATTCAACACCTTTTCAAAGTAGTTTAGATTTAGATTAGGTTCTTCTTCCTAGTTAGGTTTTAGTTTTCCTTTTATTTTCCTAACTCTTTGTTTTCCATTCTGGAAAATAGATCCTCTTGAGGATCAAATCCATCCATAAGCCAGCGAAGGCTACAAAAGTATCCATGGAATATTACCATCCCAAATAGCTCGAGGATAGAACAATACCTACGTGGGATTGTTTGAAGCCTTCGAATAGGTTTTCTTCATTTGTTGCAAGCCTTAAACACCCTATTCAGCCACATACACAGTTTGGGCTTCAACAAATGGCACTAGAAGGAGGGCCAACACATCATGCCTAAATGAAATAATCATACACCTCCTCCAGCAAGAGATTTGATCATTACTCGTAGTCGTGCTAGCACGTCTACCTTAGGGGAACAAGTAACTCAAGTTTTAGACACTATTCCAGTTACCCTTAGACAATAACAGACTACCCCATCAGACAGATACGTTCTAGTATCACCGATTCTAGGCCCCATCATAATTCAACAATTGTTGAAGGGTAACTCCCACAACGTTGCCGAGTTTAGAAGAAAATTCATTGAAGATCATCCTACTCAGGATTTGCCTCAAATCAGTAATCAGGATAGTCCTATCCCAGGTGATCAAAACACTAAAAGACATCATGACCCTTTTAGTGAACCATCCACTCCTGGGTTAAATCTAGGTTCCTTATTTCCAGAGTCGACAACTCCTTGACATAAAATCCGAGCGGGAGGGCCACCCCCGTCTCCTCCCTCTTCTTCATCTTCATCTGATCAATCGTCAAATTCTGAATCTTTATACTCCTCAGTAGAATCTCTCCCGATGGATGGCGAACGAAATAACAGGCCACGGTTAGATGGGGATGCCGTATCCATTTTAGGCGATCAGCACAGATTTGCTAAAAACCCTGAGAAGTGGCTTCTGAAATTTTATCCAGATGATAAGATTCCTATGGAATACCACATAAAATCCTTCATGCAAGCCAATAGACTTCGAAATTTTATCCATGAAGACGTGGTTTGTAGACTGTTCCCTTACACATTTGAGGGAAAAGCTTATACCTGGTACTTTGCCTTAGAAGCTAGCTCCATCCTGTCATGGGATGTGTTTTCCGAACTCTTCACTCAAAAGTTTGGGGGTGACAAGACCCCGGAGGAATTAGTCATAGAGCTCTCTTCCATGAAAACTAAGGGTAAAGAAAGAGTCAAAGACTACAATCACTAGTTTTCATATTTAAAAAATAGGATCTACAATATGGTACTTCCTGTTGAGTAATTACTGGTAGCATACTATGTTAAGGGTCCCCCAACCCAAATAGCCGTGTGGGTCAAAAGGGATCGCAAATATTCCTTACAAGACACCTTTTCTGAAGCCATCCAAGTCTAAAGGGACATGTTCTATCTCAAAGACAACACTAGCACTACATCTGAACAAGCGTCTACCTCACATAGGAAAAGTGACAATTCCCTTAAACCTACTACTATCAACCAAGATCCATTCAATATGAGTGAAGCCATCCAAGTCTAAAGGGACATGTTCTATCTCAAAGACAACACTAGCACTACATCTGAACAAGCGTCTACCTCACATAGGAAAAGTGACAAATTCCCTTAAACCTACTACTATCAACCAAGATCCATTCAATATGAGTGAAGTGAAGAATATCCTTCAAAGGATGTCTAATGAGATGGTATATCTCAAGAAGACAAGCAATTAAAATCAATCAAACAATAGAGGATTCAATAGGACACCTTTTAGGAGGCCAAATCAACCTCCTCATAATCCACCACCTCCAAATCCCAGTGAGGGCTTCATCTCATAAGATATATTTTGTCTTGGAAGCCTTAGCTACAGGAACACTAGATATCCCTAAGCCCTCTGAAGATTAGTCCACCCAAGAATCACGACCTCCCCAAGAAGAAGAGGAATACGACCAACAGGTCAGCTCTGTGAGCTTCGTTTCAGCAGAAGAAGAAGAAGAAGAAGAAAAACCCGATACATTTTTTAATCTCCAACACACACACAATACCAGGTCTAAAGGGCCACCTCCCCAAGAATCATCTCCTCCGACACAGACCCCTAGCAGAGGTAAAGCTCAAACTCAGAAGAACACCCTCATTCCTGAGCCAGAATACAACTTGGTTGAGGATCTTAAAAGAGTCAAAGAAAACATATCTTTATTTAATCTTCTCTAAATCCCTTCCATAAGGGATTCCTTACCCAAAATCATGATCATAAAGCAACCCCGAGAAGCTCAGAATAATAATTTTGACTCCACTCCCCGACCAAACTATCCAAAACTCGAAAGCAAGGGCACTCCTCCCTTTTTACTTACCTTTGAAATCTTTTACAGGAATGTGCATAACTGTATGGTAGACTCAGGTGCTTCATCCAATGTTATGCTCCTTTCTATTTGCAAGAATCTTAATGCCACCTAGGAGAACTGTCCTATTCAGATTGTGCAATTAAATAGATCCAAGGTTAAAGTGGTAGGGAGGCTGGGAAATGTTCTTCTCAAACTATCTATAGATCCTCGGATTCACCAAACTATCGATATTGTGATTGCAGATATTCCAAATACCTATGGTATGTGGATGAGTTGGGATTGGTCAGAGAAACTTAAAGTTTACTTTGCTAGTGATTGGTCTCACTTGTGGTTTCCTCTTAACGGGTAGCCTAATAAGCTCAAAGGTGATAGAGAACCTTTCGTGAAACAAACTGTAACTAATCTCGATGGTTCCAATGAATCCATCTCCTTCTTTAACAATCAAATTGAACATTTCACATTTGACACTTTCTTTGGAGACTTACCTGCTGATGTATAACCAATACAGAATGAGTAGAAACACTCTCAAGTAGCTCATCTTACATCGGTCCCATTCACTAGCACAGTTTTTCATAATGTATATAATGTAAATACCAATTTCAAAATTGATCCTATAGTTTGGACCTTGTTTTTTGATGGCTCCAGGTCAAAGGAGGGAGTAGGCACAGGATGTGTACTTCTTGATCCTAAAGGCATCAAAACCATGATCGCATGCAGGTTGGAATTCGAATGTACCAATAAAGTGGCTGAGTACAAGGATTTAGTCCAAGGACTCAAGAAAGCTATTGATATGGGAGTGAAAGTAATTGAATGTGTGGTGAACTCCAAAATCACTATGAAATAGGTATGGAATATGATACACTGTCTATCTCCATGCCTAGTTAATTATCAAAGATTAATCAGAGATATGACTAATTCCTTCTTAGCATTTAATGTTAGATCTATTCCTAGATCTCAGAACTTTGACGCAGATCTGCTATCCAACACTGTGTCTAGACTAATCCCTCCCAAAGGCTTGTCTCCACAAACCTTCTCTATCGAATTGATGTACAGACCCTCCATGCCCTGTAATGTCACAAATTGGAAGGTGTTTGATGATGATCATCAAATACTTGACTTCTTGTCAACCCTGTTAGCACCGGGATTCAGCCCATAGGTTGGGCAGAAAAGGGTTCTCTCCTAGGAAACAACAGAACTGCTTTAGATTGTGCCTCTAGCCCTGCGTAGTCAGAGTGTGATCTCTCACATTTTTTCAAGTTTACTCCATGTAGGATATTTGATCAAGAATGGTAAGGAGGCCATACTCCTGAATGGGAAGGGGGGATTAATGTAATATGTAGGTGGGACTATCAGAGTTAGGGACCATTAGCAATGGAGTCGAAGTTCTGGGTAGGGAACATTCTGTAAGAGGTTAAGAATGGCATGAATTTACAAACAGAGGCAAGATAGACATCGATCTTGCAATCGGGAGATTTCTAGCAGGTGATTAGTAGATGAGAGGGAACAATCCATCGCGTAGAGAACCAACAAGATGAATTCTATGTAACTTTAGAAGAAAACTTAATGAATGTCTGAAACAACAGATGGAGCATAGCATGTATGAATTCCAAACTATTATACACTCATTTCAGGCATGAAATAAATTAACAACCTCAAATGAAAACAGGATGAAACAACAACACAAGAATCTCTGCTTTGAAAGACAATATTTCCTCTGTAAATTTATTCAGAACAAAAAAACCAGAGACTAATTACAATGGAGAGCCTTATCCCTTGGAATTTTCCCAACCAACCAACCCTTTTTCTCCCTCTATCGGGAGTGTATTTATACTATTTTAGTGCTGAAATTACTCCCCGAAACAAACCTAAAAATTGTTTCTAGTCACAATCAAACATTAACAGTCTAGAGAGTGGAACTATTGCCATGATTTACAAATGTGAATAAACATCATGGAAAGTGGATGCACTCAGCATGAGTGACATTCTAACATGCTCTGCTACTGTTGTTGATTCTGAGTATGATGCCTTTCCATTTGCTTTCAAGCCATCATGATGAGTCAGCATAAGGCCCTTTTTCTACCTAAAATGTGTGTTTCTGTTGTGTTCAAATGCAGATTTCTCCATGAGCACACACTGGCAGGGAAGCTTGCATCTTTCCCATGCTCAACCTCATCCACCACCTCCTTCCTCTCCGGGTAACATTCTTAGGTGTGGGGTCTAGAAGAAGGGTCGTATTGCTCCTGGCCAAGGAAAGCCTTTGTGTTGGCTTGTCATTCTTGTACTCCTCACCTCTAGTGAGGTGGGCTCTCCCACGGGAAAGAAGGTGGAGTATACCTCCACCAGCCCTATCACCCTTGGAAAGTGGAATTTACAAACTGGGCTGTGCAGGTATTAGACCTCTGATGCTCCCATCCCAACAAATGCTCCTACAGAGAGCAGTCCAGGACCGTCTCCTTCTGTACAGGATTTGGGGGCAATGATGGTATCAAGGGTCCTTGAAAAAACACCTATGGGGAGCAATTTTTTGGGAAATATGTCACTGGAGGTGCGAGTATCTAAAGGTAGGTGTATCTCTAAAAATTCCTCACATCTAGGCCCTGATGGCTGGTGTCATCCTTGGCATGGAACACCAAGGTGACGTGTAAGTGGAAATTTGCTCGCCAACCATCATCACACCCAGATGGACAAGATTTTTGAACTATATCACCATCTCCATATGCTTCAAATTTCTATGGACTCACAATGAAATGAAAACTCGAGCTCTGGAAATATCTTAGCTCACTCCCTACGTTTCAAAGGAAATACATATAAGGCTTCGATACTGAATTCTGTAATGATCGGCCAGCATTCCTGCACATTCTGTCATTAAGTGTTTTTGGTATCGACATGTGTGAGGGCATGGGCATGGTGATCCTTTACCTTTTGGGGATCTAGTCACGTTGCTTCATCGGCTATGGCACCATACCTTTTGTTGTGGGAAATATTTCACGTGCCACCTTGTGTAGTTGATCTAGACTGCAAAGCACATGAATTGGATGCTCCCACACTTCCTTGCTCTTGTGACGTAGGAAACGGACTAGTCTCCCCCTTCATGCTAGCCTTGCCCCATGTGGATAGAAGATTCATTGATTACTTTCCTTGCTTCTGCAGGCCAACTCACACAGAAGCCACTTCTCTTTAGGAAATATGACTCTGCCACAGGGATGATTTCACCTGTATGCACAGTACAAATGGCGTCGAGGAATCGGCCAATCTGCTAGGAGGAAGATTACATGTATGAACGTCCCTTCCACTATCATCTCTGCACTAGATGTGAAAATTGAATCCTTGAGGCCTCCTCAGCCCTCCAATTTGGGGAACCTTTCACATCCATCGTCCACATTTCTTTAACTTCTGCTGCTAATTTCTCCTCCCTTGATACAACGAGCAGCTTTAGACTGAGGTGTGTTCTTACCCGTCGATCATGATCAACCTTTTTGTGCAACCGTCGATCTTAGTGTTCTTACCACCTTTTTTGAATCGGGACTGACATTGTCCATGCTAGTTCAGATCACGAAAAGAACCTCAACTGTAGATCCATTCCCTTCTTTGTCGTGACCATTGATATTTGCAGTCGATACCACTTTTCACGATTTGGAATCACGACTTTATCTGTACAATTTTGGCTTGTGAAATCAGCTGGGATCGTAGATTTGCTTCTGCTTTCATCCTTGACAATTTAGACATAATGCCTAAAATCGGCATGAATGGGTCACAACCACAGTAAAAAAAGTGCTCAAAATCGACTCCTACGTCATTAAATTAGTCCAAAACTGTCCAAAATGGTCAGAAACGGTCCAAAACTATAGAAAGTGGGTAAAAAATTTCTATAAATAGGAAAAAATTCAAAAATTCCATATAATTTTAAATGTTTACCCATTTGAGCTCAAAACTTCCAACGTGAATTCCAGGAGCATCGTCTAGCGAAATTTGACACCGTTTGTTCTAGGTAACTCCTCATGTCCTCCTCTTCCCATTTCATGCAAAAATTTTCAGTTTCCATGGTCAGTTTTATTTTCTAGGCCAATCTAAAATAGGCATTTCATCCCACATGGATATCGGGGTTTTTTCCACATATAGGGCTGGCCATATGCGGAAAAACCTTCCAAAACTACATACATACGCGACTATTTTGCAAACAATCACGTATACAGTAACACATAAGGATTTTTGAGGTAAATAATGACCAAACATCATTTTAAATGTGTAGGATGGTTCTAAAGGGAGGGAGAGGGAACATGGAGATGTAGAAGAGGTTGTTCAAGGTGACATAATGGCTCAACAAGCTCTACATGCATGCGGTTTGTATAAGTTTTGGTGTCTTGGCAGCCTCAGAGCCAAACCAAGACTCCTATAGATACTAGTAGATTACTAGGATCCAAACTCCGAGTCTTTTCACATTGATGGGATGTCTCTCACTATAGAGATTGAGGACATATATTTTATTACTGGATTATCCCAATGGGGAGAGGTGGTGAACCTATGCTCTCGTAGGCCCGGAGGTGGCCTTACTATTGATGAGTACATTGTGGTATGCTGCTTTTTGGACACAGAAAAGGTTGGGAGTAAAATCCCTACGAACTCGATCCAGGTACTGGAACTGAAGACCATACTATTGGCACTTAGTAGGATAGTTGGTCTAGCTTCACTCCACTCGGTCTCGTGGCCATTGATGTTATAGCAGATTTCACCACTCTAGGTGAATCACACTTTGTATGGCCTTCCCCTGTCCCATTGCAGACTCCTTAGAACCCATGGACAATATTTTATCCTTTGATGTTTCCTTGATCATCCCTAAAACTATATAAAAAATGATATACGCGGCTTTTTACCCGATAACCGCGTACATACGCGGGTTTGACCCCTATAACCACGTACATCAGGATGTGTGCATAATCCAAATCCTTTTGTAGTTTTCCTTGACATGGATCCGACTCATTCGACTCCTGGCCTTCCATATGCCTTGAGATCGCTAGGATTCGACCCTTCATTATCCCTTGTGAAGCTATATAAGGAACCCCTTGGTACATTGAAGGCATATAGAGAGAATTGAAGCAAAGAAACTATATTCCATTGTTGCCAGAATTTATACTTGAATCTGCATCCCTTTGTCCCTTGGAGCACTTTTGTGTTCTTCCCAAGCTTGCCTTTTGCTAGTGAGCTTGCTATCGAGAGATGGAGGATTGAAGTGGTGGAGGCCCAAGTGGGGGATTCAGTTTCTCCGGTTCGCAGATGTGCCGTCAGAGGTTGTATCTATCTTGTAATCTTTGATTTATATTAATAGAAATATCTTTTCCTATCCAATAATGTGTATTTGATTAATGTTGTATCCATTGGAATATGTCAAATGCTTTTACATTATTGATTAAATATGCTATAATAGATATAACACCATGATATATAGTATGCTTGTATTGTTTACCTGTTGTTGAGGAAGTATTATATCAATTCAAGCTGAAGATTGGAAAGCTCAACGGGGATCTACTTCAACCGTCCGGAATAAGGTACGAGGTCTGATCCTTTAGTGTTAGACATTTTATTTCTATTGCATATTGGGAAATATTGATTTCTGGAGTCAAAGATGTTTGTTGTGGTACCCCAAGCCATAGGAATTTCTCTCCATAAGAGAATTGGCGACTCCGCTAGGGAGTTCCTAGTAGTTTTCCTTTGGGGGTGATTTTCTCGGCATTCAATGTATTTGAATTGCTCTTTCTCTCTTGTTTCTGTGTCGGGTCTGGGGGCATGTATGCCTGGTAGAGTCTGATTGGAGTGAAGTTTGTCTCAGCCTGCCTGTTTTCCTTGTTTTATGCACCTTTTCTTCCTATACGTGGGTTTTTTATTTATAGTCGCGTATACACGCGGTTTCCTTTTTTATTTCTGCATATACACGCGAGTTTACTGTGAACAGTCGTGTATACCCTGGTTTTTTACTTTTTTTGGAAGATAATTGGTTGCTGGGTGAATGCTGTTAGTTGCTGAGTCTCCTTTGGCACTACCTGAGTCTGTTTTGACCTCTGTTTCTAACTAGAAATGTTTTTTTAGCCTACATTTTTTTTTAGGAAGTTCTTGTCATGGCATTTTCGATTTTTTGTTTGATATTAGTGCATTAGAGTTCTTTTACCTTAGTGCTTTGCTTGGATGTCATTTATGTGTGTTTGCAGAGTCTGGGGGTGGTAGAATCATTCTTTTGCTTTTTGCATCTCTTATATTTTCAAAAAATCCAAAAACATTTGCTTATCATCATGCATTGCATTTTGCACTTTGCATTGTACTTGCACTAGATCTAGATTTGCTTTGGAATACTAGTTAGGACTTCATATAGGGAAGATTTGGATTCATCATTTGAAGAAGAATTATGTATTTCACGTAGTAGCATACCCTGTTTACATGGACACAATGCATTTGCATTGATTGTTAAGGTGTGCATTTTACTTCATGTTGCGTCATAACACCACTAGTTGCACGACCATATCCTATTTTTGAGTAATAAAGCCAACTAAAATCAATGCTAATTAAAATGAATTACACTCTTTTCTTTTCTAGGGTGCACCAAAAAGCTTAGGTTTTAGGATCTTGGAATAGTTCATTGTAAGTCAATTCTCCAAGATCACTAAACAACAACATCTAGGTGTCTGTCCAGGGAGTGTGTGAAATCCTTGGTATAACCATCGTTCTCAGGATCCTCCTCTCAAACAAGAGTTAAGCACGAGGCAGTGTGAGTGGTTATCAATTGGGATGACCCCTAGTCATAATTGAGTAGCACCAGAGATATTTCCAGGATTGTATTCGTATCTGGGGGCTCTTTCGAGAGTTTCGGGCTTTGCTACCCTGCCCATACGGTCAATCCCACCTGCGATTGTCCGCCTGAGCTTTGATTATATTGAGGTGACCTTAGTGACCTTACCTAGGATATCGAGGGGGTACTTGTAGAGGTTATTCTGCAGGCTTCCCAGCCAGGTTGGAGTCGGACAACACAGTCGCTTTACACGTTGAAGCTGAGGGCCACAATAATTGGTTACGTACCTCCACTTGCTGTGTATGTGAGTCTCAGGCCTCTCCTAGGTGAGACATACCTGCTTCATTTGGAAGCTCACTTATCCAGCCCTTGTTTGCTTACATTTGGCTTTAGATTTTATTAGTGATTGCTCTGTGCATGCTAGTTGGCCTAAGGTTTACGTAAATAGAGAGTCTTTGCTAATTTTTGAGTCATTGTGGATTCGAGTGAAGTTCCGCGACGTTCTCGTCGGTTAGCATGGCTTCCGCATTCTACTTCTCTTCCTCCTTTGGGAGAGAGACCTATTCAGTCTAGACGGACTATGTCACACATTGATTCACACACCATGGAGGACCATTCAGAGACTATTCCTGAGCCACCTCCTCCCGTTCGTATTGACGATGGGGAACTTACTCCTACATACGATCCTTCACCTGACCTAGGTGAGTTCGGTCATGTGATTTCCTAGATAGGATCTTTGCATGATAGACCTACTCACCCTAGGGTTGATTCCACGTTGACACATTACCGGTATGGAATGCCGGAAGATTCCAAGAGTCACGTTGAACCTGCCATCACTAGCCATGGTAGTTATGCTACGACTGGTTTTCCTATGCTCGATTTGACATTTCATGTCGAATCCGACTTCACGCCTAGCACTATGCCTGGGGGAAATCCCATTCCTTACTAGTCACTTTGCACCTGACATCCTAGTGGTGGAAGCTACATCTCATCTCCCTCCTAGGTCTAGGGTTAGCGATCCGATTAGGATACCAGGTCCGAGACGGGTGACGATAGGCGGTAGTACATATCTTATTACTCAGATTCCTTCATCCTTGGTTTCAAATTCTTCAAATGTACATCCTCCACCTTATCCACGTGGTCCTTCAAGCCAATATATGGCTACGAGTCAGGTCCATACTGCGGTTGCTAGGCCGATTGTGTCTCAAGTTCATATACCACCCGTTGCTTCGGGAGGCTATATTCAAGCTTCTAGTGGTGAGCTTCTTACGTCCAGGGCATATATACCTACTTCTGGTATGTATGTTCCCCCTTCCAGAGCTTATCTTCCTACCTACGGAGTGTCCCATGGGACATCGCATGCGATGACCTATGGACCTTATTATAGGACGCAGTATCGACAAGTTTGTTCACCTTACGGAGGCAGGTATCAACAACCTGCTTACTCTCCTTATTATGGCTTCATAGCTCCTACTAGTCAAGTTCCACCTTACTATGGTACTACCACGTCACCCTATACGGGTCAGACAGGAGAAGGACACTATGGCCAATGCCATGGTGGTGATCAAACCTATGTGAACCAGGGAGCGATCCATTGACCTCATCATCCTAGGCTCTCTTTCCTCATGATGCTTAACCTTCCTAACTTATCGAGACTTACGAACGATCTTGTGGCTCATGACCCGGCTTGGACGGCTATCCCTACCAAGCTTCCTTCGGACATACCTAAGTTCAAAGGCAAACCGAGAGAGGATCCAAGAAAACACGTTACCACGTTTCACCTTTGGTGCTCTTCGAATTCATTACATCAGGACTTAGTCCGCTTGCAACTATTTCAACGCACCCTCATGGGGCCTGCTATGAAATGGTATATAGAGTTACCAAAGGGAGCTTTTACCTTGTTCGATGATCTTGTGATGACTTTTCTTAATCACTTCCAGCTACCAGTGCACTATGATGTTGGTACTGAACTCTTGTTGACATTTTGGCAAGATAAAGCCACCCATATTTCTGATCATATTAAGGAGTGGCGTAGACAGAAGAGATTAATTAAAGCTTTTATACTGCCGGAGTTCCTTCTCGAGTGGTTCCTCAAGTCTTTATTGCCATATATCGCGAAGGATGTTTCCACATCCGGAGTGCAGAATGAGGAACAAGCGATCTTTAGGGCGTAGGAACTGGACTTGATTTATGCTCAGTCTGGTTTGTTGTATGAGATTATTCCCAACGCTCCTCATTCCAGTTTTGATCCCAAGGTCAAACCTGGACCACATGCTGATGGCATTGTGGGTTGTGCAAGTGTGAAACCTGTGGATTCGGTTGCAAAACAAGTTAGTCAATTGTCTCTCAACCAATCTGCTTCGGGACAAGCTACGACTTCGTCTCAACCCGCCCAAACGGTGAATGTACTTTCTGTGCAATCGTCTGACCAGAAGGGTAACCAGCAGCCCGGACAAAATAGAAGAAAGGGTAAGAATAATAATCGAAAGGGTGGGAATAAGAATGAGAATGCTACCAATAATGACAAGAACATTCAGAATGCTGGGGGGGACAAGCAAGCGAAACGTAAGGGTAAATTCCCTTGTAAGATATGTAAGGATGATCACCTCACTTACTTGTGCCCTCGAATTGATGAAGCTTCAAGACTCTTAGCACAAGGCCCAGCTGTGCTAACAAACCCTTTACCACATAACCAAAATAGGAACTCGAAGTCCCAGTAGCAATCTAGTGAGAATGATCCACCAGAGACTAGTGCTCGTGGGTGCATTAACATGGTCCATGCTGCCAAGGTTGTGACTCATGTGAAAGATTATGGATCATCACAACCCAACCTAGGAAAAGAACCTGATCCACCAGGAACTCCTTTGCACATTGAGAAACCTGCAGATAAACCTGAGGCTGCACCTCACATTCCTAATGGGGTACTTAAGCGTTCGGGGCATAATCCAAATGCTTGAGCTGCCCAGAATTATTCAGTTGTCGAGGATTTGGGCCATACTCCTTGTGCAATGTCTGCATTGGAAGTGCTTCAGAGTTGTCCTTCACAAAGGAAGGCTTTGCTTTCTGCTCTTGGTGTGAACGGTGATGATTCTTCCTTAGTGATCAAATTTGAAACCGCAGGACATAAACCTCCCTTGCCCTACTATGTGTCACTTTTGGTACACATAGAATGTCTTAATATGATCATTAAGCGTACTGTGATTGACGAGGGCGCTGCTACTTCTGTGATGTCTTTGTCCTGTTGGAAGGGTCTTGGTTCTCCTAAGCTTTCGAAATCAACAACTATGTTAACTACTTTTGATGGGAGATCTTTTAGGCCGCACGGCATCCTTCCATCCCTTAAGGTCCATTTGGGGGGGAAGACCATTGCGATAGAGGTTGAGGTGGTTGATGTGCCCCTCGACTACAATCTCTTGCTGGGTAGGAACTGGATGCATAGTATGCAAGCCGTTGCTTCTTCCTTGTTCTGCATTGTATGCTTTCCACATAATGGGAATATTGTAACGATTGATCAAATGACATTCAAGAATCCCCCTGTTACTGCATCTTCAGGAGCTTCGGTCCCGATCGTTGAACACTCTCAGCCGACAACTGGGAGTGTGGGTGTAGGCATGTATCCATCCCTCATGGGAAGCTTTAGTTGTCCTGCACTGGTCCTCATGATAGGATCTTGTTCCGATAAGGCTTCGACTTCTACGACCTCGATGTCTTTTTACACAACTCATATGGAAGATCCTTGGATTCTTCCTACACTAAGTATTTCGAGTGAGCCTGTCGAGACCAATGTGCCGCTTCCTGCAGCCATGATAGCTTATCAAGCCAATATTAAGAGTGTTGCAGAGCCTTGTTATTCCTCTTTGCAGACGGAGGAGGAAGACCCCTATGTGCTACCAGCATGGGCAGTGCAGTCTTCTCATGCCCACGACTGCCTTGATATGGTTTTCCCTTCAGATGAAACGATCATCGAGGCTATGTCGGGTGTTGAGCCGCCATGGGAGGAACTTCATCATAGATCATATTTCCTTCCACCACTTAACCATTTGGAGCATGAGGATTATAGGGAGATTCTTAGTCAGATAGTTTGTAGTCCCATGGTTCCATTAAGCTCTCTTGGTCATATGGCTGATGGAAGCATGACGAACATATCTTCCACGATTTCTATCAACATCTATTGAAATCTTGGCACCATTGAGAATGTCTATATTGGGGTGGAATGTTCCCATGCTGAGATTCTCAAATATACCGAGCTATTCAAGGAATTCCGTGATGTTTTTTCTTGGTCTTATGATGAGATGCCAGGTATTGACCCTCGAATTGTCGAACATGAGATTAAGACTTACCCCAACGCTAAGCCTGTTCGACAACGTTTACGAGCCATGAATCCTAGGAAAGCACCCGCCATTAAGGCAGAGATAGAGAAGCTATTGAAAGCTGGTTTTATCTATCCAGTTCCCTTGACGGAGTGGGTTTCAAACCTCGTTCTGGTGGATAAGAAGCAGGGAGTGATCCGAATATGCACTGATTTCTGTGATTTGAATCGTGCCTATCCTAAGGATAACTTCCCCACACCATTTATAGATCATATTTTTGATGAGTGTGTGGGTAGCGAGGTGTTCTCCTTTATGGATGGATTTTCTGGGTATAATCAGATCCAGATTAAACCTGAGGACCAACACAAGACTGCATTTATTTGTCCTTGGGGAACATTTGCATATCGAAAAATGCCTTTTGGCCTTAAAAACACCGGAGCTACATTTTAGCGGGCGATGACCTTGATTTTCCACAATCTCAAGTCTATTATCGAAGTATTTTTGGACGACCTCACTGCTCATTCTCATATGAGAATGCGTCATCGCTATCACTTGAGATTGGTATTCGAAATATGTCGGCACTATTTGGTTTGATTAAATCCTCATAAGTGCATATTTTGCATGAAGTCAGGTCGTTTACTAGGATTCATCGTTTCAAAGGAGGGCATAAGAGTCGATCCCTTAAAGGTTGAGGCAATACTTCAGTTGTCTCCCCCAAAGAACATTCATCATCTTCAGTGTTTGCAAGGTATGGCAAACTTCTTATGAATATTTGTTGTCAACTTTGCCAATTTGACTAGAGGCTTCATGCGTCTCTTGAAGAAGGATACTCCCTTTGAATGGGATGAGCGAGCCCAGGAGTCCTTCGATGCACTTAAGCGAGCCCTAGCATCGGCCCTGGTGATTATTCCTTTGGATTATAGCCGTGATTTCCTATTATATGTGGCCGCATCTTTAGAGACGATTGGTATGGTGTTGGTTCAGGAGGATGAGGAGCTCCAGGAGCATGTCATATATTATCTGAGCCGAAACCTTATTGATGCAGAGATTCATTATTCTCATGTTGAGAAGCTTGCTTTAGTGACCGTACATGCGGTTCAACGTTTGAGACATTATATTCTCCTTCACCAGACCTTGGTTGTGGCCCATGTCAATCCATTTCAATTTGTCTTCACACGAAGGATGATTGGGGGAAAGTATAATAAATGGATTTTCATTCTGCAAGAATTCGATCTCGAATTTGTTTTGGCAAAGTTGAAGAAGTCGTTAATTTTTGCAGAGCTTATATCGGATTTCCCGAGCGAGGCCAAGGAGTTGGTTTGTGAGGATACGTTTGTTGATGAACATATATTCTTAATCTCAACGTCTGACCCATGGTATGGAAATATCATAGTATATCTGCAAACACAGAGGACCCCTACTCACCTCTCGCGAGATGAACGACAACGATTACGTCACGTCTCTAATAACTACCTTATAGTGGACAATACTTTGTACCGTCGTGGGGTAGATTCCATTTTATGACATTGTTTAACTCATGAGGAGGCTAAGGTTGTGCTGAATGATTGCCACGGAGGGGCGTGTGGTGGTCATTTATCTGGGATTTCTACAGCTCAAAAGATTTTGAGAGCGGGTTATTTCTGGCCGTCGATTTTTAAAGATTGTGTTGATGCGGTAAAGAGGTGCCACCCTTGCCAGGTGTTTGCATGAAATATGCACTCAAAGCCTGCCCCGTTACATCCCATTATCACGGATGGTCCCTTCACCAAGTGGGGGCTCGATTTTATGGATTGCAACCCAGATTCGGCTGGGGGGCACCATCATATTATAGTGGATGTGGATTATTTCACGAAATGGACTGAGGCAATGCCTACAGTAAAATTCGATGATGAGACATCTGCTCACTTCATATTCAACCAAATCATTACTCGGTTCAAGATTCCGGAAGATCTTGTCACTGACCATGGCTCGCACTTTCAGAACTGTATGTTGGAAGAGTTGGCATCCAAATTAGGGTATAAGCAAGAGCACTCCTCTTCTTACTACCCCCAAGCAAATGGATAGGTTGAAGTAGTGAATAAATCATTTAAGTCCATTCTCCAATTAACCATTGCACAAAGCAAGACGAATTGGCATATTATGTTATACCCTACTTTGTGGGCCTATCGAACCGTGGTTAAGACTGCCACTGGTTTTTCTCCATATCAGCTTGTGCATGGAGTGGAGTTGATATTGCTGGTTGAATGTGAGATTCCTTTGTTGAAGCTAGTTGTGGAACTCTTACCAGACACTTCGCCTCTGGAGGAGCATTTGGTCCACCTCGAGCAACTCAATGACTAGCGTCGGGATGCCTTGGTGGCTCTAGAGGTTAATAAATGTCACGTTAAGGTCCAATACAACAACTCTATCCGTCCAAGAGTGTTTAGTGAAGGAGACTTGGTCCTTTTGTGGGATCAATTGAAAGAACCCTTGGGGGCAGGGAAATTTAATCCTATGTGGCGTGGTCCTTATGTGGTCAAGCGTGTCTTGGAGAAGGGTGCCTACAAGTTAGTCGATTACGAAGGCACAGCTTTGGCGGAGCCTAGAAATGGGCTCTATCTCAAAAAATACTATGCATGATCTTTAGCCAAGGCTATTTGTTGTATATTATTGTACAGCTTTGCATAGTTAGGTCTTTTTCTTACCGTGATTGGGTTTGTGATTAGTTTCTGTTTCTTTTGGCAGATGTCAATGGAATCTTCCACCTATATGGGATTCGCGGATGTTGCAAGTCATCACACTCAGCACTCAGCCTTTGCTGCTTGGGTGATTTATACTCCTATGGGTCAGGTACTGTCTTCAGGAGGTGTATGTCTACGACCATCTTCCAACAATGTTGCTGAATATAGCACCGTTATTGAGCTTCTACGGGATGCCATTTCACATGGAGTTCTATCTCTTGAGGTACGTCTTGATTCAGAGTTAGTAGTGTCACAGCTCAATGGTTTGTACCATGTTAGAGATCCGACGTTATTGGGAAGATTCTTACGTGTGAGATTGTTAGAATGGAAATTTGAAAGTATAACATATATACACATTCCAAGAAATGATAATCAAGTTGATGATTCATATGCTAACTACGTGTTAGATTGGCATTTGTTTCATTCATAATAAATTAATCACAAACATTTTTTACACATGTAAATAAATAAACCGATCACCATAAAACTTTTTATATATATCAAAAATGTGGTAATACATAGTGTCACATACAAAAGTGGAGCTTTCAAAGCTTCCATCATATAATACACGGTGATACAAAACATATACACTCCTAGGTATCTAATCCTGTGGAGGAGGGTTGTGATCATGATACTTCACTATGGCTCTAGCTAGCCACCGGAATAAATGCACCCATGCGCGTGGCACACCCACCACTTGTCGCTGCATGGCCTCAGGCAAGTCCTCGACTTGCGCCATGGGAGCTCTATGAGTCAGTCACACGAAGTTGGTATGAACGCTCTGGAGCGTTCGCTCCACATCCACACTTGTGATGTCATCCCCTCTTCCCCTCTGTCTATGACGTGGGAAGCCCTATGGTCACCGTGGTCCCACATCTGCACATGAATGGTAGATGTCACTATGTGTTGTCACGCAAAAACATGTCTTTTTTATTCCACATAATCAAGAAAATACAAAAAAATTAAATAACTCAAAAAATTTAAAAAAAGAGTGAGAGTCAAGATTCGATACCTATCTCTCCATATGCCGATCCTGGTGGCAATGGCATGTTCGGATCCCCCCGGAAATCTATCCCTCCATAGGGGTAGTCATCTATGGCAACAATCTGTCATCGCCACCATGGAAAGAAGTCAGCTGGATATGGGTTGGCCACCCTACCACCCCCCAGTCTGCGCATAGCATTTTCCCAATGCCATTGGGCTGGATCTTGAACCCTGTGGAGAGGAACGTCCACTCTAGGGATCAATTCTGGAACACGCTCGAAGAAAAATGTGCTCAAAATGCTGCTGAACCCGAAGTTCTGTATCCTTCCTGCCTTACACTCACTGAGCTGGTGTTTCATGTTGCTCAGTAGTGTAGTACTCCAGTCGTATATGGTCGTTCTCATACACTCCACTGCATAGAACATCAGTGGCCGTGAGGCCTGATGGAGTGAGGCTAAGCTTGCTATCCTCCCTAGCGTCAGTAGTATGGCCTTTAGGCCCAGCAGCTGTATAGCATTGGTGGGGAATTGACTCCCCACCTTCTCAGTATCTAGGTAGTAGTACACAGCTACGTACTCATCGATAGTAAGCCCACCGCCTGGCCCACCTCGGGAATGAAGGTTCACCACCTCCCCTCATCTAGATAGACCTGTGATAAAGTATATGTCTTCCACCTCTATTGTGAGAGACATCCCATCTATCTGGAAGGACTCTGATTCTAGATCCCAATAGTCTACTAGCATCTCTAGCAGTCTTGGTTTGGCCCTCAAACCACCAAGACACCAAAACTTGTAGAGTCCGCATGCTCAAAGAGCTTGTTAAGCCATCATGTAGAGAAATTGCCACATTACCATGCTCGTGCTCTCTCCCTTCTAGCACCATCCTGCAAGAGAAATTGCCACATTACCCATTAGATTCTTTTAAATTCACTTGTGCGGCGTCATACGTGACTGTTTTGCAAACAGTCGTGTATGTACGTGGTTTCTATCCTCTTTTCCACGTATAGCCAGCCCTATACGCGGAAAAAGCTTCGATATCCGTGTGGGCCGTAGCGCTCATGTAGAGATGGCCTTAACAACCTCATTTCACCATGAAAATCAACAAAAATTATATCAAAATGTATGAGGAGAGCATGAGTAAATACTTGGAAGAAACGGTTGTGAATTCCGCCAGCTGGATCTCCTAGAATTTGCAGTTGAAAATCAGAGCTCCAATGGGTAAAAGTTTCAAATGATTTATATTTTTTACTATTTATAGAAAAAATTTCAAATATTTGAAAATGTTTACCCCCTTCCCTATAGTTTTGACAGTTTCTAACTATTTTTTACCGTTTCTGACATAATTTGTGATGTAGAAGACCATTTTCAGTGTCGTTTCAGCCATTGGATTGACCCGTTCGTACTGATATCGGGTATAACGTCTACACTGGCATATAGGTTAGGTTCACCACCATTTGCATTTTGCATGACCTTATGACCATGTCACCATGGCCTTAGGTACGAATCCACTCTATTATGTCACGGAACCTTCTCGTTGCTTTACAAGTGGCATGATACGAGTGGTAGAGCTTCACCTTATGTGGGTACCCTAGTTAGCGCCTTACTTGCATTTAGTGCCCATGCCGACGTTTTCTCCTTTAGGGTGTGGGAGTCCGTTGTATAGTACTGCCATGACATTTCGCAAGAACCTCATACTCCTCTTAATCTTATGCTAGCCTATTTCCCTCTGGACTCCCCCTATGTCAAGTTGTGAATGCATTATCATGAGCTTTGCTTATCTTATTGAGCTTTATGGCGGCTCCCCTGACATTGAGTTTCAGCCATATAGCCCGAGCTTGTCTCATGTCTAGCCATGTAGAGCCATTTTTTTTATCCTTCGCAGCTCGATTTCCCTTTTACCGGGAGGGGATTTTCCCCCAAGTGTCGATATCCTACACATGTATCCTTGCATTGAGCATAGGTATGTTCCACTGCTTGGAACTAGTTTGTTTTCCCTAATGACACTCGTCTCCTCCTAGTTTGTAACTATAAAGCTAGTTTATTCTTTTTTCAAGATTTTCAAATAACTGAAAAAGTCCAAAAAAATAAAAAAACCAAAAAGCCAGACAAGGAAAGATGTTATCTTTGGTAGCTGTTGAGTCATGTCGCCTTCAAACAGAGCACTGTATATCACATCCATTGGTTGGGTTATATTTTGACTTTAGGAGTGGTACTCATTTATCTAAGTTTATCTCCACCGACTGGTTAAGCTTCCAGTCCCTATGGAGCCTTTGTTGATGCCTCCTGTGTCACAAAGATGTCCCATTTTGTATATCGAGTCCATGTTTCCTTCATTCAGTCACCATACACCGTTATGATCTTGTTCGAAGGAATTTGAAACCTGTGTCGGCCATTCCTAAGTTATCTTGAATTTGCATGTCGGCCATTCCTGGTACAATTACTGGTTCGTGCACTTTATGATCAAGTCCTTCCACATTAGACAACTTTACTGAGTACCTCGTGTTGGATGATGGGGGATGCCTTAATTCCTTCCTTCCAACGGATTTCATCCCATCGACTTCAAATCATTTATTCTAGGATTGGAATCTAGAGTCCTTTTGAGTGCCTTGAGACTTGCAGTCATCAGTGGCAGGTTCTCTCGCCATCGAAAGTTTCTTGGGAATACATCAATGTCCCCTGATCGATGGATTCTCTCAAGTGTTTGACCTCAACACATCTATTCACACTTGTTAGTTTGCACTCTAGTACCTTGATTCCCATTTTCATTATCGGTGGGTAATCTCGCGTCTGTTAACGGTATACATCAATGACCGGTAATCAGACGATGGACTACTATGTTCGACCTCGACATCTCTATTCGCATAGTAGGACATGTACTCGTAGCAGTTTGTGTAGAAGACCTTCCAGATTGGTGGCATCTCTTATATGCTACCTCCTTGATCGTTCCATTTTTCATGAGATTTCAGCTCTCGTGACTTGATACCAGTGTATGTCAGATATTTCCAGCCACTATGGAGATATTGATCTATTGTATATCTTCAGCCATTTTGGAGTCATGATCCTTTGTATATCTTCATCATGGAGATTCTGATCTATGTATATTGTGCGTGGCGATGACCACATATGTGATATCATGTATTATGCCTATTCATGGCCATTGTACTCTTATGTATCCGAGACTGCTATATGTACTTGCAGTTATATGCAGAGTTGTATTATTGTACTATGCTGATTAGGTTGCTAGTCTTCCATTTGGGATCCTTCATCACTCCACTTCTGGGATGGAATTATAATGTATTTCGGCCATCGTATGACCCCTCTAACCTCACACATTAGGGGGCATCTGTTATAGTGGATTTCACCACTCTAGGTGAATCACACTTTGTATGGCCTTCCCCTGTCCCGCTGCAGACTCCTTAGACCTCGTGGACCATATTTTATCCTTTGATGTTTCCTTGATCATCCAAACTATATAAAAAATGATATACGTGGATTTTTACCCGATAACCGCTTACATACGCGGGTTTGACCCCTATAACCACGTACATCGGGATGTGTGCATAATCCAAATCCTTTTGGAGTTTTCCTTGACATGGATCCGACTCATTCGACTCCTGGCCTTCCATATGCCTTGAGATCGCTCGGATTCGACCCTTGATTATCCCTTGTGAAGCTATATAAGGAACCCCTTGGTACATTGAAGGCATATAGAGAGAATTGAAGCAAAGAAACTATAGTCCATTGTTGCCAGAATTTATACTTGAGTCTGCATCCCTTTGTCCCTTGGAGAATTTTTGTGTTCTTCCCAAGCTTGCCTTTTGCTAGTGAGCTTGCTATCGAGAGATGGAGGATTGAAGTGGTGGAGGCCCAAGTGGGGCATTCAGTTTCTCCGGTTTGTAGACGTGCCGTCAGAGGTTGTATCTATCTTGTAATCTCTGATTTATATTAATAGAAATATATTTTCCTGTCCAATGATGTGTATTTGATTAATGTTGTATCCATTGGAATATGTCAAATGCTTTTACATTATTGATTATATATGATAGAATAGATCTAACACCATGATATATAGTATGCTTGTATTGTTTACTTGTTTTTGAGGAAGTATTATATCAATTCAAGCTGAATATTGGAAATCTCAACGGGGATCTACTTCAACCATCCAGAATAAGGTACGAGGTCTGATCCTTTAGTGTTAGACATTTTATTTCTATTGCATATTGGGAAAGATTGATTTCTGGAGTCAAAGCGGTTTTTTGTGGTACCCCAAGACATAGGAATTTCTCTCCGTAACAATTGATGTTCTATGTGGTGGAGTGTATGAGACCCATAGTATACAACTGGAGCACTGCGTTGTTGAGTAACATGAAGCAGTAGCTCAGTGACTGCAAGATGGGCAGGGTGAGAAACTTCAGTTTTGGCACCATATTGAGCACATTCTTCTTTGAGCATGTACTGGGGCTAAGCCCTAGAGTGGACATTCCTACACACGGAGTTTGAGATTCAGCCCAACGACGTTGGGCAAATGTTATGCGCAGGCTGGGTGGAGGTAGGGTGGCTGACCCCTACCCAGCTGAATTCTTTCCATGGTGGTGATGACAGATCATTGCCATTGATGACTATCCTTATGTAGGGATAGATTTTTGAGGAGATCTGGACATGCCCCTACCACCAAGAGTGGCATATGGCAACATAGGTAATGAATCCAAAACCCTCTTTTTAAATTTTTTTAATTAAAATTTTTTTGTATTTTTTGATATATTGACTCAAAAGACATGTTTTGGTGTGACGAAACATAGTGACAATCTGTCATGTGTATGCATATGTTGAACCATAGTGACCAGACGGTTTCTCTCATCATAGATGGAGGGGAAGAGGATACAACATCATGGGTGTGGATGTGGAGCAGATGCTCCAAAGCATACACACAAACTTTGTACGCTTGACACACAG
Source organism: Pseudotsuga menziesii (assembly GCA_001517045.1). NCBI lineage: Eukaryota > Viridiplantae > Streptophyta > Pinopsida > Pinales > Pinaceae > Pseudotsuga > Pseudotsuga menziesii. The sequence goes on from LPNX010475360.1 coordinate 113,956, forward strand.
GGTACCCATGGTGCAAGTTGAGGACTTTCCTGAGGCCATGCAGTGCCAGGTGGTTGGTGTACCACAGGCATGGGTTCAATTATTTCGATGACTAGCTAGAGTCGTGGTGTGCTACCACGATCGGAACCCCCCTCCTCCTCCACAGGCTTAGATACCTGAGAGTGTTTCATTTTTGTACTACCATGTATTATATTTTGGTGGCTCGGAAGCCCCAATTTTGTATTATGACACTTATGTATTATGATGTCACATTTTGGATGTTTAATGAAAATTTTTTATGATGATCGATTTTATTTATTTACATGTGTGTAAAAATGTATGTTTGTGATATGCTTATGGTTTATGAAACAAATGCCAATCTAACACATAGTTAGAATTTGAGTCAGCAACTTGATTAAAAATTCTAGAAACATGTATGTATGTTATGTTTTCAAATTGTTGTTCTAGCAATCTCACACGTAAGAATATCCGTAATAATGTCAGATCCCTAATACAATACAAGGCATTAAGCTGTGAAATTACTAACTGCAAATCAAGACGTACCTTAAGAGAGAGAACACCATGTGAAATTGCATCCCACAATAACTCGATAACGGAACTATATTCAGCAACATTGTTCCAAGAAGGCCATAAACATACGCCTCCTGAAGACAATACCTAACCCGTAGGAGTATAAATCACCGAAGCAGTAGAAGCTGAGTTTTGAGTGTGGTGGCTAGCACCATTGGTGAATCCTATGTAAGCGAAAGACTCCATCAACATCTTCCATAAGAAACAAAAGCTAATAAACAAACCCGATCACCATAACAAAACCTAGCTAATCAAAAAATCCGATCACCATAACAAAACCTAGCTAATCAACAAACCCGATCACCATAACAAAACCTAACTATGCCAAAAAACTGTACAATAATCATCCCTGGCTGAAGATCATTCATAGTATTTTTTAGGATAGATCCCATTTCTAGGCTCCGTCAAGGTTGTCCCTTAATAATACACCATCTCATAGGCGTATTTCTCTAACACATGTTTAACTACGTAAGGACCATGCCACATGGGATTAAACATCCCTACCCCCAAGGGTTCTTTAGCTTGATCCCATAAAAGGACCAACTCACCTTCACTAAACCTCCTCGGATAGATAGAATTATCATATTGGACATTAACATGACACTTATTCACTTCTAGAGCCACTAAGGCATCCTAGCGCTACTCATCAAGCTGCTATAAGTGGACCAAGCATTTCTCCAATGTGGAAGTGTCTGGTAAAATATCTATAGCTAGCTTCAATGAAGGGATTTCGCATTCAACTAGCAATACAAACTCAACCCCATGTATGCGCTGATATGGAGAGAAATCGGTGGTAGTCTAAACCACAGTTCTATAGGCCCACAAAACAAGATATAACATAATATGCCTATTCATCTTGCTTTGCGCTATGGTTCGTTGGAAAATGGACTTAAGTGATTTATTCACTGCTTCAACCTGTCCATTCACAAGAGGATAATAAAAAGAGGAGTGCTCCTACTTATAACCTAACTTTGAAGCCAACTCTTCCATCATTCTATTGTGAAAGTGCCTACCATGGTCAGTGACAAGCTCTTTCGGAATGCCAAACCGAGTAATAATTTGGTTGAAAACAAAATGCGAGACTGTCTCACCGTCAGATTTAACGGGAATATATGCATAGTTCTGTTCTAAACAAATTGAACCATAGAAGTTTGTTTTAATAAATTTAGGAAAGGATAGGAACAAACTTACAAGAAAAGACAACGCATCTTGGAAGAAACGTAAACTCGAGTATCTTAACCTTTCACCATGCATTTTTGGGCCTTACAAGGAGTCCATTCTCCCTGGTGGAGCCTATCAGGTTTTCTGACAATTTGATTTCTGCGTCATACCACCAGTGGAGTCACTGAAGTTTGAATCCTTCAAGAGTGGAGTGATGAGGTGAAAAGTGCTCAACCTTCTTGATGTCTAATCATTTTTCACCATCAACAACCAGAGCTAAAACTATGTCGTTCTTCCCAACGATGATCTTCAATATCATCCCCGGCAACGGTGCTAGTTTGTTAGCACCTGGATTGAGCCCACAGGTTGGGAGAAAAAGGTTTCTATCCTGGGAAATAGAAGAACCGCTTTAGACTGCGCCTCTAGCCCTCTGTAGTTAGAGAGGGATCTCTTGCTTGTTTTCAGGTTTACTTCACATAGGATATTCGATCAAGAATGGTCAAGAGGCCAGACTCCTAAATGGGAGGGGTTCGTTAATGTAATATGTAGGTGGGACTAGCAGAGTAAGGGACCATTGGAAATGGATTCGAACTTCCAGGTAGAGAACATTCTTCAAGAGGTAAAGAATGGCATGAATTTACAAACAAAGGAAAGATAGTCGTCGATATTGCAATCATGAGATTTTTAGTAGGTGATTAGTAGATGAGAGGAAACAATCCATCATGCAGAGCACCAATGAGATGAATTATATGTAAGTTTAGAAGAAAAAATAATGAATTTCTGAAACAATAGACAGAACATAGCATGTATGAATTCCAAACTATTATACCCTCATTTTAGACATGAAAGAAATCAACAAACTGGAATGAAAACAGGATGAACATTTCACGTAAAGAAATTACATATTGAAAGAAACAACGACATATGAATCTCTACTTTGAAAGACAATATTTCTCTACAAATTTATTCATAACACAGAAACCAGAGACTAATTACAATGGAGAGCCTCAGCCCTTGAAAGTTTCCCAACCAACCAACCTTTTTTCTCCCTCTATCAGGAGTGTATTTATACTATTTCAATGCTGAGATTACTCCTCGAAACATACCTAAAAACTGTTTCAATCACAATCAAACGTTAACAGTATAGAGAGTGGAACTATTGCAACGATTTACAAATGTGAATAAACATCATGGAGCTAGTAGGTGCACTAAGCCCAAGTGACAACCTAACGTGCTCGGCTAAAGTTATGGATTCTGAGTATGACGCCTTTTCTTTTGCTTTTAGGTGAGTCACCATTTACTAGGTTTTGGACCTTTTAGCCGACCTTATGAGTCAGTATAATGCCCTTTTTCTATCCAATGTGTGTGTTTCCACCATGTTCAAATGTGGATTTCTACATGGACACACACTTGCATAGTAGTTTTCATCTTTCCCCTGCTCAACCTCATCCACCACCTCCTTCCTCTCCAGGTAACACTGTTAAGTGTGGGGTCTTGAAGAAAGGTCACATTGCTCCTAGCCAAGGCAAGCCATTGTGGTGGCTTGTCATTCTTGTACTCCTCACCTCCAGTGAGGTGGGCTCTCCCACAGGCAATAAGGTGGATCATACCTCCACCAACCCCATCACCCTTGGCAAGTGGAATTTACAAACTAGGTTGTGCAGGTATTAGACCTGTAATGCTCCCATCTGAACAAACGCTCCTACAAAGAGCAATCCAACACTGTCTCCTTCTGTGGAGGTTTTGGGGGCAACGATGGTATCAAGGGTCCCTGAAAAAACACCTACGGGGAGCGAGTGTCCAGGCAATGCGTCGCTAGAGGTGCGAGTATCTGAAGGCGGGGTGTATCTCTCAAAATTCTTCATGTCTAGGCCTTGATGGCTAGTGTCATCCTTGGCATGAAACACCAAGGTGATGGGTAAGTGGAAATTTTCTCACCAACCATTAGCACACCCAAATGGACAAGATTTTTGAACTAGATCACCATCACCAAACCCCTCGAATTTCTGTGGACTCACGACAAAATGAAAAATCAGGCTTTGGAAATATGTTAGCTCACTCCCTACATTTCAAAGGAAATATATATAAGGCTTCCGGACTGAATTCTGTAATGACCGGCCAGCATTACTGCACATTCTTTCATCGATTGTTTTTGGTGCTGACATGTGTGAGGGCACAGGCAGGGTGATCCTTTGCCTGCTGGGGATTTAGTCAAATCACTTCATTGGTTGCGACACCTTACCATTTGCTGTGGGAAATATTTCGGGTGCCACCTTGTGTAGTTGATCCAGAGTGTAAAGAACATGAAGTGGACACTCCCATGCTTCCTTGCTCTTATGGCATAGGAAACGGAATGGTCTCCCCCTTCATGCTGGCCTTTCCCCATATGCATAGCGGATTCACTGGTTATTTTCTTTACTTCCACATCCCAACTCACATAGAAGCTGCCTATCTTTAGGAAATATGACTCTACCATAGGGATGATTTCACCTGTACGCACACTACAAATGGCATCGGGGAATCGGCCAATCTGTCGGGTGGTAGAATATGCGTATGAACGTCCCTTCCACTGTCATCTCTACACTGGATGTGAAACTTGCAGCCTTGAGGCATCCTCAGGCCTTCGATTTGGGGAACCTTTCACATCCATCATCCACGTTTCTTTAACTTCTGCCGCCAATTTATCCTCCCTTGATACAAAAAGTATCTTTAGACTGAGGCATGTTCTTACCCATTGATCATGATCAACCTTTTCATGCAACCATCGATCTAAGTGGGCATTACCACCTTTTGTGAATCGGGACCCTAACATTGTCTGCACTAGTTCAGATCGCAGAAAGAACCTCCACCGTAGATATATTCCCTTCTTTGTCGTAACTGTTTATATTTGCAACCGATACCACTTTTTGCATTTTGGATTCACGACTTTATCCGCACAAGTCTAGATTGTGAAATCAGCTGGGATCATAGATCCACTTCTGCTTTCATCCCTGCCGTCAAATACTAGCATCCTTTAACATGTTTCATGATTTTGGAAAGTTCCTTCTATCGAGCATGTTTGTTCAACGAAACTGTCTTGGGTCGTCGATCAGGCTTCGCCTTGATCTCGGCCTTTCATTGTTTTCTCATTTTAACAGACTTCACAAAATGCCAAACTTTGACCATTCTCTCAGGTCTTTTAGACAAAACCACAATCTATCATCACTCTTCTTCCTTGTGCTCCCAAATCATTGGTCTACGACAGCTTTCTCTATCATCTACGTTGTTGCAAGTCTTCACCTCCAGAGGAATCTATCATCATAGATTGAGCTCTCTTCATTATATGATAGTCTCAAAACATGGAAAATGTGCCTCTGATAATCTGAAGGGCGCTCACATATAGTTCAAATGAATAGGACCCTTTTTGACCTCTGTCAAGCCCATAAATTGATTGTTGCAAATGGAGTGCTAACAGGACCAACATACCTTCGAGGATATGGCCATTGACAAAGATGATCATGAGAAGTCTCTATCTGATCCTTCCAACATCATCCCCAAATCTATCATCAGTCTGGAGAAGTTCTATGATTTACAAGATAAATTTAGACAAACCATCAATTACAAGACTCAAAGCTCAACCTTGAATCACACTCATGTTAATTTAGGAACAAAGCATGAACCTAATCACACTCCTATTAATTTAGGAATAGAGCATGAACCTCGACTTATCAATCTTGGAATACATTGTTCCCATGATGAAAGAAGAGGTTTTATCAAACTCTGTAGGGAATTTAAAGACGTTTTTTCCTGGACATACGATGACCTCAGGACTTTTGATACTACTATCATGCATCATAACATCCCCATGAAGCCTAATGTAAAACCCTATCAGTAGAAATTGAGGAAAATGTACTCCATTCTAGAGCCTTCTATCAAGAAAGAACTAGACATGCTTCTCTCGGCTAGGATCATATTTCCCATCCAAAATACACAATGGATAGCTAACTTGGTCCATGTTCACAAGAATAATGGGGAGATCAAACTCTGCGTAGACTTCAGGAACCTGAACCGAGCCTATGAAAAAGACAACTATCCTATTCCTCCAATGGAGCAGATCCTACAGAAGGTAGCCAAATCAGAAATATTTTTACTGCTAGACGGTTTCTCTGGATACAACCGAGACCTGGTTGAACCCAACGATCAACTGAAAACTACTCTCAGGACCCCTTGGGGAACATTCACATATAGATGAATGTCGTTTGGACTAATAAATGTAGGGGCCACGTTGCAGAGAGCTATGGACATAGCTTTCAAGGGCTTGATCCACAATTCTGTCATTGTGTACCTAGATGACGTTACCATTTACTCGAAAAGAAGACAGGATCATTTGTCTGCTTTAAAACAGGTATTCGAAAGGTGTAGGAAATTCGACATCTCCCTCAATCCCAAGAAGTCCATCTTTGTAGTAATAGAAGGCAAGCTAATGGGTTTCGTAGTTTCGAAAGAAGGTATGATCATCTATCCCAAACGTGTTGAAGCAATCTTCAAGATCAGCCTTCCTAACTCTCGTAAGGCAATGCAGACATTTTTGGGTAAGATTAATTTTGTTCGAATATTTGTTCCCAATTTCGCTCAAGTGGTTAAACCCCTATATTTTTTGGTCAAAAAGGATCTACCATTTAAGTGGTCTGATGAACAAAAGAATGCATTTACTGAAATCCAGAAAACCATAGAAGAAGCACCTGCTCTCATGTCCCCGGATTTTAGTAATGATTTTATATTGTATACATTTGCTACTGACTTTTCTTATTCTACTGTCCTCACATAGAAAAATCACAAAGATGCTGAAATCCCCATTTTGTTCATGATTTTGAAATTCAAAGGGGTTGAACTCAATTACTCCCAGGTTGACAAACAGGCCTACACAATATATAAATCAGTAAAACATTGTAGGCCTTATCTTTTGAAGTCAAGGACTAAGGTGATTGTCCCTTATGCAGCAATTCGCAATGTCCTCATCCAAAAGGAGTTGGGATAAAAGAGATCTCACTAGATGACCACCCTTCAAGAATATGATCTGGAGATCAAGCCTATGAAGATCACCAGAGGACAAGGTTTGTGTCAGCTCAACTCCCAGTCAAACGACCTTGAAAATCAGCAAGCTGATTGGGAACAGGAAGAAGCTACTCCTACAGGTTTTGTTAATGCACTTGAAACTGTGGCATCTAAATTGTATGATCACATAAAATTATTTCTTCATAATGGGTTTTCTCCTGAAACCCTAGATCCCAAAAAACGTAGAGAATTAAGGCTGAATTCAGCCCCTTATCAACTTATTAATGATGTTCTGTTTAGAAAGAATTATGATGGATTATTTCTCAGATGCCTGGAAAAAGATTAGACTGATGATTTCCTGTTTTAATTTCATTCAGGACCTACAGGTGGACACTTCTCAGGTGACACCATGGCTCATAAAATTATCAAGGTAGGATACTATTGGCCTACCCTATTCAAAGATGTCCATTCATTTGTCAGAAAATGTGATCCTTTCCAGAAGTGTGCTGTAAAAGTCAAGAAACATGATTATCCTTTACAGCCAGTATCAGTCCAATTCCCATTTCAGCAATGGAGGTTGGATTCCATCGGACCCATCAACCTCGTATCCTCATTACAACATAAATACATCTTGACAACAACACACTACTTTACAAGATGGGTTGAAGAAGTCCCATTAAGACTGTGTAACACAAGTTAGGTAATTTCCTTCCTAGAAAATCAAATAATCACCAAGTTTGGAACTCCTGAGTATCTTGTTTTTGACAATGCCTCATACTTCCAATCCATTGACTTGACCAACTACGCCTTGGAAAAGGGAATTAAGCTTAAGTTTTCTGCTAATTACTACCCTCAGTGAAATGGGCTTGTGGAATCCTCAAACAATTACTTGATAAGTATTCTTAAAAAGACAGTGGCTTCACATCAGAAGAGCTGGCACGTCCAACTCTATTATGCTCTTTTGGAAGATCGAATCACCCCAAAGGCATCCCTTGGTAACTCCCCATACTGCCTTGTTTATGGAAAGGAATCTGTCCTACAAGCTAATATCACCATTCCTTCAATGTAATTGGCCTAATCCATCCAAGAGAGTGACTCTTCCCCATTACAGCAGAGGATAGATTCTCTTCTCAAACTGGAAGAGGATAGAGAGAAAGCCAAGAATAAATTTTACCAACATCAACAGTTGGTTAAGAAATGGTTCGATGAGAGGTCTTCTTCAGATAGATACTTCTCAGTAGGAGATCTAGTGCTGATGTGGGACAAACAAAACAAGGATAACAAAGAACACACCAAGTTTCAATGCCTTTGGTTAGGACCATTCATTGTTACCGAAAAGATTGTTCCTAGTAGGGTTCGACTACAAACGCTAGAGGGGTCATTGACACCTTCCCAGTGAATGTTTTTCTTCTCAAGAAGTACTTTGTTTGAAAAGGTTGATTCAACCATGTATATAGGTTTGGTGTGTTATTTTCCTTTTATTTTCTAAATGTTTGCTTGATTTTGGTAATATCTACACCCTTGGCAATAATGAGCAATCAATTTTCTCAATATTCAATACTCTCAACTGAAACAAACCTGTTAATTTCTATCTTTTCTAACTCATATCATGATTTTTTTATATCTGAATGATAACCATATTTACAGAATTATTAATGCCCTCTCATCTAGGTTAATACATTCTACATGCTTTTCTCTGATGATGATAGGTGTGGAAGAAAAGGTTCACCCTGTCTAACATCTCATTAGGGCACTATGGCATATACTCATAGCCTGGTCAATATTGCTCTTTGGGTTTCAATTATGGGCATATATCTTATCATGTGGATTACAATATGAGGGGTCTCATCATGAGCCAACTCATTAGGTTCATAGGTTCTCAGTGGAATGACATCTTTGCCATTTAGTATGGGGAGATGAATTCCAGTTCTCTGGAAGATGGGAGATCCTATCACAGGTCGGCTCATTCATGATCTATAGAGCATCAATGAGTAATGTTTCCTACACATGGACACTAAGTCATGGCAGTGTCTTGTAATTCATGTTTGACATTAAACCCCAGTCAACCCCCAAACAAGAAATCATTGTACATAAGGAAGAGGGGGTCCTATCTAAGGCCAACCTCACTATGATCATGGGCTTGATGTTGGACTGAAACTATCACCAAATGGTTCCCAAGCCATGATAGTTGCATTCGACCATATATCTAGAAGACAAGAGGTCTCCTTACCGAGCTGGCTTGCTCAGTTTCCAGGTCAGGTTTGTGAATGGCACTGATCACCAGAACATGGGGTAGTGGTCATGTGTCAATGCAATCTTGCATTCTAAAAAAAATGATGGTTTAAAAGGCCCCGTGTGAAAAACCAAAATGGTAAAGCTCTAACCTTAGGTTCAGCTTTAAACTACATGCCTATGTTATCCTTAGTTCAGATGAACCTATCCTCCAATGACATTTGAATCAGAGTTGCACCTTTTCTAAATGACCATGGATGGGAGTGCATCAATAATTTTAATAGTTCTTAGTTGGTTACATTCTTATGTTAACATCTCTTGAGAGTTAATCATTTTCCCATTGACAAGTTTGATTGGAAAAGATTATTTTTTGCAAAGATAACTGGTTCTTCTAGTCAGTCATCATTTGTTGTAGGTACAACAGATCCCATGTTATTTTGACACGGGACCCCAATTAGACATTTGAAGATTACTTGGTAAGACTCTTCATAATCTTAATGGGTTTCATTAAAAATTTTATTTGACTCTTGGGATTCCTTAACTTGACCAAATTTCCAAAAAGTTCATGTTTGATTTCTTTGTTTTAAATGCAGAAAGATTTGGTTTTTGTTTGGATTGTTTTAACATCCCGCATCCCACAACCCACTAGTTGTGGAATGCGGGAAAACTTTTAGTCGATATTTCATTTTTCAAACCCACATCCCGCATCCCACAAATGCGGGATGCAAGATATTTTTTATGTATGTTTACTTTAATCAACCCACATCCCACATCCCACAAGTTGCGGAATGTGGGTTGCGGGATTATCATTTGTCTACATTTTGGTTTGCGTATCTTCACAACCCACATCCTGTATCTCGCAAGATGCGGAATGTGGAATGCAGAGCTGATTCAATAATTTTCATCATTTTGCGATTCCGCATCCCACATCCCACAAGTTTCAGAATGTGGGTTGCGGAATGATTAATAAACCTGTAAGTTTGTTTTTTATCCCACATCCCACAAAACTAATCCTGAACATTCTTTTTACCCTCATCTAATAGTCTATATTATTTCTCAGGAATTATAAATACGATAGTTTTTTTACGATTTTTAATTTTTTTACTGTTGTAATTTGATTTGTTGTGTGATTTTACCTCCAAAATTTACCATGCGATTTCGACAGTGTTTACTGCAGTTTCAGGTTAGTTGCCAAGTTGCTTTCTCGCAATTTGAATTATTTACTTTGCTTACTATATAACTCAATTTTAGTTTTTGGTACAAGTATTCAAAAAAATACATGGCAACATCCAAAACCCCCATATTTACTAGGAGTAAAAATATTCAGAAGGATATGTTCACCAAATACCCAAACTTCAGTGTCTTTTCTGATACTAGTAGTCGAGTGACTGAAACTTATCATTTGGACTGGTCTCGGGTTTACTCTATCTTTGATAACAATGACCTATAAGATTTCTAGAGTGAACAAATTGTTTATGAGAGAATTAGAGATTCTGGCCTACATATGATTGCAGCAAGACCGGCCATCCTACCTTATAACGATGCCATTAGGTGGATTATAGACCATGCCAATGTGAAATATCGTTCATTCAATACCAGTGCCAGGTCTCAGCTAGCCAATTTCTGCTCTGAAACCTTTGTTGGAATTCATGCTCTTAAACCTTATACCCAGCTCTTAGATGTAGACTTTGTTAAATCTGACAAATCCAAATTCAATTTTGACCAAATTCTTAAATCCTGGATGACTGAACCCCACAAGTTTTCCAAGAGGAAAGACGAATTATACCTCATCGAATGGTAAAGATCCTTAATCCCTGCTTGCAGCGATGTTGTGCAGGCTTTATGGTCTTCCAAACTATTCTTTCTTTAAAGAGGAATGGGCTCCCATTGCTCATCATATTATAACTACAGGTGAATCTTTCCCTTAGGCCTCAATCCTATCGATGGAACTCAAAAACACCATACAAGAGTTCCAGAAAGCCACTGCTAAGATAAATCCCAGTTTTTATCTTATTGCCTTCATTGTGGACATATTCTGTGTTGATTACTGTTACCCTAATTTGGGATGGAGTTGGGAATTACCGTCCCTGCCTGTACATATTTATCATTTCGAGATTTGGGATAGCAACTATGTGGCTAGGTTTTATTATGTATGTGAAAGTTTCCTTAGCCGGGTGTATTTTCTAATTTTCAACAAAGAATCCCTTGCATTCTCACCGGAAGCAAAAGCTCTCATAGCCACTATGGGAGACTGGTATGTTGGTGAATCATTCACCTATATCAGGGTTTATGTCAGCAACACTGCTCACATGTTTCCTAAGGTCGTTCCAGACATGTTGGTCTTAGAAGACATCTCATTTCAGACAGTTACAGAGGGGATCTACAAGAAATGTGTTGCACCGAAGATGAAAGTTTGGCCCAGGTTTCCTATTACCCTTGGATCCTTGAGCGTACCCACTTCTACTTGGGCATTGGAGCTAAGTGACCACATCATGTCACTTAAACTTGGTTTTGCAAGAAAAAGGCAGCACAGTCCCAAAGGGATTGTCGATTTGAACCTGAAGTAGAACCATTTCAAAAATGTTATTTTCATGAGTAAACTCTGGATGATTTCATTTATCAGGGAGTAGATACATTTTTTGAAGTCCCACAAAGGGATAAGAGAAAAGAAGAGGAAAGCCATATCCTGCAGTATCATAAGGAGATCAGAGACAGGGTAAAACATTACAGGTCTATGGATTTGGACATCCTGGAAAGGATGAAAAAAGAAAAGGAAGAAAGAGAAGCTCAAGCTACAGAAAAAGAGGCTACGACATCCAAAACTGCATTTGTGGGAACCAGCTAAGACTTGGATAAAGGGAAAGCTCCCATGGGAGAAATTCCCTAGACATCTGTGGAACAACAAGTAAAGGACTATTTGTAGACTTCAGAGCAGATAAAGCAGAAGCTAAACAAAATGACTTCAGCACTAGTTACTCAAGAAGTTGCAACCTCTCCGTCACCTGAAATTTATTAGGTAACCACTATGGTTGAAAAGACTATACCTGAACAAACTCAAGTTGAGAAAAATCCTTTAAAGAAGAAAAATATCTCCATTCTTGTTTCTACTATTGACCTAACTCATTCAAAGGAAGAGGAGGACATAATTTATCCTGTTCCTATTACTGTTGAGAGTGGTAATGATTTCGAAAAAATCTCATCAATGGTAGAAAGGGTAATCTTTCATCCCCTCTTCCTCAATCTCAACATTTTTGGTAGTCTTCTCCCTCTTCTTCTCCAATACTTCTTTCATAAAAAATGGCTTTATCATCATTTTCTGATGGTTTTGTTGTGACACCTTTTATGACTGGTCTCTATTGAAATGCCACTTGTCTACCCGAATCAATGACACCTGTTTCTATGGATAAGCCTATTCCTTTATCTGTTGTCCCTCTAGTTTTTAAAATACCATTGCATATTCCTTCAATCAGCTCAGTATCATGCCCTATGTCTGAGAAAATTGCAATAGTGTCACCATCGTCATTTCTTGGGGCCACTACTGTGCAAATTGCTTCTGTGGAAGCTTCTGTTCATGACATTTCTTCGGCCTCTAACATAACTCTTGCTTGGAATGTTACTCCCTACCCTGCTACCTCTCATATCACTATGGATATGCCTTCTCAAACCACAACTCAAACTTCATCTTTGATATCCACGGTCCTTAGCATACCTCCCATTTATGAGTTCAGAGATGATTTCAATGAAGACTTTGTGGTATCTTTGGGTGAATATCGATATAGCAAAGCTGAGAAATCATTGGTAAAACAGGGCAAGAAGAGGGGCATAGATCATAATGATATGGATCTGTCAATGGTGAATAAAGTTGTATGGACACAGCAATCAAATGACCCACAATCCTATGCTACAGATGTAGCTTCTATTCTAGGAGCCTTCATAGGTGCCAATATGGATGCTGTCAACTCTTTGAACAGAGAGTTTGATAAATGGAAGGCAGAAATTGTCAGTTTAAAAGAAGCACTAGAGTAGCTCAAGAAACAACATGAGGCCAAGCGGGATGAAATTCAAATGAAGAATGTTACTCTCAGTGTAGAGCTATAAAAAGAGAAAAGAATGTATATGCTACTATGGTTCATAAATTTGCAATATTAGAAAGGCAAAATGAAGATGTAACTGCAAGTGTAGGTTCATCTTCATTTTCCAAATTTTCCCAAGAAGAGTTTAAGGAGCTTGCAATCAGAACTAACATGGAACACTTTGATTTGGTATGTGGGTTATTTAGAACTCTAGCTGATATATTTGAGACTCACATGGTGTTTGACAAGATGTCTGTTGTTCTGGAAGACCTAATTGAGAAAACACAGCAGGCCTCAAAACCTTATGATGAGGTCACAGATTGGTAGAGGTACATGAAGGAGAGGCTTGATAATATCACTCTTCTCACTACTTTTTAGTTTAAAGGAGCCAAAAATATTCTGAGAGCTTGGGAAGACTTGGATGATAGAGTAGTTGAAGCCATAAAGAAAGCTCAGGCTATTTGTGGCAGAAGATGGTATGCAGTTGACAATATCATGACCGAATTATCTTTCCCTACCATGGTGCTTATTGAAAAGGAATGTCCACCTGGACTGATGATCGATCAAGTAGAACAACAAAGGGATGAACACGAGGAGAAGATCAAGAATCTTGACCACATTAGCATACACTATGTAGAGTAGTTAATCAAACATCCATTTACAGTACAAAGCAAGATACATGTCTACATCTGAGTTTGGCATAATTTGGCTAAGAATGAGCTTGAATATTATAAGTGTAATGCTCAACTTGGCATAGAATCAGCCACTTATCCTAATATCAAGGAGTTGTTATGAATTTGGAGGATCTGGAAAGATTTCTTAGGATATTATCCTTGTTTAGGTTTTTTATCCCCTTTAGGGGGAATTCTATTGTTTGTAATAATTATTTAAGTGAATGATCTCTAATGTATTAGGGACTCTTGAACTTTTGACATTTGGAAGAAGGGAGACTGATACAAGGGATCGAATAGCACTTTAGTTTTTGCCAAGGTCTTTTGTGTAATTTACTACAGAAAATTCTGAATAAATACAGTGTTGCAATTCTTATCTCTTGTACTTGATCTATAAAATTTATTTGACATGGTTTTAGTTTTCTTATTCCAAATGATCAGATAGTACTGTGCTTCATTTGCAATTGGTTAATTTGTTTATTTAACTTTTATTTATCTCTATTAATTATTAATGCATTGATAAGACTTCATGAAATTTCTTTTATGAATTGTCTTTACTTATTGTCGAGCACCCTATATGCAAATAAATTACTACTAACACACAGAGCATACGATATTTATTGTCAACCCGAGGGATTCTTTTATTTCAAAGGATAAATGCACAATATATGCTTAAACACAAAATCACTGTAATTAAATACTCTTATCCTCTAACAACTATGCCCATCCCAAGAATCTATGTAATCCCATTCATCTTTTAAACACTACAATTCCAATTACTTCCTATCATGTAACAAGGAAAATGATATAAGATTCAAACAACAATTGCAGATAAAAAGGGAATCATATTCTCATCCCAGAACAAATAATTCACCTATTCAATCTAATTACCTTTGAAAGCCATAAACATGAATCAAATATTACTCTAGGAATTCAATTGCAAAATATTGAGTTCAGCTACTCTAGGAAATTGAATTGCAGAAATGAAAGTCAACAATCGTAACAGTAAAGATAAATTGCAAGGATTCGTGGGATAACAACTTAAACTGCAGGATGAACAAAGTTGTGTACAACTATCACATGAATTGCATAAAGAAAGTAAAAATGCCTACTCAGTCAACTGTCACTCTGTACTACTTCCCAATCTCAAGAAAATATAATCTTATACTGTAATCCACACTTACTACTGCTGCGTACGAAGGAAATGCAATCAACAAAACATCACAAAACAAATGAATTCAGAAATCCTACTTTAACTCAGCAATCCCTGTGGAAGGCAGGCCCAACCTTCACACAGAGATGTTGGATGAACAATGTAATGCTCCCTTAAATCAGAAGTAACTCCTTATATTAAAGAAGAAATGATTACACAAAAGTTGTTTCCACTGTGAATACAATCAATGAATTATCTGTTTTCCAACCCCCTGGGTCGATACAGCTCCCCATATTTATACATGCAGATCATAACATCCGATCCTATTAAAGGCCAGCCATGAAGATCTCTGATCTTCAAGCGCCCTAAATAACACTAGCTATTACAAACGTGGCATGGTAATAACATAGAAGATGTGAGAAAGCTGTTAATTGGCCCAGGAGTAGCGATCTTTTCAGATCACAATTATACTCGAGCAGCAATGTACTAAAGATCTCCAATTGTAGCGTGTTCTGTTACAGCTGCCCTGTCGTAGCTCGGTCTAAGACATTGCATTAGAACCATGTGCCTTCATTGATTATTGGGGGATGAGGATCCTTTTGAGCAGCGAATATCCCTTCCTTCGAAACTTGTTCAGCCCCATCTACCTGCAGTCCACTTATCTCAGACTAACTTCATAAATCATAACATGTTAGCACATTTGAGAGATACACAGCTCTAATTATCATAATCATAAGCATTAATAAGATAAAGCAATGATCAGTCATACCTTGGTAGTTTGGGGAATAAAGTGAGGACAACAGGTCTGATTAGCATGCTAAATGGTGTAAGACAGTGGAAGGAAAGGTGATTGGAGATGGTTAAAAAGGGCCAATTCTAGGCTCAACATCTCCCCCCAACTATCCTATTGCATGTCCTCATGCAACAACCTGCATCATTCGGAGTCTGAGTCCTGTACTGAGCTATGTTCATGGAGGGAGAAAACGTTATAGGGAAACTCAGGCACCTCATCTTCTTTTAAAAAGCTTCTGTGAGTAACCCAATACTTCCAGCATCGCTGCTCCTCTGCCCTAGTCAAGGAAAAATCCATATTATACAGTTTTGTTGGCCACCAAATGAGGGGGAATTTGAATTTCAAACCCAACCAATCAACTCCACACTCCCTCATACTTCCCACATAGCCCTTGACTTTGGAAAGTGCCTGCTTGAAATTTTTGAAACAGTAAGGATCTCGGCTTCTAAGTGCAGAGGAGGCAGCCTACCATCTATGTTTACTCCCTTCCAATGCTACCTGCTAATGTCTGGAAATGTAGTTGGTGCAAGTGGAGATCACTTCTTCTTGCAGCCTTATGATATACTGTGCCTGGGGGGGTCTTGAAAGAAAATTTTTGTACCGTACCAAAAGAATGCCAGGATTCTGGGGTTCACTTCGGATCCATAACTTAGTGTGGGCTTCATTATGGGAAAAGGTCTGAAAATACCTTTCCCACTGAGCGTGATTGCTCACAAAAGAAGTAAAGGCTCTTAGCTGAACATCCCCTACAAATGGAACAGGATTTGAGTGGCGTTCTAGGGGACAAGCCATCTCATGCAAGTATAATTCACACAGCAAGTTCTGCTCCTCAAAATTGCTTCCAAAGAATGTCTCCAAGAACTTTGCTGAGGTTGTAATTTCAAACGATCTCCCTTCCTGTATAGCCTTTAATTTAAACCAGACAAATTGCTCAAATTTTCCTTGTGCCCATGAGTTCTTGAGTGAGGGTGTACATCTGTTCTTTCTCCTGCTGCATGGATTGAAACTTTTTCAATTCTCTCAACTTGTTCTGCAGCTCCTCTTCCTGAACTCTGTGGCCCATGCGTTCTTTGGCCCACTTCTCTTCCAGTGCTTTAATAATTTTTCTATGCTCACTCAAAGCAATCATGCCCCTCTGGTGTTCCTCGATATGGATTTTCCATTTGGTCACCTCCAGCCTCAGGGTTGAGACTTCTACTATGAGGTTCAAAATTTCCTTTTTATAATGCTCTTCTTGCTCCGAATCCAAATCAATGAAATTTTTAAGAGGTAGAAGCACTGGTTCTGGTGGGGCAGTGTCCTCCAGCACATCTAAATTTACTATGAGATTTGTTGGTTCTTGTGTAACAAAAACATCCATTAGACTTTCTTCAGTAGCTACATTCATTGCTTTTAGAGACATTGGTTCTTGTGTGACAGTGTCTTCCTCTTGGTCAACTTACATTTCTGAAATTGGTTCAAGAGTTGCTGGTTCTTGTGTGGAAGCAACATCCCCTGGATTCTCTTCAATAGCTACATTCATGGATTTTTGAGACACTGTTTCTTGTGTGACAGTGTCTTCTTATTAGTCAACCTACATTTCTGAATTTGGTTCAAGAGTTGCTGTTTCTTGTGTGGCAGCAACATACTCTGGATTCTCTTCAATAGCTGCATTCATGGATTTTTGAGACACTGGTTCTTGTGTAACAGTGTCTTCTTCTTGGTCAACCTGCATTTCTGAATTTGGTTCAAGAGTTATTGGTTCTTGTGTGGCAGCAAAATCCCCTGGATTCTCTTCAACGGCTGCATTCATGGCTTTTTGAGACACTGGTTCTTGTGTGATAGTGTCTTTCTCGTCCTTCTGCCTCTGAGATTGGTTATCTTCCTCATTGTGTAGCTCCTCCTCAAGGATTTCAGAGTCACCTAAGGACTGTGTCTGTACCTATTCATCCTCACTCCACTATATATCGGAAATGATATTCAGTCTAGGGTTATCTTCTAATTGCAATTCAGGAATCCTTGTTGCAGCTTCCAAGGATGTTGGTTCTTGTGTAGCAACATCCTTGCTTACCTCTTCATCCTCCTGTTGTTGCAATTCTTCTTCTATGAGCTCTGTATCATGGGAACATTCTGGAGTTACAGTGCAAAGCTCTTCATTAAGTTCCATGGTGTCCTCCATCCCAGGTTCTTCTCCCACTTGCTCAGCCGATTGGACAAGTATATTCAGGTTTGCTGGTTCATGTGTTGCAGCCCCCTATTCTAGTTCATCAATGTCCTGCCCTTGTGGCTCGGTTTCTACAATTTCTATGTCGTGGGAGAATTCTGGGGTTATAGTGCAATCTTTGTCCCCGACATCATGCATGATTTCATCCATTTTCTCCTCTATCACAGGATTGGTGGCAATTTCAGCAAGGAGGTTTAAAGATGCTGGTTCTTGTGTTGCAGCACCTTCTTTTTCCGCAAATTCCTCTATTGTGGCCTCGGACTACTGTGTTGTACAGGTGCGAAGTATGATCTTGTGGCCTGCCTCCTTGAAGATTTCCCCATAGGTAGGACAAATAACTAGCTCATCTTCCTTGCCAGGCTCGGTAGAGTTCGATTCCTCCAACTATTCTGCAGCCTCCACTAATGTATACATTTTCCTTTCACCTTGTTTTCTGTAGGTTTCCTTCCATGTCTCCAATTCCCTTCGAAGTACTTGGACTTCCTCTTTTAATAGTGTGTTCTCTTCCAGAAGTCCTTCCATGCTGGGTTCTTCCTTGACTGACCTTTGTGGAGAATCCATTGGCCTCGGTACAAGGATTGGAAACTCGACCTGTGTCTCTAGGGTTGCACATCTTCTTCTGATTGCCTCTGTTGCTGCAGCTAATTTAGTTCTTTTCCTTCTGACTGGTGAGGTTATATTTAGTTCCTTAATTGATCTCTTTCTTCTCCTTTGTGGTGTTTTATTTTATGGAGCTGGGATATTGGAATTCACAGCTGAGGTCGAAGGAATGTTTTCTTGCTCCTCAGGCTATTCTTCCTCAATTAAAGTTCCTCCTCCCCACTCAGGTGAGCATTTGATAGTTACCAGCTCGGTTTTTTCTTTTGTTGCCCTTGCTCTGTCACCTTCAGGTTCAACTGGAGCAGCATTTAGCCTGTTGTCGAGGTTTTCCATAAGGTTTTTGTGTACACCCTCCTCCAATTGCTCTGCCTGTGCCCCCGTTTGCTATTCTTTTGATATAGTTTCATCCCCCCCCCCCCCAACTATATTGGAGGAACTCCGGTCCTCCTGTTATGGTTGAACCTGTTCCTGTTCTATATGGACACCCAGCAAGGGAGGGGGTCCCTGAGCTTGGGCTGTGAATTGTTCCCAAGTTATATTATGCTGAGCAAGGGTTCTTAAAATGATTAATTTGATGAGACCATGGTGGGTCAGGGAGGCAAATGGATGCTTAGCGGTTTGGACGAATGCTGCCATATGACGCAAGTCGTGAAGCAAATAGTATGGAATGTTCAATAAAGTGCCATGGCGAAGATGAGAAAGTAAAGGCAGTTCAAAATTATACACAGTTTGGTACCTGCCTTCACAAGTGATGTACCGCTTGAGAAAGACAGCAACCTGATCCCATGGCCGCGACAATGAGTGCAATGCAATCCCTCATCTGGATGATTGAACTTGCTCCCCCTCTCATAAAAATGCTTCTCGTGCGGTCGTCATGGGTACTCGTCATCCAAACCATGCCTTTCCCACAGGCGAGATAGCAGTAACCTCAGAGATAATGGCTTTGGAGACTTCTATGCGCATCCCCCACACATCAAAGTGAGTTTCTGTGAGGTTTAAGGCAAATTTCAAGGCTGCTTCCCGATTAAAGCCATCCAGTTGCTCAAAGAATTCAAGCCAGCCAGCGGCTTGAAAGATGGCAAGAACTGCGGGATTTTTCCTAAGTTCCTGTGTATCCAAAGGTTCATGGCAAGCTAGAATCCCCATAATCCTGGCTGCAGACTGAGATTGCTGCTTCGCAGATTACAGAATCCAAGGATGGAGGTTGCAGTGCAGAGGATGCACGAATCGCTGAGCGGAGATGTTGAGTAAATGGGAAAATTTGGAAAGTTCAGCTCAGAAAAACGTTCAAAATTTTATTCCAAATTGGGGAAGGTGGCGGTTATTAGTTTTTACGTCGCACGAGGGAAGGAGTTAATTAGGCCATAATAGTGATACGATTAAAGGTACGCCTGATATCGCTAAATGTTATCAATTTTTAATCACGTGAGAATCAAAGCCATACCTCGTGAGACTGTGTGTGAGATATCCCGCGGAGAATGGTGGAACGTGCGGTTGCTGAAGTTGTGAAGCCGAACTCGTGCACTGCCATTAAATTGATCATGATGACGAGAATAATGCAATAATTTCTTCTGCCGGTTAAACACAAACCATCTCATCGCCAGGGTCGGAATTATGAATAAAGATGACGTCATATGGCCCAGTTCATCATCATGAGTAGGATGAATCAGAGCCATATCTAGCAAGTTGAAGCAATCTCTCTGTTAATACTAGAGTTACCTCTGTAAGTTTTAAAAAAAAACGGCCTTTACCGCTGAAGACATCCACCAAATGAAGCGGAATTGCAGCTTCCAGGAGTGATATCGCAGCCAACAAAAAAGATGTTGCAACCACCAGGAAATGACTCACGGCTGCCGAGAAAAAGATTTACAGGATTGGGAAAGATCATGGCTGTAAGGGAACAGTTTTATGGCCGCCAGAAAATATGTCGCAGCCACCGAGAAAAATTTGCGGCCACCAGGAAATATGTTGCAGCTGCCGGGAAAAATATGCAGCCAACGGAAAATATGTTGCAGCTGCTGGGAAAAATTTGCGGCCACCAAAAAATATGTCGCAGTCACCGGGAAATGGCTTATGACTGCTAGGAAAAAGGGGCTTGACGGTCATCGGGAAAAAAAGTCACGGCTGCCAGGGAAAAAAAATTGCGGCCACCGGGAGATATGTTGCAGCCGACGGAAAATGGTTCACGGCTGCTGGGAAATATGTTACAGCTGCTAGGAAAAATTTGCGGCCACTAGAAAATATGTCGCAGCTGTCAAGAAATGGGTTACGGCTGCCAGGAAAAAGGGGTTTGACGGTCATCGGGAAAAAAGTCACGGCTGCCAGGGAAAAAAAATTGCGGCCACCGGGAGATATGTTGCAGCCGACGAAAAATGGTTCACGGCCGCTAGGAAATATGTTGTAGCTTCCGGAAAACTTATTTTGAAGAAAAAGGAAATGCAACACAGGAAGGCATAGGAAAACGACTCCATTCGACAGGCCCAATATGGTTATTCCCCTGGCGCTTCCCTGGAAATTTTTGAAAAATAACAACAAACGAGAAGATCAAATGCAAAAGAAAAAACAATATAAAATGTAGCAGAGAAAAATATTATTTATGTACAATGGTTCAAATGCGATTTACATTCTAAGGAGTGGCAAAGGCAGAGAGAAGTTCCTACCCTGACGTCAGCTGGTAATCTGGATCGGTGGCAATTTGCGAAATGAATGCATCTTTCGAAATAGGCTTGCGATACAGTCGCAGCCTGTGGCCATTAGCAAATAATGGTATGCGGTTTTCATCAATGGTCACTAGACGGACAGTGCCGTTGTCAAATACCCTGTCGACCAAGTAAGGACCCAGCCACCTTATACGTAATTTGCCTTTAAAATCCTTTTTGAACCTGGAGTCATATAGTAATGCCCAGTCTCCTTCACCGAATATTTTCATTTTAATAAATCGATCATGCCAATTGGATCTCTGTTGTTGAAGCAACACAGTCTGATCCACTGCAACTAACCGTTTCTCGTCTAATTCATTTAATTGATTCAATCTCCTCTTCTAGGCCTCTGTTACATCCAGATTTAATTCAGTGGCTATCTTCAGGGTTTTGATCTCAAACTCAATTGGAAAAATAGCACTCTTCCCATACACTAAATCATAGGGAGAGAAACCTGTGGTGCAGCGCCAAGTCGTATGAAATGCCCACAGTGCTTCCGGAATCCTGTCAGCCCAATCCCTTCGATGGCTCTTAACTGTTTTAGTAAGAATGGCTTCAATAACCTTATTACTTCTCTCCACCTGACCATTGGCTTGGGGGTGGTAGGGTGAAGCCACCCTATGTTGCACATGATACTTCCGGAGCAAAGATTCAAATTGGTGTGACATGAATTGCGGTCCCCCATTAGTAACCACTTCCTTTGGTACCCCAAAACGGGTAAAGATTTCACTGTACAGAAAATCCATCACTGCTTGGTCGTTAGCCTTAGCCAAAGCTACAGCCTCCACCCATTTGGTCATATAATCAGTACAAACCAGAATGTAAACTTTCCGTCTGGAAGGAGGACTGATAGGGCCAACAAAATCTAGTGCCCATCTATCAAATGGTTCAACTACTACTTGAGGTTGTAGAGGCATCTGATCTATTTTATTAGGCTGACCCATCCTTTGGCAGCTGTCGCAGGATTGAACATACCTTTTAGCGTCCCTAAACAGAGTCGGCCAGTAGTATCCCATCCGCAGCACTGTATGCTCTGTTCTTTTGTCTGCAAAGTGTCCCCCACAAGGTCCATCATGACAGGATTTCAATATGGGAAAGATCTCATCTTCTCTTACACATCTCCTAATCTCAAGATCAGGCCCTGTGTAGAAGAGATGACCATTTAACCAACAGTATCTGGCACTCTGTTGAATGATTTTTCTCTTTTCTCATTTAGGCATATGTGGTGGGAGCTTTCCTGCAACCAAATAATTAGCGACGTCTGCATACCAGGGAGAGTGAGCTGAAAGTGCGAATAGATGTTCATCTGGAAAAGAGTCCTCAACATGCAAACTATCATTACTGTTAGTAAGACGGGATAAGAAATCAGCAACGACATTTTCTTTTCCAGGTTTATCTATAAAAGTAATATCAAATTCCTGTAATAACAAGAGCCACTTGGTCACTCTGGCATTGGTGACAGGTTTTTTCATTAAATATTTAATGGCAGAGTGGTCAGTGTGCACAAATGTGGGACACCTAGTAATGTAATGTCGAAATTTATTAATAGAGTAAACAATAGCTAGGAATTCTTTTTCAGTAACAGTGTAATTAAGTTCACCAGCGGCTAAGTTTTTACTAACATAATAGATGGCATAAGGTACTTGACCATCCTACTGTCCTAATATTGCTCCAATGGTGGTATCAGAGGCATCTGAAGAAATATGGAAGGGTAGGGTCCAATTAGGTCCCCTTAAGATAGGAGTTGTGGACAGCTTTGCTTTAATCTTATCGAATGTTGTCTGGCATGCTTCACTCCACACAAACTATGCATCCTTCATTAACAGAGAGAACAAAGGAGAAGCAAGTTTGGAGAAGTTTTCTATAAATCTGCGGTAATATCCAACATGTCCCAGAAAACTTCGCACCTCTTTCTGAGTTGAAGGGGTAGGTATATTTCTTATCACCTTGATTTTCGAAGGGTCCACCTGGATTCCATTGGCAGAGATGAAATTCCCTAATACCACTCCCTCACTCATCATCATATGGCACTTTTCAGTGCTTAATGAGAGCTGGGTCTGTTCACAGTGAATTAAAACCTTCTTTAAGTTTTCCAGTGCTTCCTTGAAATCCTTGCCATATGGAGTAAAATCGTCCATAAATATTTCCATACTATCATTAACTAATTTAGTGAATATGCCAATTACAGCCCTTTAAAACGTTGCCGGTTGTTGTGCCCCTGCTCAACAGCCTTCTAAAATCATTATTTCATCAAACAAAATTCCATTTTGTTTGATGAAATGTTTAAATTTTAAAAGGACAAGTTTAATGAGTTTTCAGCTACTGAAAGGGTGGTTTTTCCTCGGCTACTGATTTGTTGAAATTTAACATTTTGAATAATTTTTGCAAGTTATATGGGATCAATGAAATCACTACTTCAGAGTTACTGTTATGGATGAATTTTGACTAGGAAAATTGAGGCATGAGTGTTCATGGTCTTTATACTTGTTGCTGTTTATCCTAGTTTGTATGTTCCCCTAAACATTAGATATTAGCTTCGTTGATTTCGTTGCTATAAATATTAATGAGGTCATGATACCATGGTTTCCATACAAAGTTTGAGTAATGGTGATCAAAGGTTGAATCCTTGTGACTCCATTGAAGCTTAGATACATGACTTGTGTGCCATATCCTAAAGCTCGCAGACCATCATCTATATTGATATTAATTTGCATATGGTGATGTTTAAAGGTTCGGCTTCAAATTACATTGTTTATGATTCTTCGCCACCTTTGATGAATGGGCCGAATATATGATAGGAAATGCATGTATTATGGTTTCGTCGGGATTGATTTTTGGCATGAGCCACACCTATCACGAATCCAAAGTGCTATTATGACACTCGTACCTAGCCTGTCCTCCACGTTTAAAGCTCTGGTACGTAGCCTCTGTCGTGGCTACCCGCCAGTGGAGCACCTATACTTTGTTCAGTGAAGATCTTCCCATCATTTAATTCCAAATAAATCGTGATAATATCAATTCTATAGGGTTCTCGACCGTCATTTGTGTTATCAATCGATTACCACTTCTAATGCCGACGTCTCCTCTCACGCCAGGCCTGCAGAGGTATAGTCTGTGCTCATGTATGGCTGATTCTTTTTGTCACCTGGTTTTGCTTAGCCTTCGTCCTAAGTGCTCACGACCTGGTCTTCTGTCTCTGGCTGAGTGGTGGTACGTATTTTGTGTGTGGTTACGCATTTGTAATCAACCAGTGATGGCTCCTGTCGTCGGGGTTGAACCCTGCGAGATGACCTTGTTAAACTCAAACCCTGAACTCTCAGAAAAGGTCAGGAATGTGGGGTGGATGCCGTTCTTCGAGAAGTTTTTCGACTCGAACCCTGAAGTTACCAGAGTCTTTGCTTTGTCCCTGGTTAATTACCAAGCTGAGGTTGGTGATCTCTGCTTCCGTGTTGATGAAAGATCCATAGCAACCGCAACAGGTTTGTCTCTGTCTACCAGAAGATGGATATAACCGAATGGAGACGATTGTTAAAGAACCCGATTCAGGAAATTTCTTTTCGAACTGGGGTGGCACGTAAGTATTTTGTTAAAGAATGGCATCCGGTTCTTGATTTAATTCATCGATATTTGACCTGTGAAGGCCGGTTATCTTCGGCATACGTATATCATCTTCGTCTGATGGCTGTCTTTATAGGGTTTCCTATTAATTTGCCTTACTACCTTCTGCACAGTTTATTTAAGATGTCAAATGAAATAAAGAAAGGGCCTAAACATGTCATCCACAGTCTTTTTCATCATGGTTTGGTTCGTATGTTTATTGAGAACGAATTGATGAAGTCGGGTCGCTCATGGGAGAAGTTTATAGAGTCAAACGGTTTTTCATCCTTTTGTCATTGCATGTTTGACAGTCCTGATGACTGTAGCGAACATAGAAACGCAGTTTCGGCTCCATTATTGTCTCCGCACAAATATCTGTCAAACCCTACCCTTAATAGTTTAGAACCATACAAAGCACCTACAGAGAATCCAGTGATCACTCCTCATACCCCTCCAGAGTCTAGGCGTGTGAAGAAGATTTCAATTTTGTCACCTGTTACTACGCCAAACAGTAGTGATAAAATTGGGAATCGTCGAGGAGATCTACCCAAATCCAAGCTGGTTAGAAGGCTAACCAGGAGTATGGCGAAAGCTAAAATGGTTAAAACCCCCGTAAGTAATAAGGTTCCAGTGGAAATGGTTGTGATTGATGATGAAGAACTCATTGCTCCTTCACCTGTTAATGACAATCTGGTTCATCCTGAGTCCGTTGCTGATTTAGCTGGTGAAGGTCACCCTGTGATTGATAACGATATGCACGAAATTCCTTCTCTGTCTGTTGTCGAGCCGCAATTTGATGTCACCCATGATCATAATAATTCTCCAGCAGTGGATAAAGAAGTGCGGGAAGTTTTAGTTGATCATATGACTGATTCTATAGTAAAAGAAAAACCGGTTAAAATAACCTCGACTGTTCTTCGTGGAACTGGGGAAACCCTTCATCCTCTGTTCATTAGTTGTCTTTTAGACAAGGTTCGTAGAATGGAAGACAGGATGAATGAAATAGTAGCAAGTCGGGATTTAATGAAAGCTGATAATGTGGAGTTAAGGGCAAAAGTTGATGAAAGTGGTCAGCAGCTTTTACGATTGAAGAATCATAAGAACAAGCTCATAAGGAGGGTTCTCAAATTGCAAGATGAAAACGAAAAGAATGAAGAAAAGGTCCGTGATCTCAATGCTCAGATCGCGCTCATGCAATTCAGGGCTCCTTCACCGAGTCATTCTAATGGGGTCAATATTCAAGTTTTTAACGCACCAGTTAATTTGTGACTATACTGGATTTCTTTGCTGTTGGTTTTAATTATCAATTTTGATGATCAGGTATTTATTTAGTTTATTTCTTGTTTGTTATTTATTATTTATCATTTCGATTTGTGTTTATGTTTTAATGTTATTATTACTTGATTTGTTGCAGGTGTCAAATTTGCTGTTTGCGCCCGGATTTCGTCAATTGTTTATTTTTGCACGATCTCGCATCAATCAGAACAGACCGCATAACAAGTTTTACAGGTGTTGTTTATTGCTGGAATCTTCGATTTCCATGGATCATCTTGATGATTTGCTTATATGGAAAAATGACACGTTACACTTGTCATTTTTAATTAGAAATCAGTTGGATAATTCGATCTAGTTTATCTCAAACTTTTAAGGATGTTTGTTTTTGTGGACATGTATTTAAGGGTTAAAAGTTTATGGGATAGGGGATCGATAGTCTATGGAAGGGGCACCACAAGACTGAGTTGATGTGTTTACGACTTTGGACAGCTACCTGTCTGTGGCCATAACATTGTTAAACTGGTGATGTTATCAATATATGTGTGCAGTTTGTATACTTGGCATATGTTTGTAATGTCTATTAGTCTTTTGATTTCCTTTTTACTTTAATCATGTTTGTTGAAATTCTCTAAAGAATTTTAATAGATATATATCTATTATATGATTATTGATTTTGCATGTTTTCGATTTTTGCTGATACGGCGTGTTGTGTAACCAATGATCGATATGGTTGTTTATATGATGTGTAATTGATTACTGTATGGTCCTGAATAATTTTTAAACTGATTTGAATATTGTCAAAGTACATCCATATGGTAATTCTACCATCATTAATTGATTTCATGGTTAAGCTCTCTAATCACTCCTCATCAGGATAATATATAGTTAGGGTTATATATTGTTTATTTCTGCTAATTATATTACTTGAAAACCTATTCGTATCAGATTCTTTCTCTATGAATTATATTCAGTTTATCCCTTTTCTAAATGATTGTACAAAATGTATATAGCAGGTTTGTATAAAATATTAACTATGTTTATATTTTATCTATTCAGCTGTTGTATCTTGTATTTATAATTCATTGATTTCAGTTGATTAAATCTGATAATCTAACATCCTGTAGCATATAACCTTAATTAACTTTTGTAAATAATAAATATAGGTTTCACTGACAATCAGTAGCATTAGTTTTAACCATTAGACTGTTAGTGTTCCAGGCCAACAGAGCCTTTAAACCTGTCGGGAACGGCTACCCCAAACAGCTTGGAACCTGCCCTAAGGATCCCGGTCTGGGTCGTTTCCCTCGTTGCGGGTTTCGTCAAATACGCCTGTCAACAATGGTGCTAGAAGGACGGCCAGTGTAAAATGGCTGATGAGAACAACTCTGTTAACAAAACAAATCAGCCTACTACCCCTCAAATACAATCAACTACACAACCACAAACACGCCGGTCATCATGACTAAATGATGACGCTTTGACCGACTCAGTTCGAAATCTCATTTCCCAATTTGATGCTAGCAGTACTCGCCATCCTGCTGATCTCGATCAAATCGAACAAGCTATAAACGAATCTCAAAGAATTTTGACAAGAGCTTATTCAAACCTTACTGGGTGCCAGCCCACTGAGTTACCTCTTCCACAAATTACTCGTCCTCGTACTCGTCATCCTGATTCATTTTTGGGAGAAGAAGAATAGCCTTTAGGTGCCCATCCCGATCCTCACGTACAGCAATCTTCCACAGGCACCAACCAGCCTTCTGCTTCTGCAGGACCACTTGCTTCAGGAGGGTCTGGTCGACCACCATCACCGCCTCATTCTACTCCTCGTGTTCCTCAAACACCACCACCACCGCCTCCAAATCCAGGAAAAATGGCAGCTGCAAATCCCCCAAACCCCAATGCTAATATGCCATGGCTAGCTCAGGATGCAGTGGCTGTCCCCGGCGTTCAGCACCCTTTACCTAAACACCCTGAGAAATTACTGCGTAAGTTCAACCCTAAGTCAAAAGAGCCAACGGAAGACCACGTCAAGAAGTTTATGTTGGCAGTCCGACTCTTGGATGTGGAACATGAAGATGTGGTCTGCCGGCTTTTTCCTTATACATTCGAAGGAAAGGCCTCCACATGGTATTTTTCACTTACAGCTGGTTCCATTACTAGCTGGAACGAATTTGATCTTGCGTTTACAAACAAGTTTGGAGATGACAAGACTCCTGCTATTTTAGTTTCGGAATTGTCTAGAATTCGCATGGACCCCAAAGAAAAGGTTAAAGATTTTAACCAGCATTTTCTAACTTTGAGAAACAGGATTCCCGCTACCTCGTGGCCAACTGAGGACGTTACTGTTGAATTTTACACTTCAGCCTTACCGGGAAAGATATCCATGTTTGTCAGGCAAAAGGCCAAACTTACCCTAACTGAAAACTTTGAAGAAGCAATTAAAGTTGAAAAGGATGCGAATGCCACAAAAGCAAATCCCGGGGTAGATAACGATTCAGCATCTTCTTCTCGGAAGAAGACTGACAGTTGTGCCAAAAGCTCTGACAAAAGGGGCCAAGATGCCTTAGATCTTGACAGTTTACAAAGAGTCATTAAAAAACTGTCTAATGAGATCATAGATTTAAAAAAGGGGGCTTCTGAAAATACCACAAACAAAGAACCACCTAAACAGTTTTTCAGAAAGCCTTTTCAAAATTCAGCTGCGAAACAAACTCCACCCTCTGAAGCCAACAGCGTTGAGGAACTCAATAGCTTCCTCAAATCAATATTTTCAGATCTAGAAACATCTACTAAAAATGAAACTCAGTCTTCCGGACAGAGTTCTCAAGATAACAAAAAAACAGATGATGACAATGACGATAAACCACCCCATGTCATCAGTCATTTCTGGGACACCTCAGAATTAACTGATGACGAAGATGTGGCTGTTATCAATGTAAATAAGCATCAGTACAACACCAGAAGTAAAAAATACCAGCCTTCAACTGAACCTGCTACAACTGTTACAGATAATAGTTCAGCTGTCCAAAACAAAAATCAGCCTGCAAACAGTAAATCTGCACACTCCCTTGAGTTATAATATGACTTGATTGAGGACTTAAAGAAGAGCAGAGCTAATATTTCTCTCTATGAACTCATAAAAATACCTGTGATTCGAGATAAAATGGTACAAGGGGTCTGCCCAAGTAAAACTGGTAGGACTGCCTCCAGTCAAAATAGCCCTGTCAATAATAAAGTTGATTCACAAAAATCTTCAGTCAACGCATGATCTATAGGCAAGAAATCTGATTCTTCAACTCCACCTTTTTTACTTTCGTTCGAAATATTTAATCGCAAAGTACATAACTGTATGATAGACTCAGGGGCATCCAAAAATTTAATGCCTTACTCTGTGTGTAAAAGACTTAATGCTGTCCCTCAGCCTTGTGATACGAGTATTGTACAGCTCGATCGTTCAAACGTAAAGGTAATAGGTAAACTGAAGGAGGTGCTGATAAGGTTAGCTTCCAATCCACAAGTTCACTTTATCATTATTATTATTGTTGCTGACATCCCTGAAGCATATGGTTTGTTTCTTAGCAGGGATTGGTCACAAAAACTCGATGGATATTTCGCGACAGACTGGTCACACTTGTGGATACCTCATAAGGGTCATCCGAATAAATTCAGAATCGATCGAGAACGGTATATGAAACATACCGTCACTGAAATTGATGACTCAAATGAACCAGTTTTGTTCACTGATACCATATTGGGTAACTACATGGCTGATTCATTTTTTGGGAACTTTGAGGCTGAAATTTCAGAAATTCCAGATTCAAATCAGCAGTCTGAAATTTGTCATTTTACACAAGTTCTAGCTGAAATTTCAGTTCCAGATACACCACATTTAGATCTCAATGACGGTTGTTGGTCTCTTTACTTTGACGGTTCCAAGTCAAAAGAAGGAGCTGGTGCAGGGTGCTTACTGATTGATCCTTATGGTAAAAGGTACTTCATTGCTTGCAGATTAGAATTCGATTGCACCAATAACGTTGCTGAATACGAAGCCCTCATTCAAGGGCTGAAGAAAGCGATTGACTTGGGAGCCAAAGCCTTGGTAGTCTTAGGAGATTCTGAGATTATTGTTCGTCAGGTACGTAATACAATACACTGCATAGCTGGACACTTGAGAAATTATCAAGCTGAGGTATGGAATTTACTATTAGCATTTGAAGCATTTAACATTAGTTCCATCCCTCGTTATCTAAATCAGGAAGCTGATCTTTTAGCTCATGTTGCTTCAAGATTGATTCCATCTGAAGGAATCCTTACTGATGCTTTCTCGGTTGAATTGCTGTTCAGGCCTTCTATACCTGACAACGTAGCAAATTGGAGAGTCTTCAATGACGACCAGCAATTAATCGATTTTCTGACTTTTAAAGATACTTTCAAGGATGCGATTTTGGACGAGATGACTCACGATGAAGATCTATACAATTTTGCGGTAATCCATAAGCCTTGCTCAATTCAGGAATCTCTCGATCAGGTTAGTGCTCTTCCCAGGTCAGTAATCAAACTTGATAAATTCTATGACTTAAAGGATAAATTTAAGGCTACAAGGAATTGTAAAAATAATAGCTCCATCATGCAATCTGACATTGTGAATCTAGGAACTGAGCAAAACCCTCAATGTTTAAATCTGGGTAGTACATGTACTGCCCAGGAAAAAATAGCCTTCATTAAACTCTTCAAAGAATTTAAAGACATATTTGCATGGACGTATGATGACCTGAAAACATTCGACCCTAATATCATGCAACATGTCATTCCTATGAAACCGAAGGCTAAGCCTTTTCAACAAAAATTGAGAAAAATGCACCCCAGCCTAGAACCACCTGTCAAGAAGGAGCTAAATAAACTCCTTGCCGCTAGGATAATTTTCCCTGTTCGGCATGCACAATGGGTAGCAAACCTTGTACCCGTAAGGAAGAAAAATGGTGACATCAGGTTATGTGTCGACTTCCGAAACCTGAATAAGGTTTCTGACAAAGACAATTATCTTGTTCCTACAATGGAGAAAATCTTGCAACAGGTCTCCGGATCTGAGATGTTTTCGCTACTAGATGGCTTTTCAGGATACAACCAAGTGTTGGTATCCAAAACTCACCAGTTGAAAACAACTTTTAGGACGCCTTGGGGAACCTATGCATACAGGAAAATGCCATTTGGTCTCATAAATGCCGGAGCAACATTTCAAAGGGCAATGGACATCGCCTTCAGAGGTCTGATTGGTAAGTTCGTTGTTATTTATCTTGATGATGTTACCGTCTTTTCAAAAAATAGGACTGATCATTTAATTCATCTCAGGAGAGTCTTTGAGCGTTGCAGGAAGTATGGGATTTCGTTAAATCATAAGAAATCTATCTTTTCAGTGACAAAAGGTAAGTTGTTGGGTTTTGTTGTTTCTAAACAAGGCATCAATATTGACCCAGAACGTACTCGGGCTATTTCACAGATTTCAATGCCCCACTCAAAGAAGTCCATGCAGTCCTTTCTTGGAAAGATAAATTTTGTTTCTAGATTTATTCCTGGGTTTACAGAAATTGTTCGGCCGCTTCAGAAAATGATAAGAAAGGATGCTGAGTTTAAATGGAATACTGACGAGAAGCAATCTTTTCATGACATCTTAAAAGCGATCACTGAAGCTCCCACTCTAACTAGCCCAAATTTTTCCAAACCTTTCATTTTGTATACGTTTGCTTCTGATTCTTCTTATGCTGTTGTTCTGACACAGAAAAACCAGGAAAATAATGAAGCTCCTATCGCTTTTACGAGTTCTGGTCTCAACGGTGCAGACTTAAATTACCTAGAAGTGGACAAGCAAGCTTTCGCTGTTTTCAAATCTAATAAACATTTCAGGCCTTACTTACTGAAGTCCCACACCAAGGTCGTTGTACCATATTCTGCAGTTAGAAATCTCTTGGTACAGAAGGATCTCGGTGAAAAACGAGCACATTGGGTCACTGCACTTCAGGAATATGACCTGGAAATAAAACCTTTAAAGATTGTTAGGGGACAAGGTCTCTGCAAGCTAGCAGCTGTCTCTGCAAACAGTGCTGAATTAGATCTGCATTTCTTTAGCGAACCTTATTTATTTGAAAGGGAAGTTTTTCCGGTCTCCACTCCTCCTGATTCTTGGTATGACGATATTAAGTTCTTCTTATTGCATGGGACCGCCCCTGAACATTTAGACCCACGTCATAAGAGAGCTTTAAGACTAAAATCTACACCTTATCAGCTTATTGATAATATTTTGTTTAGAAAGAATTTCGAAGGGGTTCTCCTTCATTGTCTAGAAAAACATGAGGCTGATGATGTGTTATTTCAACTACATGCAGGACCAGCTGGAGGACATTTCAGCGGAGAAACTACTGCTCATAAGATACTTAAAGCTGGGTACTACTGGCCCACATTGTTCAAAGACGCATATTCTTTCGCCAGGAGGTGCCAAGAGTGTCAAAGAGCAGGAGGCAGATTGAAAAAGGCAGCATTACCCCTTCAGCCGGTTATCATTGAAGTCCCATTTCAGCAATGGGGTCTGGACATTGTTGGCCCAATCACACCAGCCTCTTCACTACAACATAAATACATTTTGACAGCCACAGACTACTTCACTAGATGGGTTGAAGCCATCCCGTTGAGGGTAGTCAATTCCGAACAGGTGATATATTTCCTTGATTCTTTTATTATTACCAGATTCGGTATTCCAGAATCTTTAATATTTGACAATGCGACTTATTTTTCCTCGGAAAAATTAACTGAGTATGCATTAGATAGGGGTATAAAGTTGAAATATTCAGCCAATTATTACCCTCAGGGTAATGGGTTAGCAGAATCCTCTAATGAAAATCTGATTAAGATTCTGAAACGTACTGTGGCTAACCATCATAGGAATTGGCATACTGCCCTATCGAATGCTTTGTGGGATAACAGGGTAACCCCCAAAGCTGCTATAGGAAACTCTCCCTTTTTCCTGGTGTATGGTAAAGAAGCCATCTTACCCCCTAATTTGTTCTTTCCCTCCTTACAGCTTGCCCAGTCAGTACAGGAGATACCTTGTTCTGCAATGGAGCATCGGATTAACACATTGCAGAAACTGGAGGAAGATAGGGAGTTGGCCAAAAAAAAATTTGAAAAACACCAGCAGACTGTGAAGCATTGGTTTGACCTCAGGAAGTCAAACAGTCGGGATTCGGAAGTAGGTGACTTAGTCTTGAAATGGGATAAGGAACACGAAGATAAAGGAAAACACACAAAGTTCCAATGCCTGTGGCTAGGGCCATTTATTATTATAGAAAAACTTGGTCCTAGTACTTTCAGGTTACAAACATTGGAAGGTGACATTGATAACCTTCCAGTAAATGGTCACCTAATCAAGCGATACTTTTGTTGATCCTCCTCAAGGGATCATCCTGTCTATATCACTGGTGTGGTGTGCTTGTTTGAATGATTTTATTTCCTTTGCTTTTGGTCTGTGTGTATTTTTCCCTTTTTATTTGCTATTTTGCTTTTGTGTGTTGAACCTGACAGATTCATTGAACCCCAAACTGATGACTAAATTCATTTTCTGTAATTTTTCTGGAAGTCATGCACAAAGACATTATTTTCCTGAAAGCTGTCATTCTATTTTACTTCTTGGACAGAGAATGGTATCTTCATTGTTCAGAATATTACCAGTAACTTATAAAATATGTTAATATTAATTAATTATATTAGTTTCTGCAAAAATTTGTCCAAAGGGATTAGGGCAATGTTTGGTAAAGTCATCTATTTTAATCTCTTACGCCATCCCTTTTTCGTAAAGAAAACCAGACTTGCCTCCCTATCTGCTAAGACAATCTCATCTGGGATTAACAATAATTACGTTCTGGACGAGATGGACTGAAACATTTGAAAAAACCATCTGAAGGACAGAAGGTCTCGTGATGAGCCGGTCTGTTTAGGATCATAAGTTTACATCCAGTAGCATTGTCGTCTCCGGTCACCAAGCCTGGGCAATGACCTTTGGACATAAAACTCTGAGGGGTGAAAGGTCCCATCACGAGCCGGTTCATTTTACTGTTGTGTAGACTTGTGACTAACATGATTACTACCGGGTTATCAAGCCTGAATCATGGCCTTCATGACTAATAAAAATAAAAAAGAAAACAGAAGATAATGCTAACAATTCATCTTGCCCAAAATTGTAGACTTTTCACTAGCAGATGGGATATTGGCAGTTTGTGGGTTTTAAAGTAACCCTGTCGAGGCTATGGACGCCTGCTGGCAGCAAGGCTATGCTTGTGGTATTGAGGTTTTATCTTTTAAGACTAAACCATTTACTGTTTATTCTTTACTGACTGATTTTCGCTAGAAATCTGATTTGTATCAAATAAATGAATCTACAATCTTCTGGTAATATTTAGAACCGTGAGATATTTGAATCTGTTTGAGGTGCTAAAATGGTGTTCTCTATGCAATGGCTTACATTAAGGATTTAATTTCTTTGCTTGCATGATTTCAGGCAAATGGACAGAGATAACTGTTTCGTCCAGCAAGTCGCCATCTGTTGTGCCCCTGCTCAACAGCCTTCTAAAATCATTATTTCATCAAACAAAATTCCATTTTGTTTGATGAAATGTTTAAATTTTAAAAGGACAAGTTTAATGAGTTTTCAGCTACTGAAAGGGTGGTTTTTCCTCGGCTACTGATTTGTTGAAATTTAAGATTTTGAATAATTTTTGCAAGTTATATGGGATCAATGAAATCACTACTTCATAGTTACTGTTTTGGATGAATTTTGACTAGGAAAATTGAGGCATGAGTGTTCATGGTATTTATACTTGTTGCTGTTTATCCTAGTTTGTATGTTCCCCTAAACATTAGATATTAGCTTCGTTGATTTCGTTGCTATAAATATTAATGAGGTCATGATACCATGGTTTCCATACAAAGTTTGAGTAATGGTGATCAAAGGTTGAATCCTTGTGACTCCGTTGAAGCTTAGATACATGACTTGTGTGCCATATCCTAAAGCTCACAGACCATCATCTATATTGATATTAATTTGCATATGGTGATGTTTAAAGGTTCGGCTTCAAATTACATTGTTTATGATTCTTCGCCACCTTTGATGAATGGGCCGAATATATGATAGGAAATGCATGTATTATGGTTTCGTCGTGATTGATTTTTGGCATGAGCCACACCTATCACGAATCCAGAGTGTTATTATGACACTCGTACCTAGCCTGTCCTCCACGTTTAAAGCTCTGGTACGTAGCCTCTGTCATGGCTACCCGCCAGTGGAGCACCTATACTTTGTTCAGCGAAGATCTTCCCATCATTTAATTCTGAATAAATCGTGATAATATCAATTCTATAGGGTTATCGACCGTCATTTGTGTTATCAATCAATTACCACTTCGAATGTCGACATCTCCACTCATGCCAGGCCCGCAGAGGTATAGTCTGTGCTGATGTATGGCTGATTCTTTTTGTCACCTGGTTTTGCTTAGCCTTCATCCTAAGTGCTCAGGACCTGGTCTTCTGTCTCTAGCTGAGTGGTGGTACGTATCTTGTGTGTAGTTACGCATTCGTAATCAACCATTGATGGATCCTGTCGTCAGGGTTGAACCCTGCAAGATGACCTTGTTAAACTCAAACCCTGAACTCTCGGAAAAGGTCAGGAATGTGGGGTGGATGCCGTTCTTCGAGAAGTTTTCCAACTCGAACCCTGAAGTTACCAGAGTCTTTGCTCTGTCCCTGGTTAATTACCAAGCTGAGGTTGGTGATCTCTGCTTCCGGGTTGATGAAAGATCCATAGCAGCCGCAACAGGTTTGTCTCTGTCTGGGAAGAGGTGGTTCAAATACCAGAAGATGGACATAACCGAATGGAGACGATTGTTAAAGAACCCGATTCAGGAAATTTCTTTTCGAATTGGGGTGGCACGTAAGTATTTTCTTAAAGAATGGCGTCCGGTTCTTGATTTAATTCATCGATATTTGACCTGTGAAGGCCGGTTATCTTTGGCATACGTATATCATCTTCGTCTGATGGCTGTCTTTATAGGGTTTACTATTAATTTGCCTTACTACCTTCTGCACAGTTTATTTAAGACGTCAAATTCCATAAAGAAAGGGCCTAAACATGTCAGCCACAGTCTTTTTCATCATGGTCTGGTTCGTATGTTGATTGAGAACGAATTGATGAAGTCGGGTTGCTCATGGGAGCAGTTTATAGAGTCAAATGGTTTTTCATCCTTTTGTCATTGCATGTTTGACAGTCCTGATGACTGTAGCGAACATAGAAACGCAGTTTCGGCTCCATTTTTGTCTCCGCACAAATCTCTGTCAAACCCTAGCCTTAATAGTTCAGAACCCTACAAAGCACCTATGGAGAATCCAGTGATCACTGCTCATACCCCTCCAGAGTCTAGGCGTGTGAAGAAGATTTCAATTCTGTCACCTGTTACTCCGCCAAACAGTAGTGATAAAATTGCTAATCGTCGAGGAAATCTACCCAAATCCAAGCTGGTTAGAAGGCTAACCAGGAGTATGGCGAAAGCTAAAATGGTTAAAACCCCCGTAAGTAATAAGGTTCCAGTGGAAACGGTTGTGATTGATGATGAAGAAATCCTTGCTCCTTCGCCTGTTAATGACAATCTGGTTCATCCTGAGTCCGTTGCTGATTTAGCTGGTGAAGGTCACCCTGTGATTGATAACGATATGCGTGAAAGTCCTTCTCTGTCTGTTGTCGAGCCGCAATTTGATGTCACCTGTGATCATAATAATTCTCCAGCAGTGGATAAAGAAGTGCGGGAAGTTTTAGTTGATCATATGACTGATTCTATAGTAAAAGAAAAACCGGTTAAAATAACCTCGACTGTTCTTCGTGGAACTGGGGAAACCATTCATCCTCTGTTCATTAGTTGTCTTTTAGACAAGGTTCGTAGAATGGAAGACAGGATGAATGAAATAGTAGCAAGTCGGGATTTAATGAAAGTTGATAATGTGGAGTTAAGGGCAAAAGTTGATGAAAGTGGTCAGCAGCTTTTACGATTGAAGAATCATAAGAACAAGCTCATAAGGAGGGTTCTCAAATTGCAAGATGAAAACAAAAAGAATGAAGAAAAGGTTCGTGAGCTCAATGCTCAGATCGCACTCATGCAATTCAGGGCTCCTTCACCGAGTCATTCTAATGGGGTCAATATTCAAGTTTTTAACGCACCAGTTAATTTGTGACTATACTGGATTTTTTTGTTGTTGGTTTTAATTATCAATTTTGATGATCAGGTATTTATTTAGTTTATTTCTTGTTTGTTATTTATTATTTATCATTTCGATTTGTGTTTATGTTTTAATGTTATTATTACTTGATTTGTTGCAGGTGTTAAATTTGTTGTTTGTGCCTGGATTTCGTCAACTGTTTATTTTTGCACGATCTCGCATCAATCAGAACAGACCGCATAACAAGTTTTCCAGGTGTTGTTTATTGCTAGAATCTTCGATTTCCATGGATCGTCTTGATGATTTGCTTATATGGAAAAATGACACGTTACACTTGTCATTTTTAATTATAAATCAGTTGGATAATTCGATCTAGTTTATCTCAAACTTTTAAGGATGTTTGTTTTTGTAGACATGTATTTAAGGGTTAAAATTTTATGGGATAGGGGATCGATAGTCTATGGAAGGGGCACCACAAGACTGAGTTGATGTGTTTACGACTTTGGACAGCTACCTGTCTGTGGCCATAACATTGTTAAACTGGTGATGTTATCAATATATGTGTGCAGTTTGTATACTTGGCATATGTTTGTAATGTCTATTAGTCTTGTGATTTCCTTTTTACTTTAATCATGTTTGTTGAAATTCTCTAAAGAATTTTAATAGATATATATCTATTATATGATTATTGATTTTGCATGTTTTTTATTTTTGCTGATACGACGTGTTGTGTAACAAATGATCGATATGGTTGTTTATATGATGTGTAATTGATTACTGTATGGTCCTGACTAATGTTTAAATTGATTTGAATATTGTCAAAGTACATCCATATGGTAATTCTACCAGCATTAATTGATTTCATGGTTAAGCTCTCTAATCGCTCCT
Source organism: Pseudotsuga menziesii (assembly GCA_001517045.1). NCBI lineage: Eukaryota > Viridiplantae > Streptophyta > Pinopsida > Pinales > Pinaceae > Pseudotsuga > Pseudotsuga menziesii. The sequence continues at coordinate 152,158 of LPNX010475360.1, forward strand.
GATCAGGATAATATATAGTTAGGGTTATATATTGCTTATTTCTGCTGATTATATTACTTGAAAACCTATTCGTATCAGATTCTTTCTCTATGAATTATATTCAGTTTATCCCTTTTCTAAATGATTGTACAAAATGTATATAGCAGGTTTGTATAAAATATTAACTATGTTTATATTTTATCTATTCAGCTGTTGTATCTTGTATTTATAATTCATTGATTTCAGTTGATTAAATCTGATAATCTAACATCTTGTAGCATATAACCTTAATTAGCTTTTGTAAATAATAAAGATAGGTTTCACTGACAATCAGTAGCATTAGTTTTAACCATTAGACTGTTAGTGTTCCAGGCCAACAGAGCCTTTAAACCTGTCGGGAACGACTACCCCAAACAACTTGGAACCTGCCCTAAGGATCCCGGTCTGGGTCGTTGTTAACACCCAAAAATGGTTAACTACCTCATCTACCCCATTTCATGGCTCATTCGTCCATTTTCCTACCATATTTCCCTAAAAATCCTACTAAAAAGCCTCCAAAAGGCCTAAAATGCCTCCAAAAGGCCATAAAACCATCTAAAAAGGCTCCAAAAGGCCTAAAATGCCTCCAAAAGGCCAAAAAACCCCTTTTTCCTCCAAAAATAACTAAAATTCCTCTAAAAATAGCAAAAATCCCCAAAAGGGAAGAAAAGGAATAAAAATAATGAGGAAAAAGGAGGAAAACCCTAAAACAGCAAAAGCCCTAAACAAGCTGCCCTAAACCACATGGTTTCCAAAAACCATGGGCTAGCATTCCACCACTAAAAAACTATAAATAAGTCGTGGAGACCCCTCATTTCACATCCATAGTCATAAGCACCCTTACTCTGCCAAAACATCTCGTGAAACCCTAGCTTACCATCAAGCTAGTTTCACCATTGAGAACCCTTTTGGTCTATTTTCCACCATCGGAGAAGGAGAAGGAGCAGCTTGGAGCTCGGAGCCACCGACATCGGATCAGCGCAACGGACTCCACCAACCTCCTCATTGGAGGTAATATTAATCAAAAAATTACCATTATACATTGCTTTACTGTTCTTGCTTCATGTTCTTTACTTTTACTGCTTTAGCCTAGTTTTCATTTCAGTCTCTTTTTATTTGCATTATTGAACTGCTACTAAGGATTCCAGATTCCTTAGTAGGTGCTCATCAGTACAAGCTAGGGTGAAAACCCTAGCTACAGTTTTGGCGACTCCGCTGTTTCTTTTTACTGTTATTTTTCCGTACTGTACTTTCGGCTGTCGTTTTCGGCCGCCGAAAACCGCGTTTTTTCTTTCCGCAACCGCGGCCCGATCGCACATTTTAGGCCCCAACCCACGACCAGTTCGCCGCTGTCAGCCTTGTTTACTGCGCTCCGATCGCTCATTTCAGGCCCCAACCCGTGACCAAGTCGTCGCTGTCAGCCTTGTTTACTGCGCTCCGACCGCGCATTTCAAGCCCTAACCCACGACCAGTTCGCCGCCGTCAGCCTTTTTTCCTGCGCCCTGACCACGTTTTTTCCGCCCACAGTTGCGATCCGACCACGCCTGTTCATTACACAGGCGCGTTCCGACCGCCGCTGTCAGCCCGAAACCCGCGACCTAGACCGCGCCTGTTTCCTTTAAACCCGCGATCTGCGCGCGACTGTTGCCTTCCAACCCGCGGTCCGCGAACAGTTTTTGCCCTTGTTTCTACGCCGAAACCCAGCTACTTTGCCTCCCTTTTTCCTGCACTTGCACAGCCTCCTGTCCCACTTGCAGCCGTACAGCCATTTCTGTCCTTTATTTACAGCATTGTTTAGAAAAATTTTAGCATTGTTGATTTCAAAAAAAAAAAAAAAAAAGGGGGGGTTTGCAAAGTTTTCAAAGTTTTTCAAAGTTTTCCAAAGTTTTTCATACATTGCTATTGTTATTTTAGGATTCACAACCTCACATGCACACACTCTATCCCCTAATTCAAAGTGAGACTTAAAATCTATCTAACTCAACAAACACTATAACCTCGTTTGAGGAGCCCAAAAGAATCTTGTAGTTAGGTAGGATCGGGGGGATAGGCTTCAAATAACACCCCTCGGTTATTTACACGTGAGACATAGTTGTTGTCCTTTAGGGAACCAAAATCCCCTAGTATTTTTTGACACGGTCACCACCAGTTTTTCAGAGGGCCTCTCCCTTAGGAGGTTTGAAGTCGTGAGATTGGTTCCGGAAGTCTGAGTGGAATACCGAAATCCATTCAGTAACCGAAGGGCTACCTTTCGAAGTTCTCGGAATATCCCTGTATAGGGAATATTGCGGCTAAAGGACCAAGTGGCAGATTCACCTTTCTGGACGTGTCATGAACGGGGTAGCTTAGTTGCCATTCTTCTAGGTTTGCGTACCCGGTGTCCCTCCCGGTAGGGGGATACTTTAGCCATTTGACTTTCCTACTTATATTGTCTGACTTGGATTTCATCACCTTGCAGAGGATATACTTAGTTAAGTCATAATACCATTAGCTAGGTTTTTGCATGCTCCCTTACCTCCTCTTGGTCTAGTGAGTCCACCGATTTTTTCTTTTTAGGAAACCGACTGCTTATTGGTATTCTGACCACTTTGTTGACACTCCGCCTATTGTAGCACGCAGTTACAGTAGGTGTTTTGAGTTGTTTTTTGGCCTGAGTGCCTTGCTTTTTGAGCTCTCCTTCTGCACACACGGTTGCATTGGGATTTTTGAGTTGCTTTTCGACAACACTACCCACATATTTGAAAACCACTTGTCACCATTGACTCTCTGAGACATTCTCGTCGCCTCAGAGGCGAGCCCCCACAGCACGGTTCACTTGACACCACACGTCATCACCGTAGACCTCGAGCCTTGTCACTCGACTCCACTTGTCAGCGGCACAGAACTCCGTCACCAGATTTCGAGAACACTCTTTACACCGCCCCCACTAGCCCCATGGCTGGCGTGAATCCCAACCCCTCCATCATAGGGACCACTGGTGGTACATCCGCCACTATACCAGTTACTACACCCATCATGGGTACGCCCTCCACAGGAGGCCCGTCCACCGTTCCCCTCACCGTAACTATTCCTACGGCAGGAATACCCATACCTACTACATTAGTAACTCCTACTACTGTAGTTCCCCCACTTGGAGGTAACATCCCTCACATCGTCCCTCCACCTGGGGGCATGGGCCCCAATGTGGTCCAACCCACTACCGTATTACACCCTCCATCCAGTTTACCATATATGGTTAGCCTCAACCTACCTGACCTAGCCAGGCTCACCAATGACCCCATCCAGCACAACCCTGCGTGGCCCCACATGCCTACCAAACTCCCCTCGGACATCCCT
>LPNX010475398.1:0-73470 GCA_001517045.1 Pseudotsuga menziesii
CTGGCAAAATAAGATGTCTAAATGAAACTGGCAATATTGTCTGTGACCCTAACCACTTATGACCATATTTAAAAAAAAAAAAACTACAGATGGCGTCACTATAGCTTGTTTATAGACTTATAGTTCATAGTGGGTTTTGAACATTTGTAATGCTTATGGTTTGGCCTAAAAATCATTTGATGCTTGAACCATATCTTGCTAATGATATATTATTGAAGTGAATGCCTTTGAAAGCTAGACATTGATTTTGCAAATTATTATTGGTTTCATTTGACACTTGTTAACATTACTACAACATTGAAGTCATCTTTCGAATGCTAAGTCTCTTATGTCAATGCTTTCAATGTTAAATGATTATGGTATGCGTCTCCTTGCATCTCTGTTAGGTGCAAGGTGTTGGACATCCCCTCTAACTTCGCTCTAGTACCCCCAGTTGAGTAGTACTGGATTAGACAACACTGAGCACGAACTTGGACCCCACGTACCTTGTGTATATCAGGGACCCCATAGGAATCCTAAAACCAACCTGTTGGATGTCTAATCGCTATTGTGCACTGAAAACAACATTTGGGAAGATTACTCTTCACACATTTCAGGGGTAGAGTGGTGTCACGTGTGGCCAGGGGTATGGTTGAGCCTCCTTGTTTAGTGCTTTGAAAGATTGGGCCGAGCATCATTGTTGGACTCCACAAGTCATTAGAAGGGCTATAGCAGTTAGATAATTTTGATTGACTATAAGTTTGCGTTTGGGGATTTTTACTCTTTGAAGTCTATATTGTCTATTTTATTTTGCAAGTACTTTCTTTGTATCATTGATTTTTATAGTATTGATTATTGGATACTGAAGTTGCGTTTATTAATTTTATATTACATTGAATATCTTAAGTAGTCACCTTTAAAAATATAAGTGTAGCTAGGCATGTATTTGGGGATAGATAGGTCATCTCTATAGCCTTAGAAAAAGCTTGGCTGGGGTCTCTCCCTTGGTTAGTCTGAGCTCGTTTACTGTTGGGCCTGGGAAACCTAAAAGATGATTCCCTTTTGGTAATGACATGTTGGGTTGGGAATCCACAATTGTGCCGGTTTAGCAGCCGATTCACTTGCCAATTTTGGTGCTGCTAGGTTGTGCATCAACAGGCCCAACCTTGTTCTCTCTCCCGTTTTGTTGGGGCCATGTTCTACTTGTTTATCTGTTCATCAAGTTTGATCTTTAATTTTATTTGTTTGATTGCACTCCCAAGGTCATTCCAACATTTTACACACCAGTCTATATGTTGATCTCCATGAAAAACTGAGCTACCCCCACCAGTCTGTTTTTTGAGTGTTGATACTGCCTGAAAGATTGATCCAATCATTGTTTGTAGTTATTGAACCTGGAACATATCGAGGAGATGTTGAAATATGATCCAAACTGACATCTTCATGGATTTGGATTTTTATGTGAGAAGAGTAGTGATCATCTTTGAAGGAATGGTTCACTGTTTCTTAAAATCCAGTCATCTGAAAAGACTTACTCCATGTCCCATTTCACAATGAGGGTTGTTGCTTGTATGTTAACACATTTCCTATACTTCATTCACTGGCACTTCCAACACTGTTGAGATGTTTTGGTTAAAAAATCCTACTTGGTATATCTTGGACTCTGTCCAAGTGAATTTTCCAAGAGATTGTGCTCTCAGGGGGTTCTTGGTTTCTTGGATTTTTGGCCAATAGGTGTATGGATGTAAAACACTCCTGAACATTCATGCAAAAGAGCAACAGGTTCTTCTGAGAGCCTCAATCTGTCTGCCTTGTGCAAATCTTGTCTCTCAGACTATCCTCTTATCATGTGTTTTGGGACCTTCGTGCCTCTGAACCAGCCTACTCCTCTTGACCCACCTTGGAAGGGGCTGCAACTGACCTGTTGCTAAAATCTCAAATGGACCAGTCCACCTAAACCCTAAATGTGGAATATTTACCATTTTTTTTACTGCCTACATTAGTATTTACATTTGTGCCTTCATATAAATCTCATATAAAGCCCCCCATAAACACTTGCGACAAATATAACTGCTCTGCATGGGGTGCTCAATACTGTGATTATTTCTTGAATCTTAAGACTCAATTTTGCTTTTATTGAAAGTTTCATGTTTTCTGATTGATTTGTTTATCACAGATGATTCATATGTTGCTGTGGTACAAGTAAAGATACTTATTCCACAATATTGGGTTTAGGATGCAGTGACTGATTGCTAGTGATGGCAGAGGCCAGGAATGGTGATGTGAAGAGGGAAGCTTCTAGTAAATGCTCTAATGGATATCAATTTGATGTGGATGCTTTTAGTAAAAGGCTACAAGCATTTTATGCAAATTGGAGAGACCATAAACAGGAGACTTGGGGAGGTGCGGAAGCAATTGCGGTGGCCAATCCTCCAACATGTGAAGACTTCAGGTATTTGAAATCATCTGCTCTGCAAACATGGCTGCTTGGGTACGAATTTCCAGAGACCATTATGATGTTTATGGAAGGAAAAATTCATTTCCTGTGTAGTCAGGAGAACGCAGCTGTGCTTGAAGATTTGAAAAAGGTCTCTCCAAATTCCTTTTGCATTGATATCTTGTTACATGTAAAGCCAAAGAATAATGATGGGAGTTCCCAGATGCAGGAAATATTCCAATCAGTCAAGGCACAGTGCACTGTGGATCCTCCAGTTGTTGGTTGGATAGCAAAAGAGGCTCCAGAAGGAGCACTTTTGGAAAAATGGGGAGAAGCATTGAAAGATACAGGATTTCATCTTACTCCAAGCAGAACTGGGTAAATAATAATTTGATAACCTGCAAATACACATAAAATTGTTGTTCTCAGCACTATGTTAGACTTGAGTATGGAATATGTTTTCACATCTTTCTCTGGCATGAAAAGATACAACTTGTTGAGCATCCTGTAGTCCTATAGTAGCAGCCTATTGGAAGATGATAGTCCCCTGTTTCCAGATCATATTGCAGTATAAAAAAAGACTAGAGTTTTTTTTACTTCGCCATATAAATCATGAGACAGCCTAAGCACAGCTCTCAGGGTTCCCACGAGCATGCCATTACATTGTAAGCAGTTATCTTACCCTGCATACTTATACTTATTCTTTGGCATTGGAATCCTGTAGCATATTGTTTGATTTGATTGCAGCAAGAAAGGAACAATCAGCAATATCTGGACTGCTTGCCGGTGCTCACAGGCACTCAATCCTGCATGCTGCCAATCAATTTTTTGACAATGGTGGTGATCAGCACTTATTTTCAGGCAAATTAGTTTTAAAGGGAGAAAAATTGCTGAAGATTTCATTCACGGGCTGAGTAGCAAATAACACAGGCCGGAGATCACATAGTGAATATTTGATGGGCCATGGCTAAATTTTATCATGAGAATGGAGCGTCTTGACCTGGTTTCCCTTGGTTGTTGGATCGATCCACCTTGGCCTCAATTCTTTATCAATGATAAAGTTTGCACGTAAACCTGCAAATAAATAATGAAGAATGCGGCAACGAGACCAGTTGGGCCTGCCTGCTATAACATTTTTTGGACATATATTTGATGCACCTTCAAAGACTCTCTTTGAGGTATTGTGTGAAGGAGAAATAGCACTTGTTAAAAATGCAACTGAAAATGCCATTCATAATTTCATACACCTGAAGCATTTCGAGTTCTTGTGCCCCATCTTCATACTGGGGTTCACCCTGTTCATGTACAGGCCTCGATTTGCTTTATTGAGGTCTCAATGAGGCATGGAGCCGTAGAAATAGTCCCTATGACAGAGATCCTTACTAGATTTTCTGTATTTTGTCTTCTTGTATATAGCAATATAAATCAATTCAATGTCCTGTTATTCTGCATATACAAATCAATTCAATGTCATGTCCTGTTATTCTGCAACTACCTTTCTGATGGAAGAGCCACTCGTTGCTGGTTGCATAAGCTGGCGACGGCTGCAACTATTTTTTTTATAAAAAAATTCACCTACCGTGGATATAGTGACGGCGGTCCGTGGATATAGCGACGGCGGTCCGTGGATATAGCGACGGAGGTCCGTGGATATAGCGATGGACGCCCGTGGATATAGCGACGAAAGTCCGTGGATATAGCGACGGCGGTCCGTGGATATAGCGACAACAGTCCGTGGATAATAGCGACTCCATTTTTAAAAACCTTTATACAGAGCGTGGCTATAGTGACGGAAAGGGTCGTCGCTCTTGCAACGCAAATTAGGGGTCTTCCCTATTGCGACGAAATAGTTTCCATGGAACAAAAAACACTTAGACGTGGCAATATCCACGCTTTTCCATGAATATTGCCACATTTTTCCGTGGCAAAATTGATCACATGTACTAGTGAATCTTGTGGTGACAATTAGACTTTTTTCACTTTCTAAGCTCAAAAATTTAGGAGAGATTCTATAAGTAAATATGTGATAGGCAACTTGGATATATTAACCTTCTTGTTGAAAGTATAGTCTTCAATACTCATAAATGGGTTTAATTATGATAATCTAGGACTGATTCTAAAGGTGTATGTGGTTATTATCCAAATGTCAATCATGGAAATAGAAGTAGCTTCCCAAACATCGCGAATCCTTAAAAAGTTAAGAGAAGACTTGTATCAAACAGTAAACTTTGTAAATTCTTAAAGTAAGAAAATTATAGGTCGATACTTGTAATATCATAGCATTTACATCTATAGATGCAATCCTGACTATTTTGCAATCTAAACATAGCATTACTGCAGTAACTATAAATGATAGAATTTAATCTTTGATGTTGTAATTTTCTACCTTGCATGTTTACCATGGCATTATTTAAGCATCTATTGGTTTCATACTTGGTAGAAATGTTAACCCTATTTTCTTGATGGTAAAAGAGTTATCACCTTTACTCATAGAATCCAGTGCTCATTTAGTAAGATCTTAAAAAGAATTTAAAGTTGAAGCTATACCTGTTTAAGCTTGAGAAATCTGACTAGCATGATTATACTTTATGGAATAAATATAGTTAGCAGCGACCTGGACATTTTTACCTGTATATTTGTAAGAGAAGGGAAAAACTTCTGCATTAGCTCGAAAGCTAAGTAAGCCAGTCTTTTCATCGCAACCCCACCTTGTGCTCGCAAAAAGGAACAGTCAGTAAACTGAAAAGGATATATTCTATCAATCTATGCAAATAACAGATGAATGCTAATAATAAACTAATAACCTTTAACTAATTAAATAATTAGTTAACTGTAATAATGTTAATTTTATGTAATTCAAAAATTTTATTTTTTTTTGAAATTTCGGGGTTTTGACAGGATGGATAGTCCGTTCACCAAGGAACATGCCTATGCTACCTGATGAATTTTATCATCAAAATAATCCCTCCTTGCAGGAATTTCAAAATGCCTTTTCAATTTCCTGAATCTAACACAACTAATTTTCTTGTGTTTTTAAAATGCAAAATAATATTTTTCTTACATTTGGCAGATTTATATCTTTGTTGTAAAACACTCCACAGGATAACTGAGACCATGGTTAGATGCACCCATCCACAAGGTATATCCTAACACTTTCATATTATTTTTCTCATCATCCTATGAGATAGGGCGGGCATTTCACTGAGGCCACTGAGGTAGTTTTCCTTGTACTGGAATAGTGCAAAACAGGCTAAAACTCTGTTTTGGAAGGCCATTATGTTTGTCATAAAACATCTTCTTTGATAACTAAGACCATAGTGAGATATCCTCTTCAACATGTTGTAGGATGATAGATTTAGATAATTTTTATCATACACCTATAAGGTACGACAGGCATTTTCCCAAGCCACATGAGTCAATTTTTCTACTAACTTCAACAATTTTCTTAGTCTGGTCCAATCTGCCTAAAACACTGTTTTGCAAGTTCATAACTTCTTCCTTAGATACTTCAAACATAACCTGACGACATGGTCAGGTAGACCAAATATCAGTCTACAACACCCCCATATGGTGCGGGTATTTTCTTCAACACACAATTTGTGGCAGGAATTTTCTTAAGGTTACCTGAGCTAGTTTTTCAACACTTAGTCATTTTCCTTCTTTTCACCAAATTACCATATTTTTCCAAAATGATTGTCATTAATGTTGTCATTAATGACAATCCTATTCATCACAGTCTTCATGTTTTTCTTTATAGAAATTGGTATATAATATACTGCATTTAGAAATATACTTATATCTAATGTATTTGACAAGTTACTGTTTCGTATGGTGTAGGTAAGACAATTACTTGTCACCACAAGGATTTTTCACTATGAATGAAAATGAAAGGAATCTTGCTCATTTTAGAGCAGCATTAGAGGTGATGGGAGATGGAAAATGTTATTTCCTTTTCTCTGATTGCAGGGGCTTGCAAAGAAGAAGAATTTTAAGAACAACAATTGAAAGACATTGTAGGGAGAAGGGGCACGCCGAAGGGGGTTATGAATATCGTCCCTTGGTAAGAGGTTATTTAATTTTTAATGTATTCTTTGTAATGGTCATCATGTCATGAATTTCAGTAAAATGTCTTATTGTTTTATTATATGTTCTATACACACCAATTTTACTACGTTGTTTGTAAATATATAGACAATTCCCCCAAAATGTCCCCTTCCAGAGAGTTATTTGCCAAGTACTAGCAGAAATACTCATTTACAGGGTGACAAACATCTAGGTCAGAATATTGAAGCTGATCAAGTTCTTAATGATGATATGGATGGAGATAACATTAGTGATTCAAATCAGGAAGATGAGATACATAGATTGATCCAAGACACATTTTCTCCAATGGATGAGAAGAACCAGGATGATGGTCATGATGTTGATCCTCTACTCGAGAAGGCATGTCAACCTCTTTCTAAAGGCTCAAAAACAAATCTTCTATCTGCTATATTGTTGTTAGTGAACTTGAAGGTTTTGATTGGTTTATCAAACACTTGTCTCACACAAATACTAAGGTATGTAATTTGCTAATTATTTATGTCTGCATGTTCACATGTACATAAAGGGTTTCCTTTTTTCCTATATTGATATTGTTATCTAATTTGTAAAGTATGGATGCGATATTGATGACTAATATTGTTTACATTGACTTATTCTTTTGAATTGTGTATATTGTTAGGTGAATTTCTATTACCAACGTCAAATATTTTACCATGCACATATCGAGAGATATATGTGATTATGAAAGAATTTTGAATGGAGTATCAAGCTATTGATGCATGTCCTAATGATCATATCATATACTATGGACAATATGCATTAGAAAATGAATGCCCAAAATGTCAAACAAGTAGGTATCGAACCGATAAAGTGACAAAAAAGGTTCCTCACAAAGTTCTTCGTTATATTTTGATAATTCCATGTCTCCAGTGGTTGTTCAGGTGTCAAAGTATAGCACAGTTTATGGATTTCCATCCAAAGAACAAAATTCAAGACGATGCTCTTCAAATTCCTGCATATCGGTTTGCATTTAGGTGCATCGAAGAAAAGTGGCCAATTTTCAAAGAAGAACCTCGTAATCTTAAACTTTCATTGGCAGCTGATGGTGTCAATCCATTTGGAGAGCTTCATTCTACCTACTCAGTGTGGCCTATTTTTGTTATAAACAATAACCTTCCTCCTTGGATGTCAGTCAAGAGAGAGCACACAATGTTGGCAATGATTGTTCGAGGTATTTAATTAATTTGTATTTTTTTACTTGAAAGTTTGATCACTAAATATTTCATTTCTTTTTTTTGTGCATGATAATTATGTCTTTTATATATAACGACATATAGCTAAATATAATTAATCATGTATGTTGGACCAATTAGGTAAGTACCAAGTTAAATATATGAATGTATATATTGAGCCTCTTATCAATGAGTTGTTGAAGTTATGGGATGGCGTCACTATGTATGACATCTCTAGACCAATAGGGAAAAGATGATTTCAATTCCATGGAATACTTGGATGGACAATTCATGATGCTCCCGGGTTAACACATTCTTGTGGTATATTGTTACTTTCTTTTGTTCTTTAATATTATATATATCTATTGAAAATATTATGCATTATTTTAAATGGTAATTCTAATTCACTACACTAATTCATATATCTTGTAGGTCTCAAAACAAAGGGTAAATTTGCATGTCCAGCTTGTGGTCCCAGGATAAAATCTCATCGTTCAAGGAGTTTAGCAAAGGAAGTGTTTGATGAGTATAGGAAATTTCTTCCTAAGAACCATAGTCATCAAACTACAAACAAATCAAAATTTAGTGGTAAAGAAGAGAATGGAAAAAACCCATGAAGAATGACACCTCAACTATGGAATTTTGAATATAATAGAAATCGTCAAGGTATGCCAAATTATTTATTTATTGTTGGACACTCTTGAGTATGGTTGTCATTGATGTCAAAGGAGGTCATTAATGACAAAAGAAGTGTTGATATTGCATGTGTGATGATGTTGAAAAAAACATGTTGGTGTCCTAGTGTCTTATGATGGCATTGTTACATTCTGGTAGTAGTCGGTAACGATATGATAATTTGGAGATTTTGACTAAGTGTTGAAAAAATGCCATAAAGCAGTTGACTTATAAAAATGAACACCATAATTCATAACAAGAATAAAATGCCCACCATGCATTTCCATCCCATATTTTGTTGAAATATCTATCTGACCATGGCCCCGGTTTTCAGTAAAACTCCTTGAACAAGAAGATACAGGTCTGCCAAAAGAAGGATTTTTTGTCAAATTAGTCAGAATTGCTCTAGGGAAATTCCTGCCATAATTTGTGGGTGGAAGAAAATGACCACACCACCTGGTCATCCTGTAGGTGTATGTTTTTTCTACCTGACCATGTTCTCACATTGGTTTGATAATGCTTGAGAAAGAAGATATCGATCTTCCAAAACAAGGTTTCAGGCCGTCTTACACCAAAGTTCAGTAAATTGCATGCCTAGGGCAAATGAAGATGACGATGGGAGTGAAAACAACATAGGTGTGATCAGTATGGTGTAATACACAATCTAGTAGAATTAGTTTAGGTTTTGGGTGAAATGAAAAATCCACCTTAGGCTTTGGACAAATTGTCCAAGTATGGAATTATTGGTAAAATTTGCGTAAGTGACATCAAGGAAATGTGCACCACCTCTCATAAGATGATGAGAAAAATTATCCGAAAGTGATAGACTCTGTTATGTTGGTTAGTGAATCCAAGTGTGGTTTGATATTGCCTAAATAGACTCTGAGGAGGAAGATATCAAGCTGCTAAAAGTTCCTCTCACCTTCACTTGCACTATCCCAGTAAAATTGCCGCCAAGGTTAGATGATGAGGTTGTAGAAGAGAATATTGGCATGGTTGGGTCAGTACGATGTTCCCCACATTTTGGATGTCTCATTCTCCAATTTTGATGAAAAAAAATAAAATCACCTTGGTGACTTAGGGTTTGAAGAGATTTGTCTTAGTGTCGATAAGCAGTTTGGAAGACCACTTTGAAATGCCTACGAGATGTTGGGTGTATGTCAATAGGTTCATTAACTGGCATGGAATTGTTCTTTGTTGAAATGGCTATCCATCCACACTTTCAAGTTTACTTACAATGGTCACATATGCAAAATATCAATTTGCAAAAACTAGGAAAAATATTATTTTGACTAATTTTTCATACTTAGTCAATTTGCAAAGTTTCACAAAGTTGCCATATTTTTCCATAGTGATGTCAGATTACAACAATGACTTCCTGATAGCACCAGAACACCATTATGTGTCTTTCAAGCCTCACCATACATGCCACATCATCATACTTTCCTTGTCATTACTTCCTTTGTCATTCCTTTGTCTTTCACTGAGTTTGCCATGCAATCATGTCTTTGGTTATCCTTTTGTCATTCACTGAACTCCTTTGACATCAATGACAATCACATTCAACTTGTATCATATATTATATAAATATTTGTTTTTTTTAGTGAATTATGTTCAACGTGGTATGTACCTATATTGATTAATTAGTGTTAATTTGATTTTGTTGATGTTTCATGAATGGCGTTAAGGCACGAATGGGCTTCCGCGAGGAATGAAAATTTACCCGATGCAATTCAATAGGATACGATAGTATGAGTACCTACAAAGAGTTCATTTGTTTGATATAATGCATATCGAAAAGAACATAACAGAATTGTTATGGTGAATATTAGATGGAAGCACTGACAAAGAAAGAATTGGAAATATTTGTAGTGACATCCAAGAATCTAATCATGCATTGCAAAGTGTGATCATTAATTCTAATGGTGATGGTCGTCAACCGAATATTAGTCTTCCTTGGTGCTTGATGGAGAAACAAAGAAATATTGTAAAAGAGGTTATTAGAAAAATCAGGTTTCCGACAGGGTTTTCATCTAACATAAAGAATATCTTAACAAAAAAAGGTGATTTTGGTGGGGTTAAAACACATGACTGGCATACATTCATTAAGGTAATTGTGAGTTTTTAATATATTTCTTTATTGGTATGCACTATTTTATTAATTTTATTCTCTTATTTGGAAATAAATAATAATTATGTGTTTTTTGATACAGTATGTTCTACCTTTATCTCTCCCATATGACATTGACAACAACATAAAACAAATTATTTATGTTCTTGGAAAATACATGAGGTAAGTAATTAATGTTTTATAAGGGAAATGTACTTGGTCCATGATTTTCCATGGAACTTATTGACATATTATGTTTTTAACGCAAATTTTATGCATGGCTTGATATTATTTTATTACATCATTTGTAGGTGGCTTTCCTCAAAAGAAATCCATAAAGAAGATATAAGGTAATAGAAGAGAGAAATTCCCCGACTAATGCGTGAAATGCAACAGTATCTACCTCCAACATTTTTCAATTTACAAGAACACTACCTCATACACCAAGTTGAGGAGATTGAATTATGTTGACTGGTACACACAAGGTCGATGTGGATGGTGGAGAGGTAGTTGAAGTCGTTGAAGGATCTTGTTAGACAAAGAGCACGTATTGATGGTTCTATGGTTGAGGGATATATGGTATATCAATGCATTGTGTATATTAGTGAGTATCTATCTAACTTAGAAGAAAATATGAATGTGCCTCGCATTTGGCATGTCAACTCCATCAACAAATTTGAAGGGGAGGGCCTATTGGGGAAAGGTAAAATGAGGACTGTGAAAGGTAATTATTAGATTTTGTGGAATTAATATCTCATGTATTTTTCCAATTTTATTTTATCATACTTATTTGTTATTTTTTTATTAATCCTGCATATTCAACTGTATTAAACTATGCATGTAATGACATCTAATTAATGATAGTGAATTGTTATTTTCTCATATAGTTTCTCGAGTGTGGGATGCTTTACATTTATACATTGCAAACAACCTTGGTTGGATGGAGCATTGTATAGAAGATTGTGAAGAATGCTTTGGTAGGTTATCATGGGAAGAGGTCAGTGAGATGATTAAAACAACTCATTTTCATCAACATAAATTTCCTGATCTTACATCACAAAGGGAAGTTGATTTAGCCTATGGTTTAGAAGACAAAAAGGCAAGTAAATTGTTTACCCTCATTTTTCTAGTTAATCCCCATTTTCTCAATGTATTTGGCTTGTTTAATTTTTCAAATATATTTTATAAGTTATATATGACGTTTATTAATTCACAATATATTTTTTAGTTGTTGTCAATGTTGCAATTGAAGCATCACAAGTCTGTGTGGTGTAATGGTCATATATTTCATATCAAAATGTTGGATGATAATATGAAAACCTCGGATTGTGGGATAACTGTAGTGTTTAAGGTCACCAATGTTTCCTCTAGACGTGAAAGACATCCAGAATAAATTGAGAATAGGTACTATGGACATTTGGAGGACATAACTGAGTGTGATTTTAATTCCTTTAAAATAGTTTTGTTTGAGGTGAAGTGGTATAGGCTACAGATGCATGAACGTGAACCTGAAAGAACTATTATTGTGCATGTTAATGGATATACCATGGTTAATACAAGGCCATTTGAACCGAGTATAGAGCCTTATGTTCTTCCAAGTCAATGTGAGCAAGTCTTTTACTCAAAGGTACCAAGTAAAGCAGGTTGGTCATACGTTGTTAGATACGATCCAAGAGGAAGACCAGTAAAGTATAATCATGTAGATGATGAAGATAATCATGAAGAAGAAGAAGATGATTATGATTCATATCGGGAGCAGGTGGCTACAGTCAATGTGTTCGACGAAGAATTTGAAGAGGTTGATCATCCAAAACTAGTAGACTATGATCTCATTAACAATGTAGATGACTATATTAGCGAAGATGCCATTGATCATGATGCTGATGTGAATGAACCTTTCATGAATATGTATTCTAAACTAGATCCTGATACAGATGTTGAGTTGGATGAATAAGAAGATCATGAATGATATTTAATTGTTGAAGAGTAGAGGCACATGTTTATATCTTTTATGTCATGATGGTATTTATATGTTTTTATTTCCAAATTCCTTTTTTATATGTTTTTATTTCCAAAGTGCATACCCAAGCAAAGCATTGATTTGTTCCTAAAAATCTCTTTGCGGGTAGAATTTGTGAGCCTAAAATTAGTCTGCAGGGAGAATTTGTGAGCCTGAAATACAGTACGTGTACATCACCTCACCTCCTCTTCAAACATAGATAACCATGGCCAAATTTCAAACGGGGGCATCCAGCATGACGAGCGTAGATAAAATGCGGGCATCCTCCTCTGTAACCCTAGTTGAAACACACTTGTCCATAGATGATAGGGTAACAGTAAAAAAATTCTAGGAGAAATCTGATGCATGGAGAGATGCAAAGATGTGGCCAACATGTATGGAAACTATACTGAGGAAAGCAGAAGTTTTCAACTTTTTGTGAGGAATTTTTAGTTATGTTGATGAGGAGGTAGATGAGGAAATTTCAAAATATGATGCTGGGAATATGAAACTCATAATTTTTGGGAAGCGGGTATACCTCGACCTTGATTTGGTTTCCTGAGCTATGAATATTCCATGCAGAGGGGGAGCAATTTTAAGCTCAAGGAAAACCCCTAGACAGGAGAAGAATGAGATGGCCATTAAAATTTGTGGACGAGAAGTAAATGTTCCAAGGAATTGTTTAAAATGCAAGATGTCCCTCCCAGAATATACAAAACTTTGATTCAGATTGTCCTTAGGACAATTCAAAATCATCACAGGGATGACATTGTGGGTAAATGTATTTGGGTAGTGATAAATTGGGTGGAAGATATACCTATAGACATTCCTTATCTACTGGCTAAGAAACTCCACTCTTCCCTACAAGAGAGCTGATTAAGGAAGGTTAAATTTAGTTTCCCAGGAACACTTCAAAAAATTATTGATTTATGTCGACCCCATGCTACTGAAACAAAGATTGGTAATATCAACCAGCATGGAAAAATATATTTTCCAAAACCACCTATTCATAAAACATACATTAAGAAACGTAAAAGAAGGGAACATAATGAGGAATTCCCAGTATAGTCTCCTCAGCAGAACGAGGAATTACTACAATATCCTAGGCACCATGGGGAATTACCATTACACCCTGTTGAATAGAACAAGGAATCGCGAGTACAAAGTTCTAAGCACCATGGAAAATTATGAGTACAGTATCTTGATTTGGTTACAAATGATGAAATTCATGTTGCCATAACTTTGAAAGAGTTTAAGGGGCATGTAGATAGAGGTCATTGGGAGGAGGTGATAGGCAACGAAATGGAACAAACCACTGCTCACTTTTCCATTCCTCCAGACATTCTTGATAGAATTCCTCCTAATTAATAGTTGGAAATTGAGTATGATTGTTCTTCCAAATCAGAATCAGGGGATTTCGCTATGCATTTAGACATTGCATCATATAAGTTTGATAGTAGGTACGTGTTCATCCTATATGATAAAATGGAGCATTTTAAGGAACAAGCTTCCTATATATACAATTGGGCAGAAGAGTGCTTGAGAAAAGATGATAATATTTTACAATGCCTAAAATAGATAATAGCATTGCAGAAGACAGTTGTGGATAATCATTCCATAGTAGACAGAATTATAAAAGGGAAAGAAGAAAAGGTTAAATTATTATCAAAAGAAGTAGATAAACACACTAATGTTGCTAAAAAAGCAGTTCAATCCATGAGGGTTGCGTAGCTTTGGAAAAAGATAATGCTGAAGCGAGTGAACTCAAAGAAGAGTTCAAAAAAAGACCACCCACTCTCAATGTACCACCAGTGAGAATAGAAGGGGGTCCTTTACGGGTAAAGGTGAAGAAAATTAAAGAATATGAACAGGTAGTACAAGAATATCAGTTGATGTTGAAAGAGTGGGAGGGAATCCATGGAAAAAAAGTTGGAGAATTAGAATCAATAATTTCGGATTTGAGAAAAACCATTTCTAGGAAAGTAGATAAGCAGAAAGGAACAAGGTAAGCAAGGAAATCTGAAACTTTAAAACTTAAAAAACAAAGTAGAGGAAAAAAATTTCAAGTGAAGAAGGTGGTGAGCGTGAAGGTACGGTTACCAAAGGAGATGATGGTAAGGGTAAGGGTAAGGGAAGAAGGAAAAATACACCTAGAGCTACAATGTCCTTAGAAGAGCGAGAGAAGGCCTTAGCAAGATGAGAGAAGATGCTACAAGAAATCTTCTCAACGAGCATTGCACTAGGTGATTTTTATGGCTCATCACCGTTACATAAAGAAATGAAAGAGAAGATGGATGTGAAAGATGCAAAAAAAAGGGAGATGGAATCAAAAATCTTAAAAGGTAGAAAAGTTCAGCATTTGGGATGTGATATGGAAATTCAAACACTTAAATCTAGAATTACTGATTTGGAGAAGGAATTAAAAGGGCCAGCTGCTATGATGAGTGCAATTCCTATCCTTCCCAATGAGACAAAGTTGAGGGAAAAAGAGCAGGAGAAAAAAATACATAATATGAAACATGAATTGACAGAAGTTAAAAACCGGTTGAAACATACCAGAGACAAATTGGAGGTCAAGGAAGAACATGAATCAACGAAGTATAAGAAAAATGTGTAAATGTTGAACAAACTAATGGCGAAAAAAAATGTCTTGCTTGAAAATTAAAAAAAAATTCACAGAAAGCTAAAGAGCTTGAAAAGAAATCGCAATAAGTGCCTTATCCAACTCCAGTACAATTATAGTCTTCTACAGAAGGCAAGAGAGAAAAATTCCGTTTTGTATTCTACTCAAGAGGATAGATTGCAGCCATCTCGAAACATGCTAGACATGTATAAATCAATGTATATATGTATTTATCGAGAGTCGATGAAAAAAAATATTGGCATGATGGAGTTTTGTATTTATCAGCATATAATGAAAAATGATTTTTAGTTGGCATATCTCTGTATACATGCATTTATCGAAAGTCAATGATTTTTTTTTGTATGGTGGAGTTTTGTATTTATCAACATATAAGATAACATATGATAGAAAATTCATCTTTGAATCCAATGTTTTCAATGATCAATACGAGATTGCTTGTAGGTTGTGAAAGAAAGCATCAATCTCTTCGAAATAAATTAAATTTATGTATGTTAATTAATAAACTCTGTTTTGTTTATGTCTCTTATTTATTTCATCTTTTTTTAATTAACTGGCTGAGCAATCTCTATTTAAATCTCTCGCTTGTGCAGGCATCGGAAAAACGCTTTTATTATATATTTTCAAGCTATCTGTAGGAAAACTCATACGTTGTGTGAAAATGATTTTTTTTCAACATGGAAGGTTCATTTTTCACTAATGTGACCTCCATAGGGAAATCTGAAACCATGACTGGATAAACACTTCAACAAGGACCAAATACATGTAATTTGATGAATTAATTGACATCCACACATCATCTAGTGGGAATTTGAAAATAGCATTTTAAACTACATATTTACCACTAGGACAAAATTATAAAACCCTAAGTCAACATGAGGGATTTTTAATTTCACCAACTCCTGAACCAATGATACTAGATGATGTAGTACATCCCATTCAACACAAGAAAACTGATTTCCCCAAGTCAATGTGATGAGATTTTTATTTTCATCCAATTAGATGTGTGAGACATGTAATCGGTAGAGGCCAACATGGTGATTCCATCAGGACCACTTTCATCCTCTGAAGCTTCTTTGTCTCTGCTTGGCAGGAATTTTCTTCTTCTAATGAATTATTGTGGACATTTTCATAACGCAACTGCTTTAGGGCAGTTTTCATCACTTAGTCAAATTCCCAAAATGATCATACTCTTGCAAACCACTATCAGAATGTAACAAAGACATCATGAGACATTAGGACACCATCATGTGTCTTTCCAACCTCATCACATCATGAGACTCATATTTTTGTCATCTATCCATCACTAAGAAAACTGAAGGTATGGCTGGATAGCCAGTCCACTAGGAAACAAGACCATGTAACCCTTAGAATTTACTGAGACAACCTGAGCCTCTGGAGGGGATATAAAAATATCGTCTTAACTTCTTTTGAGCATCAAAACATATTTCTTCCTATTTTGGCAGACTCCTATTTCACATGTGTGAACACCCTATGGAGACCTAAAGTCATGAGTAGATGGAAAACTTACCAAAGAATGGATCCATTATATTCGATGAATTTACTTCAATAAAGACAGCCCTTAGTGGTCATTTCCAATTGACCTCTCAAATTCCTGCTCTTAACACTTAGTCAATTTTTTCATACTTTTGAATATGAAAAAAAAAATTCTTCTATTTTGGCATATTGCTATTTTCTTCATGTCGTCACCATAACAAAAAAATAAGAACATGGAAAGATAGCCACTTCATCAAAGAAAAACCCCACACCCTCAGATAAATTTATCATCAGTAGGACAATCTCTAGCGGGCATTTCTGTGAAGCCACCTAGGTAGTTTTTCCAGTACTGGAATAGTGCAAATATGGCTTGGAGGCACTTTTGGTAGGTTGACATCTTCCTCTTTAGAGACTCTCTAGTGAGGCTAGTGAGATGGTTGTATGCTCCATACAACACTCTAGAGAATCACATTCTCAATACATTTTTCACATCATCCTATGAGGCATGACAGGCATTTTCTTAAGGCCACTTGGGCAGATTTAACACAAATTCCATACCTATACAAATTTCTCAATTTGGTCTAATCTACCTAAAACACCCTTTTGGCAGGTCCATAACTGTTTCTTTAGCCACTTCCAAGAAAATATGAAGACATGGTCAGGTAGGCCGAAGACCAATCTACAAGACCCTCATCTGCTGCGTGAATTTACTCTAACCCATAATTTAGGGTGGGCATCTTTTTGAGGCTACTTACCATTTTTTCATCCACCGGGGAAACACCCTATTTTGGTAGGTATGTATCTTTCTCTTCAAGAAAAAATAAAACAAATTCAAATCATGAATAGGTATCCAAACCAACTAGCCATAGGACGGTACCATGGTGCGGGTATTCTTCTCAAACCATGAATTATGGAGGGCATTCTCTTAAGGATGCTGGGACCAATTCTTCCTTAAATATATGTTGTAGCTTGGGGAGGAAAGTGAGACGGTTATATGCTCCATACAACACTCTAGAGACTCACATTCTCAATACATTTTTCACACCATATTATGAGGCATGGCAGGCATTTCCTTAAGGCCACTTGGGAAGATTTAACACCAATTCCATACTTAGACAAATTTCTCAATTTGGTCTAATCTACCTAAAAAACCCTTTTGGCAGGTCCGTAACTGTTTCTTCATCCACTTCCAAACCAATCTGGAGACATGGTCAGGTAATTCGAAGACCAATCTACAAGAACCCCATGTGTTGCGGGCATTTACTCTAACCCATAATTTAGGGTGGGCATCTTTTTGAGGCTACTTAGCCATTTTTGCATCCACCTGTGAAAAACCCTGTTTTTGCATCCACGGTTCATTCTTGTTCATGAGGTGGTTTCTATGCTATCTTGCTTACATAACTATAGTTCGCTCAAGTAAGTGATTTTCTTTTCCTTATGACAATTGTAAATTGTAATGTGTAACCTTGATATATTTTCTTTGGCTTTTGGATTTTATGAATCTATCTATGAATATGAGGGTTTTTGTTATGCATCCCCAAGTTCTATTTTTCATCCTTACATCCATGTGATATACAATGAGTAATGATAATTGAATATATACATATCAACAACAACCACAAGCCCCATTATCATGATAAATATGTGGGAAACTCAATGTATGAAAATGGAAACCACTTGTAACTCAATAGGCATGCAGTAAGCTAATTGGTGGCTAATTCAAAGAGGGATGTCTCACTATTTACAGTTTTTTCATACGCAATATATTCAATCAAAGACAAGTCAGAAGGTCATATTTCTGAATCGAACAAGTTTTTTTTTATAAATTCTGGTGGGATGATCATGGAGGGGACCATTGGGAAATGGAGTCAACAATCTAGTCTAAACTATGTTGCAGGAGGTAAGGAATCATGAAAGTTTACAGACAAAGGCAAGATAGTCATCCATCCTTCAATCTGGAGATATTTAGTAGGTGATTAGCAGCCAGGAGAAAATAGTCCATCATGTAGAGCACCTAACCAGGGTGAATTTTGCATAACTTTAGAAGAAAATGTTCAAAAATGCTTGAACAATGTGCCGAGAGAATACAACATGAATTCTTCACCATATACACTAATCCTCAAACATGAAAAGAAAATAGAAAATGGAATGAAAAATAGGATAAACATTCACGTAAATAAGTTACTTATTGAAGAAAAAGACGACACATGAGGATTCTCTGCCATGAAAGGATTATCATTCCTCTACAATTTTATTCATATATGGAAAGCTTGAAACATGTTACAGTGGAGAGCCTCTGTTCTTTAAAATTCCCAACCCTTCTCCCCTTTGTGGAGAGCAATTTATACTATCTCTGTCCACAAGGCTAATCCTCGAAATAGGACATGAAACTGTTTACACTAGTCATAATCAACTACTAACAACTTAGAGCATGGTACTATTACCAT
The DNA here is from genome assembly GCA_001517045.1 of Pseudotsuga menziesii. Lineage (NCBI taxonomy): Eukaryota > Viridiplantae > Streptophyta > Pinopsida > Pinales > Pinaceae > Pseudotsuga > Pseudotsuga menziesii. The sequence continues at coordinate 19,062 of LPNX010475398.1, forward strand.
GGTTTACATATATTAGAATAGACATTATATATGGACCATTGGGCTCGATCGCTTGTTTGTATGTCAAATCAACAACATGTCCTTCCCTGGGTGTCTGTTTCATGCTCAAAGGCACCTTTCTACATGGTTTTCATACTATTAAAGGAGTTTATATCCTTTCCATGCTTTTCCTTTTCTACAACACCCCTCTGTCCTTGTAATACTATTGTATGAGGGGACTTGGAGAAAGGCATATTTGTACTCCCCACCTCCCATGGTGCGGGCTCTCCTACAGGTCATATAGTGGGGGGTGTCTTCCACCTCCTCACCACCTCAGATAAATTTGGCAAGTGGATTTCACAAATGAGGTGATTAAGACTTTGGACACCCGCCACCCCAGAACGAGCATTAGCTTCGACTGGTTTTCACTAAACACGGTCACCATGTACTGGGACTTTGGAAGCCATGACCTCTTCTGGGGTTTTTGAGGAGACACTCCTAGGACAAGAAAACCTAGGCATCGTGTAGCCGGATATCCAGAAACATTCAAAGTGCTTCACAGCTATGCCCTGATGGTTGGCACTTTCCTGGTGTGAAAAACAAGGGCGATATATGAGCGTGGAATCAAGCTCACCAACCATCAACAACCTAATACTGAAAATCTTCTCAAAGCATATCACCATTTAAACTCTTTCATAATTCTTAGAATCTCTTAGGAGAATAACACTTCAACCATTGTCTCTAATTACTGATTCATCTTGTGCATCTTAATCGTCCTAGGAAGGTGGTCTTTATATAGGGTGGTGAATTTGAAGATGGATACAGAGATGACTGGTCATCATAATGGCAGCATGAGTGGCCATGTGGGTAGGAATCTCTATTTTGTGCTGAGAATCTAGTCATGCCGCCTCCTTTGATGCTGCATTGCTGTCCACATGGATCACGGTGTCTCGACGTGACATTCTTTTCCTTTTCACTTACACTGACGGTGGTGTTTGGAATGGTTTTGACTAGCCGCATCACTTTTCTTTGTATAGAGGCTAGGCTCATCGCTTCAAATATTTAAACTTCATGATCTACCACTATTTTCTATGCAAGCCACATGTCAGATCTTTGGATTCGGGAAGGCTGCTAAATTGGTGATTATTTTGACATGATCTTCACCTAAGGCGTGTCACAAATGGCATCAAGGGATCTTATTATTGGTCAGCTAGTAAGTTAGAACATCCTTTCTATACCATAACTGACCAAGGCACCACCTTTACCAGGTTGAACAGCTCCATAGTCGCCAGGGATCAAATTTGAAGGGTGGGTCTCATTTTACTTTGAAGGGCTATGAGAAATTGAACCCTTCAATGTTGACATTTAAAAATAGATCACTCTTTTCATTTGACAATTGAAGTGTTAAAAAAAAATCATTATTTATTAAAACATTGTATAGAAAAAAATGACAATAAGAAGAAATCCCAAGTGATTCAACATTTACATGGAATTAGTGAGGTAAACCATGTACATATGATTTATCACTTCTAGATTCTTTTTATGGGGATTAGTCAAGAGTTAGTATAGAGGAGGAGAGACTAAAATATAGGTTGAGAATGAAGAACATGTAACGGTGATGGAAGATGAGATTAGGAAAAATCCCATTTAGAAAGAGATTGATGCACGTGTTTTGTTAATGTCAACATAGCCATAACCATTAGGAGTATTGGTTTTTTGTATTGCATGTTCTTTGACCTATTTAGTTTTTGAAGGGAAATTTTTTTTTCCTATCATGCTAAAGTGATTAGAGTAGTTGAGAACTACTCGCAACCTTATCTGAATGCATAACATGAAATTAGGGGTGAAAGTAGGCTCATGGGGTACTAAAGCTTATTTTTGTCTAGAATTGTTTTGAGAAGAGATCCACTATTAGAACTACTATGTTACAAGGAAAAAAGAGATCAGGCATCAAATCCCTAACATTAATAACAAAAACTAAAAAGATGATATTTTTCTAGTTCCAACGTGTCCACCTAAAACCAGTGTACTTCTAACATTGTACATCCCTGGGAGATTTAAAATTGTTAATCCTTGTTGTGACCACTTGATCATTTCCATAACCAATGGTTTAAATAAACAACATAAAAGTAAAAAAAATTAGAAGAATAACTTTTCCATGACATTTTCCCTTACCTGTTATGAAATGAACTTTTCTACATGCTATTAAAAGCATTGTATTATTATCTTTCCAGCTAAATAAGTTTTTTAGGATCCACATTTCCATTAATAGAAAAAAAGTTACAAATACCATCACAAAGCTAATTGATATGTTTGTCCATATGGACACAGTTCATGAGCAACTTTCCATTCAATATCAAACTCCACCTAATCCCTAAGCATCGTCTTAACCATAATAAACCTAAGTATTATAAGACTTGAAAATTTATCTTTCAAACTTTAGTCTTGAGTCTAGTAACATCTAGATGTCAAATGAGAGGGATTGATAGGGATCCTCATTTCTCTTTTCAAAACTCGGTGCATATAATTATTATTCAAACACATTGAAAAAAGTATCCTTCAAAGCTCAATGTGGATCTTACTAGTATTTGGATCTCACACGAGAAGAATTTTGAGAGGGATTCCACACTTATGTTTTAAAATTTTCATCTTATATTTATGTGAAAAGGCTAGACAAAAAACAAGGACTATTATATAGTATAATCTCTCTATGAAGCTTACAGATTCAAAAATGTTATTTTGGCAAAAAAACATATTTACAATCTCTTCTCTTAAATTATGGGTAGATAGGTTTGAGGAGTGGTATCCAAGGTAATTGTAGGCTCCATTTGATATGTTGACATTACAAACCTTTATCAAGGTTAATCATCAAGACAATTAGTCGATTTGAGTAACGGATAAATATTTATTAATATATCTTTAACAACACATTTCAAGAGAAAATTAGGAAATTGATAATGTTGACTATATAACTAAGACCAAACCCAAACCCTAAAAATGTTAAGCTAGATAATAAGGTAGTCTAAGTTGTGAGTAAAACAAACACCCTAAATATAGAGACATGCACAGATACATCATTATTATTATTCTAGCTAGTGAAATTCCATACATATATAAAGCTCTATCGGGTCAGTGAAAAATTCGGACGTTAGGTTGTTTGTAATATCCTGAATTTTGGATCTACCATTTATAGGCATGAGTCTATTGATCATGATGATTATATTGATGTTTTATTTTATATTGGGTCGAAGATCCCACTACATATGAGCATGATGATTATTTTGTATATTGGGCGTAAGCCAATTGTTGATGATATATATGTATATATATGTTGGTTGTGTTGGGCGTGGACCCTAAAGAACATGATTGATGAAATGTTTTGTGTTGGGCATGGACCCTAAAGCACATGATTGATGAGATGTTTTGTGATTGAGTGAGAGGCTCTGGAGCACATGAGTACTTACATTTGTGTTGAGCATAAAGCTCTGGAACACATAAAAATATAATTGGAAATGTTGGGCATAAGCTCTGTAACCTTCCATGTTGATGCTGAGCATAAGATCCGGAGCATAGGATCCTTGGCCATTGTATCCCTAGGTGTATCGTACAAGTACATCCTAGAATTTAGTGTTGAGCGAGAGCTCTGGAATTGCACTATGTTTTAACTCCCTATTATAAGTGTTGAGTATGGGCTTTGGTAAGCACTAGGGGTTATTGAAAAGATTAAAATCACCTCAGAGTGAAAACGACTCGAGAATAATATTGATCTCATCATACTTATTTTTAAGTGATTAAATAAAATTTCAAATTTCTGTATTCTAGTCACGTACTGAAGAACTACCATGTTATACGAGGGAAATCCAACATGCAATGATGTTTAGAGTTTCCTAGCCTAGTAGACCTGAGCCATCTATCTACTTGACCTTCATGAAGAAGTGCCGTTAAGTCTAGGGATCATGGTAAATGATGCCTGAAGACAAATTGTTAACAAGTATTTTAATACTATGTATTTTATACATAGTATGTATAAAGAATTAATTATGATTAATTATATAATTGAATAAAGAAAGAAGAGAAGCTCCACCAATTATTATTTATTATTAAAGGATTAATAAATAGTGATATATCTATCAAAGACTAACTAGGAACTAGTTAAAAGTTCCTAGCTTAAGAATTGAAAATTACCCCAGTAAATTAAAAAGGTTTAAATCAAGAAATCAAGGATTTCTTGATTCAACCACCCCTTTGACTGAAAAGTATGTCTATAAAGACTCAATCCAAGCAAAGGCTTGGGGTTCTGAGTTTATCTTGTATAATTATTATTCTGCCCATTTTTGGCTCTCAAGTGTTTTCCTGGAGAACTTTCTCTCGCAAGGAAAAGAGGACTGATTCAGAACTAAATACTAGTTAGGAAGCCCTACCTTAGGAGCTCTAAGCTACTTGCATGTTGGATTCTAGCGTTGGGGGATCTAGATTAGAACTAGGAACGGTTCCCGGTCATGGCTGGGTGGAACGTGGTAATTCCCAAGTGATTTGGTCATCAAAGAGAGGTCATATCTGCATTGCATTGTTGATGTTGGTTATTTCATTGTGCAGGTTCAGCCATTAACAGACTCTTCAATATCAGGTATGAAACCCTAGCCTTCCTATTCTATTTCTCTAAATTAATTACTCGATTTGCTAGGTAAATGATTTCAATGCATTTCCTAACCCTATGTCTTGGATTCTCTGGTTAGAATTCTACTAGGGTTTCTATTTTCTTTAATACTATGTTTTAGGCTGTAAATTTTATTATATGTTGTACTTTACTAGGGTTTGTAATTTTGAGTTGATTCTATATTATTTCCATCTTTAGTTTATGTGTACTATATCTAGGTTTTGCTACTCGTTAGCATACTAATGTTTTACAGGTTCCATTACCATGCTGACATATTTCGTTTGTCAGCAGAGCGTTGTTTTAAATTCAACATTAATTTAGAAGTACAGGTTAAATATATATAGAAATACATATATAATAGTATTCAAATAGTTTTATAATTAATTTACCATTTATTTTATTTATAAAATAAAGTACAGAACTTAAATATTCTAAACTAAACCAACTAAGTACAGACCAAAAACTAAATCTAACATAAAAACTCATTAAATACCTTCAAGGTCTGTCTTAACAAGTACAAATTAAATACGATAACATCCCATTAAATAAACATAATCATAATTAACCAAACAGAGAAGGCATCGTGACCATCCATGTGGTCCAATATCAAACCTCTGTCTTATTATATAAATTCCATAGTCCAAATCGCTTAGTCAATAATTATATCCATTTACATAACCCAAACATTATAATCCACGGTTCCATTATTAAAGTCACCCTTTTATAAAACATAAAGTGTTTAAATGTCCCATATAAATCTACACACAACCGTCACATCACATTAAAACAATCAATAACTAAAACCCATTTTGCCAACAGAGGTCGTGACATCGAATCCCATGGATTTCCATGACCCAAGGCCACATATTTACAACCTTAAACAAAAATAATTACTGTAGTAAAAATGAATCACAAAATCCATAGCTAGTATCATTTCTTTTATTACATAGAATTTTTTTTATACTTTGGAATCACCCAGGCCCAAAGCCTGAAGGACATATACGCAGTCACACCAGCCACGGCCAAGTTTCAAAATCCAATCACACAATAATAATTTACACAATCACACTATATTAACCAAATGATATCGTGGGTTTCCATAAACCTGGTTGCTACAGCCATATCGTTTAAATACAATTTACAAATTAAAATGCCAACTAAAGCTATCGCAGTCGTTGGGAGAGGAACATGCCATTCATGGCATGGCCTACACCCACGCTGAGCCTTTACAAAACCAAAAATTTCAATACTCTGCTTAAAACATAGTCTCCTTTAACACTAACATAGAGCATATGGTGGCAAGCCAATGGGCTACGACACCATTGCTGCAATGGCGCAGCCCATGGCATAATGCCCCAAGCTCTAGAAGATTTTCCAACTTAAAATACAAACAATACAAATGGAGTGTTGTTCATAATTCAAAAATTGAAACCATTATTTATACATAGAGTAAATTCCATAGGCTGAAAGCCACGAATCGAACCCAGTAACTCAACATCTTAAAATGCAACATTAAAATAACTACACAGTCCCAAATTTTACATAGTATAATCTTTTAAAAATGTTGAATGAAATCATATTTACCAAAACACATTACAGTCTTCATATAAAATCCAATGTGCAGTGCAATTACATAGAAGGGAATGAAATTCTCTTTTACAAACAGTCAAGTTAATATAATGTTAAATGGAAAGCTGTGAGCTATGGCACCATTACAATTAATGGTGCATCCATGAATCTTATGCCAAACCTCCCAACGAGAGCCAAAAAACAAAATCAGAGCGAGCTACATTATAAACCTTGACGGCAGAGTCAACAAGTGCCACACAAAACCCCAACACTGTAAAGAATCCCAACTGAGAAATACCCAAAATGAGAGGAGGTAAGTAAATATTTATAGCAGGATTACCATGACCATGAAGTAGCAACCCCAAATTGACAAGTGTATCCCTGTGCAAACCCCGAAGTTCCTTCGTTTCCACCTACAAACAAGTCAACAATGGCATGAGAAGCATGACCATGCCATGGAGAAAACAACGAAGCAACACATTTTACACAGAGTCTGGTCCAAGATTACCAGCAAATCGATGGAGGTCACCTCCCTTCTCCAACTACGCAGAGGTCACACGAAACCCCAATGCCAAAACCATATAATGCACAAACAATGAATTCCCAAATCCTTTGCCAAGTGTTTTCACAAACATCGATGGAAATAATGGCACTAGCTGGTGGCCATTAACGCATCCATAAACCCTCACCATAAGTTTGTGGATCAATGTTATACCATATACCAACCAAGTCATAAGCTTAAAACCCTCTATCCTATAGCTTTTTTTCACCTTCCAATGTCAGTGCAGGATTAATGCTAATGACATGGTATTTATACCATAGTCTCCCAACCTTATAGTATCCATAGACCTTAACACTATGGTATAGTTTTTACAATGTTATTTTCCATTAGCATCAAAGTTATGTTGTTGCATTCCCTTTTTGCTGGTTCATTTAGGTAGAGTTTTTGCATAGGTTGTATTCTAGGTTTTGTAGTAATTAGGAATCATGGCAAATGTAGTATGCCATGATGCCCTCGCTAGGAAGAACAAGCATAGGTTTCCAACTCGTAACCAAGGTAGACCTACAAAATAGAAACAAGAGAAGAGTAATTAATAAACCAAGAGATAGATAATTTATAATGGTAAGGAAAGTAATTAGATTCAAAGCATCTAGATAATTAACTCAGAAAGATAATTAACAAACATAAGGCTTACATGAGTCGTAAAAATGGAGCAGTAATAAAGTGCAAGGCGGAACTGGAAATACAACTAGGAATTGAATTGCTTCCAGTAACCAAATAATCCTAATGTCACAAAACTAACCTCTAAGTCAATAAATAAGATGACTTATTTCGAATGAACTAAGTAAGCCTGCCTAACAAAGAATGACCTTACCTCTCAGATCGCCATGGGAGAACAAGTCCCACCACTCCACCACTTTGTGCCCATCAACAAAGTTAAGTTAGTTTTTATTAAATAAACAAAGTACACATGTGCAGGAGCAAAACAATGATCTATACAATTCATGAATTCACCGACAGTAATAACTAAGATGTATCAATAGTTTAAATAACAAAATTAAGACATAAGATGTAAACGAACTAATACTTACTGAATGGATAAGAGATTAACAAGACCATATGGGCAGTTTCCAAAGAGATTGAAAGTATAAGTAGCGCATGTAATGCCACACGAGTAATAATGATCCCCTTTGGGTAGTTTTCACTAGCCTATAAATTTTATTTTTATTTTCAATTTTTGGGGATGTTACAAGTGGTATCAGACCTCAGTTCAATACTGAGAGACTTATGGGCGCACCAGGCATTCACGCAGAGAAAATAAAGTATGATAAGTAATTTTTGTTAGCTGCTATTAAAATTTTATGTGTTTCAGGAAAATATTTATAGCACTGTTCAGTTTATGAATACTGAGGAATAAAACGGCCAGTAGGAATAAATGAGCACCCCCACTCCGGAAGTGAACTTAGTGGCCAAGCTAAACTATGATGTGCTGAAAACTTTGCACAGTCTTCAAGATGAACTGAATAGTTTTAAAGAAGACAGTCTAAATGAAAGAAAGGAACATCAAGCTATAAATGAAGCATTATTGTGTAACATGACGGGAGGGAGACCACAAGGTAAATCTACCCAGTCCACCAACAGATCCAAAAGAGAACCGTACCATGAGTACCATAAGTAGGATAGCAGCCCAAGAGAAGCAGAAAAAATAAGGTACACCTGAAGCAACTAAAGTAGATCATCACAGTTCTGCTAGTGATGACTCACTTTCTCCATGGAGAAAGAGGTAAATAAATGATGATAGTCTTCAGGGGGAGTATCAAAAAATAAGAGCCCTGACCTATGAAGGTGAAGTAGATACAGGAGAAAAGGTTGAGGAATGGTTGTTGGAAATGATTAAGTATTTCCAGGTTCATAACTATTCAAGTGTGATGTAGGCTAGGCTTTCCCTCTACAACCTGAACGGTAAGGTAGCAAGATGGTGGTGAGATTTAAAGCACACCAAGAAAGATGAGCTACAAGAAATAAGCTAAGAAAACTTCTAAATATTTTCCAAGAAAAAAAATACATGTCAGAAAGGTTCTTTGACCACAAGGTAAAAGAGTTCCATGAACTACGCATGGGATCCATGACTATGGATGCATTTATAAATAGATTTCTAGATCTGGTACATTATGTACTATATATCAAAGAAGAGAAGTTCAAGATCCAATAGTTCCTAGGATGTTTTCTCCCCAGTTTTTGGGACAGGATTGAATTCGACATGCCAAATAATCTAGATACTTCAATACACAAGGCCCGACTCTATTATGAGCATGCTGCATGGGCAGTTACAGTAAGAAAACTAGAACCGAAATAGAGAAAAGTCTAGAAACTTTTTTGATAATCGCAAGCCTTGTTTCAAACCCGCAGCCCTATAGGAAGCAAAATAACAGCTTTCAAGTGAACATGAACTTTAATAAACCTCGTATGAAGCCTTATGAACCAGCTGCAAATGTTAACAAACCAATAGCAAGTCGAGCCAATGCTACCCCGTTATAGATCAAGTGTTGGAAATGCAGCCGACCTCATTATGCCCAATATTGTAAGAACAAGACCAGTGGGGTCTTCCACAACTTACAAGAAGAACCAACTGTCAAGGACATAGTATTAATCTTGCACATTGATCTAGGAACAAATAATCAATCTCATCAAGAAATAATCAACAAATAACTCAGGAATGGTGTTAATCGGAACCAGAATGGTTTCCTCCCTGTATATTCAATAAACAATGAATAGCTACAATAACAATGTCAAGCAATAGCTTGAATCAATGAGGAATTTGAATACCTAAGGAGGTCATTCGAATTCAATGAGTGAGTCTAGCTCAACTGACTATAAGCCATTGGTTCACACTCAGTTAACCACTTAACCAAAACACTAATTGACTCACCAAACCCTAACTGAAGTTGGAGTGCAATAAATGACTGAATCTCAACTCAAAGAGATCAAACACATGTCATAGCAAGCCAACCATCAAGTTCTAGTGCTTCAATGACTTCAATGAACCCCGATGAGGTTAACTGAAGCTGAACTGATCTTCAAAATTTGGTGGAGGCACCCCTGTTGACTCCAGATCATTAAATAATAATAAATAATCATTAAATAATATATTTAACTAGAGGAGGTGCCTTAACTAATTGGTTGAACTGATTGTAACCACCAGTTAGCAATTAGGTGTATTAATATCACTCAGATCACCCCTAGAGTAACTAGTTAGCCTCCTTGATTGTAGGTAGGCATGGGTGTGACTAGATGATGTCAATTAATTCTCCACTGATGTCAATTAATGTCAATTATACTTAGGATAGTGGTTTAACAAGGCCAGTTTGACCAAAAAGAGTGTGTATGGTGGTAAATGTCTCCAATACATAGTGGGAACCCTGCAAATCTATGCAGCATTAGATGGCCGACAGGTGGACCATCAATATACAATGGTCGAGATCGAAGGTAAGATCTTGAACACCTCTGCTTCAATACTTATTGATCCCGGTGCTTTCCAGAGCTATGTTGCACCTAAGATTGCTGATTTATGCAAGTTAGGCAAAGCAAAGCAAGCTAAACCTTAGTTGGTACAGTTGGCCACCAGTACAAAATAGAAGGTTTCAGAAATTGTTAACGAATGTGAAGTAAACTTGAATGGTTTCCTTACTAAGGTAAACCTGAACATCCTACCTTTAGTATCATATGATATTCTTATCGGCATGGACTAGTTGGAACATCACCATGTCATGCTCGATTATCTACACAATTTTATCTTCTGTACTGATAGCCAAGGGAACCAAGTGAAGGTTCAAGGCATCCCAATGAAAGTTTCTGTAAGATAAATATTTCCCTTACAAGTTAAGAATTGTGTTAGGAAGGGCTGCAAGTTGTTTGCGGTGAACATCCGAGATGTAGAGTCTGATAGAGAACAACGCATAGAAGAATTCCCCATTATTGAATAGTTCAAGGATGTGTTTCCTCAAGAAATCCCCAGATTACCTCTGAAACAAGACCTAGAATTTTCCATCAAACTGACCCCATGATCAGTTCCGGCCTCCAAGGCTCCTTACCACATGAGTGCACCAGAATTGGTGGAACTCAAAATGCATTTGAAGGAGTTAATAGAGAAAGGGTATATCCAACCCAGTGAGTCCCCTTGGGGAGCACTAATTTTTTTTGTAAAGAAGAAGGATGGTACGGTACGGATGTGCATTGATTACCGTCAGTTGAACAAAATGACTGTAAAGAACCGTTACCCACTCCCTAGGATTGATGATTTGTTCGACCAGGTGGGAGGAGCCAAAATATTTTCAAAGATTGACCTACGATCCAAGTACCATCAGGTATGGATCCAACATGAAGATATTCCCAAGAACGCCTTTCGTACGAGGTACAGGAACTACGAGTTTGTAGTGATTCCATTTGGGTTGACCAATGCACCCACAAAATTTATGTGTATGATGAACAAAATATTCAGTAAATATCTGGATAAGTTTCTACTAGACTTTACTGATGACATTTTGGTTTATTCCAAGAATAAAAAGGAACATGAAAAACATCTTTGCATAGTACTTTGAGTGTTGAGAGAACACCATCTCTATGCTAAGTTTAGTAAATGTGAATTTTACCAACCACAGATATAGTACCTAGGTCACATCATATCCAAGGCAGGAATAGATGTGGACCTAAAAAATATTCAAGCTATAATGGATTGGCCTACCCTGACTAATGTCACTGACATTAGGTCTGTTTTGGGTTTAGCTGGGTATTATCGAAAGTTCATTGAGAACTTCTCGAGAATCGATTACCCCATGACGGATTTGCAGAAGAAAGTGAACAAGTGTGAAGAAAGTTTTCAAAATATTAATTAGCTTTTGATGACCGCACTAGTGTTGTGGATTGTAGATCTCGATGGGGATTTCATTGTATGCATGGATGCAAGCAAGGAAGGACTTGGAGGAGTCCTCTTGCAAAACGATCATGCGATTTGTTATGAATCAAAAAAATTAAAAGAGCATCAGTAGAATTATCCCATACACGATGTTGAACTAGAAGCCATTATCCATGCTCTAAAGATGTGGAGACACTACCTCATGGGAAGGAAGTTCCTTCTAAAGATTGACAATATGAGTCTAAAGTATTTATTCGATCAACCCGATTTGAATGCGAGGCAAGCCAGATGGTTGGCTTTCCTGAGTGAGTATCACTTTAAACTAAAGCATATTAAGGGCAAACAGAACAAATTTTCCGATGATTTGAGTCGGCGAACTCATATGATATATGAGGTGACTCTGAGTCAAACTAATGCAGATTTGCATGAGAAGATTAAAACGACAAACAAGGTTGACCCGTTCTATATGGAAATCCTCAAAAAGGTCCAAGAGGACCAGTTTTTTCAAGAATAGAAGGAATACAAGGTGGATGACTCCGGACTACTATGGTCTAAGCATAGATTGTATGTTCCAGATGGAGGGGACATTCAGTCCAGCATCCTCATAGAATTTCATAAGGCACTCTACTCGGGGAACGAGGGATATCAAAAGATGATATCTATCGTCAAGATACATTTTTTCTGGCCTAAGTTAAAGGCCAACAATGCAATGTTTATTCTGAAATGTCAGGAATGCCAGCTAGTTAAAGCTAAGCACCAGCACCCTTTAGGATTTCAAGAGCCATTTCCCATTCCATAATGGAAGTGGGAGGTTATCAGTATGTATTTTATTATTGGCTTACCAAAAATCAAGAAGCAAAATGATTCCATCTTCGTAATCATTGACAAGCTGTCAAAGGAAACAGACTTCATCCCCGTAAAATTGACCTACAAGGCTATGAACATTGCCGATATCTTCCTAAAAGATATATTTAGATTGCATGGGATACCCAAAGCAATTATCTCAGATTGATATGTTAAGTTTATAGAAAAAATTTGGAGATATTTATTCTATGGATTAGAGACGCAGTTGAACTTTGGCACTGCTTATCACCCGCATACGGACGGGCATATTAAAAGCGTAAACCAAAATTTTGAAGATATGCTTCGAATGTATGTCATGAACAACCCCACCAAGTGGGAGGATTATCTGCACCTTGCAAAGTTCGCATATAACAATGGGTATCAAGCTTCCTCCAAGATGAGTCCTTTCAAGGTACTTTATGGACGAAAGTGTAGGACCTGAGTTACTTGGGAAATCTCGGTAGATCAGCTCATGTTAGGGCTTGACTTGTTACTGGAATTGTAATAGTTAGTTACCAAGGTCTAGGGAAACCTTAAAGAGGCACAATACCGTTAGAAAGGTTATGCAGATAAGAAAAGAAAAGATAAAGACTATCAAGTAGGTGAGCATGTCTACTTGAAAGTGAAAGCAAAATGGAGCATGTTGAGCTTGGGTAGGTGGGGTAAGTTAGCACCTAGATTTTATGGACCTTTTGAAATTTAGGCCAAGAAAGGACCAGTGGCTTATGAACTAGCATTACCTGCGCACGGAAGAGTTCATAATCTTTTCCATGCATCTTTATTAAAGAAATATGTTTATGACACTAAGCATGTCATTGATTGGTCATTATTACAGGTGGAACTTGAGGGTTAATTTTCCCCTGATCCTTTGCATATATTGGACAAGAGAGAAGTTCAGCTTCAGAAGTGCACTGTAGTCCAATTGAAAGTGTAGTGGGAGCACTTTGAGGTAGATGAGGCTACCTGGGAGAATGAGGCCACCATGAGAAAGGATTACCCATCGTTGTTTCATCATATCATTCAGAGTCCCTAGAACACCAGGGACGGTGTTGTACTAAGTGGGGAGGGATGTAATATCTCAAATTTTGGACCTACCATTTATAGGCATGAGCCTATTGATCATGATGATTATATTGATGTTTTATTTTATATTGGGTTGAAGACCCCACTACATATGAACATGATGATTGTTTTGTATATTGGGTGTAAGCCAATTATTGATGATATATATGTATATATATGTTGGTTGTGTTGGGCATGGACCGTGAATAACATGATTGATGAAATGTTTTGTGTTGGGCATGGAACTTGAAGCACATGATCGATGAGATGTTTTGTGATTGAGCAAGAGGCTCTGGATCACATGAGTAATTAAATTTGTGTTGAGCATAAAGGTATGAAACACATGAAAATATAATTGGAAATGTTCGACATAAGCTCTGTAGCATTCCATGTTGATGTTGAGCATAAGCTCTGGAGCATCGGATCCTTGGCCATTGTATCCCTAGGTGTATCATACAAGTACATCCTATTATTTAGTGTTGAGTGAGAGCTTTGGAATTCCACTATGTTCGTAATCCCTTTTATAAGCGTTGAGTATGGGATCTGGTAAGCGATATTTGTTACTGAAAAGATTAAAATCACCTCTGAGTGAAAATGACTCGCAAATAATATTGATCTCATAATACTTATTTTTAAGTGATTAAATGAAATTTCAAATTTCATTATTCTCATCAAGTACTGAAGAACTACCACATTATATGAGGGAAATCCAACATGCAAGGATGTTTATAGTTTCCTATCCTAGTAGACCTGAGCCATCTATCTACTTGACCTTCATGAAGAAGTGTCGTTAAGTCTAGGGATCATGGTACATGATGCCCAAAGAAAAATTGTTAACAAGTATTTTAATACTATGTATTTTATACATAGTATGCATAAATAATTAATTATGACTAATTATATAATTGAATAATGAAAGAAGAGAAGCTCTGCTAGTTATTATTTATTATTAAAGGATTAATAAATACTGAAATATCTATGAAAGACTAACTAGGACCTAGTTAAAAGTTCCTATGTTAAGAATTGAAAATTACCCCAGTAAATTAAAAATGGTTAAATCAAGAAATCAAGGATTTCTTGATTTAACTGCCCCTTTGACTGAAAAGTCTATCTATAAAGACTCAAGATAAGCAAAGGCTTGGGGTTTTGATTTTATCTTTGATAATTATTAATGTTCATATTTTTGGCTCTCAAGTGTTTCCCTGGAGAACTTTCTCCTGCAAGGAAAAGAAGACTGATTCAAAACTGAATACAAATTAGGAAACCCTACCTTAGGAGCTCTAAGATACTTGCATGTTGGATTCCAACTCAGGGGGATCCGGATTAGAACCACAAACTATTCTGGGTCATGGTTGGGTGGAACATGGTAGGTTTCAAGTGATTTGTTCATCAAACAGAGGTCAGATCTGCATTGCATTATTAATGTTGGTTATATGATTGTGCATGTTCAATCATTAACAAAGCTTCAAGATCAGGTATGAAGCCCTTTCCTGCCTATTCTATTTCTCTAAATTAATTACTGGATTTTCTAGGTAAATGATTTCAATGCATTTCCTAACCCTATGTCTTCGATTCTCTAGTTAGAATTCTGCTAGCGTTTGTATGCTCTTTAATACCATGTTTTAGGCTGTAAATTTTATTATATGATGTACATTACTAGGGTTTGTACTTTTGACTTGATTCTGTATTATTTCCATGCTTAGTTTATGTGTACTATATCCAGGTTTTGTTACCAGTTAGCATATTATTGTTCTATAGGTTGCATTACTCTACTGACATATTTCATTTGTCAGCATAGGTTTATTTTAAATTCAAAATTCATTCAGAAGTACAGGTTAAATATATATATAAATACATATATAATAGTATTCAAATAGTTTTATAATTAATTTACCATTTATTTTATTTATAAACTAAAGTACAGAATTTAAATATTCTAAACTCAACCAAATAAGTTGAGACCAAAAAACTAAATCTAAGATAACAAATCATTAAAGACCTTCAAGATATCTCTCAACAAGTACAAATTAAATATCATAGCATTCCATTAAATAAACATAATCATAATTAACCAAATAGAGAAGGTATTGTGACTATTCATGTGGTCTGATATCAAACCTCTGTCTTATTATTGAAATTCCATAGTCCAAATCACTTAGTCAATAATCGCATCCATTTACATAACCCAAACATTATAATCCACGGTTCCATTATTACAGTCATCCTTTTATAAAACATAAAGTGTTTAAAGGTCCCATATAAATCTACACACAACCGTCACATCATGTTAAAACAATTAATAACTAAAACCCATTTTCCCAACAGAGGTCGTGACATTGAATAGCATGGATGTCCATGACCCAAGGCCACATATTAATAACCTTAAACAGGAATCATTACTGTAATGAAAATGCATCAAAAAATCCATAGCTAGTATCATTGCTTTTATTACATAGAAAATGTTTTCAATTTTGGTATTGCCCAGGCCCAAAGCCTGAAGGACATATACCCAGTCACACAGGCCATGGCCAAGTTTCCAATTCCAATCGCACAGTAATAATTTACACAATCACGCTAGAGTAAAAAAATGATATCGTGGGTTGTCATAACCCTCGATGTTATGGCCATGTCGTTTAAATAGAATTTACAAATTAAAATGCCAACTAAATCTATCGCATTCATTGGGAGAGGTACATTCCATTCATGGCATGGCCTACACTCGTGCTGAGCCTTTACAAAACCAAAAATTTCAATACTCTGTTTAAAAGCTAGTCTCCTTTAACATTAATACAGAGCATACGGTTGAAAGCCAATGGGATACAACACCATTGCTACAATGGCGCATCCCATGGCATAATTCCCCAAGCTCTAGAAGCTTTCCCAAATTAAAATACAAACAATAAAAATGGAGTGTTGTGCATAATTCCAAAACCCAAACCATTATTTATACAAATAGTAAATTCTGTAGGCAGAAAGCCACGAATCGAACCCAGTAGGTCAACATCTTAAAACACAGCATTGAAATAACAACATAGTCCCAAATTTTACAAAGTATAATCTTTTAAAAATGTTGAAGGAAATCGTATTTACCAAAACACATTACAGTCTTCATATAAAAGACAACATGCAATGCATTTACATAGAAGGGAACAAAATCCTCTTTTACAAATAGTCAAGTTAGTATAATGTTAAATGGCAAGCTTTGAGCTATGGCACCATTACAAGTAATGGTGCAACCACGGCTCATATACGAAACCTCCCAACGAGAGCCAAAAAGAAAACCTAGAGGGAGCTACATTATAAACCCCAAATGTAGAGTCAACAAGTGCCACACGAAACCCCAACACTGTAAAGAATCCCAACTCAGAAATTCCTAGAACAAGAGGAGGAAAGTAAATCTTACTAGTAGGATTAGCATGACCGTGAAGTAGCAACCCCAAATCAACAAGTGTAGCCCTGTGCAAACCCCATAGTGCCTTTGTTTCGACCTGCAAACAAGTCAATGATGGCATGAGAAGCATGACCATGCCATGGACAAAACAATGAAGCAACGAATTTTACACAGAGTCTGGTCCAAGATTACCTGCAAAACGATGGAGGTCGCCTCCCTTCTCCAACTACGCAGATCCCACACGAAACCCCAATACCAAAACCACATAATTCACAAACAGCGAATGCCCAAATCCTTTTCCAAGTGTTTTCACAAACCTCGATGGTATTAATGGCACCATCTAGTGGCCATTAACGCATCCATAAACCGTCACCATAAGTTTGTGGATTAACGTTATACCATATACCAACCAAGTCATAAGCTTAAAACCCTCTATGCTATAGTTTCCGTCACCTTCAAATGTCAGTGTATGCTTAATGCTAATGACATGGTATTTATGCCATAGTCTCCCAACCTTATAGTATGCAGAGACCTTAACACTATGGTATAGGTTTTACAATGTTATTTTCCCTTATCATCAAAGTTATGTTGTTGCATGCCCTTTTTGCTAGTTCATTTAGGTAGAGTTTGTGAATAGGTCATAGTGTAGGTTTTGTAGTAATTAGGAATCATGGCAAACATAGTATGCCATGATGCCCTCGCTAGGAAGAACAAGCATAAGTTTCCAAACTCGTAACCAAGGTAGACCTGCAAAATAGAACCAACAGAAGAGTACATTAGAGGAAATTTCAACTCAAAATGGGCCTCCTAAGGAAAATTAATAAAATAATACTTAAAATAATAAAAATGTATTTATTAATTTTGGAGGAATAAAAGAAAAAGCTATTTTTTGTTCATATTTTTGACATATCTCCCTATGGTTTTACTCAAATTTCAATCAGGATAGCTCTTTTGATGTGGAGTTAAATTCTACATCATCATCACATTTGTTTAGGTATTTCTTATTTTTGGAGTAGCGAGGCCTCTCAAAAGTATGATGAGTGGGTACTCATTGGATGTGGAATTTAATTTTGCATCTAATGAGCTCTCCTAATCAAAATTTGAGTAAAGGAACAGGGATATATGTCGAAAATACGAACAAAAAAAGTAATTTTTTTTATGATACCTATCCCCAAATTTATATTAAAAAATTGTTTAAGAGGTACTCCCTTTTTGAATTTTAAATAATTTTGATATGCTAATACATGATGACATGGAATTTGTATTATTTTTGGAAGGCCCATTTTAAATTGAAATTTCCTCTAATGATTAATAAACCAAGAGATGGATAATTTATAATGTTAAGGATAGTAAGTAAATTCACAGCATCTAGATAATTAACTAAGAAAGATAATTAAAAAACATAGGGCTTACCCGAGTCGTAAAAACAGAGCAGTAATAAAGAGCAAGGTGGAACTGGAAATACAACTAGGAACTAAATTGCTTCCAATAACCAAATAATCGTGATGTCGCAAAAGTAACATGTAATTCAATAAATAAGATGACTTAGTTCGAATGAACTAAGTAAGCCTGCCTAACGAAGAATGACCTTACCTATCAGATCATCATGGGAGAACAAGTCCCACCACTCCACCACTTTGTGCCCATCAACAAAGTTAAGTTAGTTTTTATTAAATAAACAAAGTACACATGTGCAGGAGCAAAAACATGATCTATACAATTCTTGAATTCATCGACAGTAATAACTAAGATGTATCAATAGTTTAAATAACAAAATTAAGACATAAGAAGTAAAAAAACTAATAATTACTGAATGGATAAGAGATTAACAAGACTGTATGGGTAGTTTCCAAAGAGATCGAAAGTATAAGTAGCGCATGTAATTCCGCACGAGTAATAATGATCCCCTTTGGGTAGTTTTCACTAGCCTATAATTTTTTTTTTAAATTTCTGGGGACATTACATCATTGATAAAATAAGCCATTGGAATTTGTAAGGACATTTGAATGGAGGATTGATTCCACTGGAGGTAATCTCTTTTGGTCAAGTGTGGTTGTTCCTACCTAAAATAAAAACCCCATAATGTAAACCTAATACTTTCAAGAAGAAACTTTTTTTATCAACCCTAAATTCAACAACTAGTTTGAGAATTGAATCATGTCCTCCCCAAATGCTCAATTCAAAGTGGTCAAACAAAAGCCCCAACTTTAGGTGGATTATGGCTAGTCTATGACGTGTCCGGAGACTTTCAGAGATCATTCTTTGTTTCGAGAGCGTTCAAAGCACAAATCTGAGAGCCCATGGAAGGAAGAGGAGGAAGAAGAAGAGGACTCAAGTCAAAAGGTGAGGCAAGTGAGGAGGGGAAACATAATAGGGGAGATCAACACTATCAACCTACACAACTTGATTTGGGGAGATCAATATCAACTGTTGATATCTAAACTACCTTCATCACGACCACTCAAACTTGAGAACTTTAACATTTTGCTAACCCTTTTTCATCTGAACGAGTGAGAAACTTCTAATTACAGAATGCTTCTCACCCATTGATTTACCCAACATCTTGTTTCGAGTGTAGATCTTGGCAGCACCTACCACTTTTCGCAGATCGACCGTAGATGTTGATTAGGAAGAGGGAGATGACGATGATGATGTTGATGATGATGATGATGAAGATGATGAAGATAATGATGATGATAATGATGATGATGACCAATGATGTTGGTGGTTATGATGACGACAGAAATGATGATGATGATGATGTGGGAAAGGATGAGGATGATGATGATAAGGATGAGGATGATGAGGATGATGATGATGTCTAGGATGAGGATAATCAAGATGATGATCATGATTATAATGATTATCATGATGATGATTAGGATGAGGATGAGGATGAGGATGAGGATGATGATGATGATGATGATGATGAATATGATGATGATGGTGACGGTGGTGATGATGAATATGCTGATGAAGATGATGATGATGATGGAGATGTGATGACAAGATCTTTACCTTGATATTCACTAAATTGTTATGATATTTTCCAACATTATAATAGAATGGTTATGAGTGATTATTCACTCCTATAAAGAATGCACTTTATGGAACTACCAAATTGCTCAGTTTGGATCTTCCTATTTTAAGACACCAGGCTAGGTCCATAAGTCTTGATTCTTCATGTGCAAAAATATAAGAACATGACGCTTCATAGGGCCCAAAAAGTTGTGTTTTTTTTTACTACTTCCTCAGATCATATTGAATTCTCAGATTAGTCCTTGGAATTGGTGTTAGGAGCAATCCTTAATTTTTCACTCAATTGGATGCTCCCCCTATCATGTAGACGTCTTCATTCACTGATCTCCCCCTGAAATTGTGATGATGAAAATGATGATGATGATGATTATGACGAATATGATGATTATGATGAAGATGATGACAACGATAATGAAAATGATGATGATGATGATGATGATAATGGAAATGCTGATGAATTGGATGACAATGATGTTGATGATGAATATGATGATGAAGATGAAGATGTTGATGATGATGACGACGAATATGATGATGATGGTGATAATGAAGGCATTAAGTGATGATGAATATGATGATTATGTTGATGATGATGATAAGGAAGATGACGATGATGAAGAAGATCATGATGACGATGATGACGATGATGATGATTATGAAGATGATGATGATGATATTTATGAAGATGACAAAGACAATAGTGATGACGATGACAAGGATAATGATGACGATAATGATGATGATGATCATTGTCATTGTTTTCATCATCACCATCATCTTCACCATCTTCATCGCCATCATGATCATCGTCATCATCATCATGTTCGTCCTTGAAGGGGATTATGTATAGGATCTCACTATAAGCAATGCAACCAATACAAATTATGACAAAATCCTAGTTAAACTAAGTTAAATTAAATTAGACTACACTAAATTAAAAACATAGAGTTGTTTAACTATAATTAATTTAAAATGCAACAAAATATAAAATATGCAAATAAAAAAAACCGAAAATAAACTAAACAAAAGATAAATATGCAAAATAAAAAAACAAAACAAAACATAAAATATAAAATATGCAAATAATAAAAAAAAAACATATAATTCAAAAACACTCACGCACTAGCTCATTAGCATTCAAAAACAGAGACTCAAGCAGGATCTGCTCCGGCTCCCATTTGGGGTTTTTCGATTTCGAACTTTCACCGAAGTATTTGGAACATGATATGGTGTTTTTTTTTACAGGAAGGGTGGGTGAAGGAATTTTCCTATCAGTGCATCATCCACTCCCTTCGCATGTGAGCCCATGCTTCTAGAACCACCTGCCGCACCTCCAGAATGGAAGCAATGTTTAGACCTTTAGGTTTGTTTCCTTCTATGTTTTTCTTGATTACCTATTGTGTTTTTATTTTGTTCATGGTTTTTTTCATTGTTGTGGATGTGGTATAGATGAAATGGCTCAAATATACTTGCAAGCATGAAGCATGAGCTGTCCAAGTGAACTTGGGAAATTCAATGTGAGAAATAAAACCAACAATTATCAAGGAAAAGGAAGAAGGGAATGAGATATTTTAGTGCTGACATGCGTGTGTTTGCTTGTTGTGAGATATTTTGACAATATGCATGAATGGAATGTGGTGGTTTTGTGGAGCTATATGATTGCAGGGTATTCTATGAATGGGAAAGATGAAGAGGCTCTCAAAATGTGTTTGAAAGCATTGATGATGGGGATGAGGCCAAATGATTTTACTTTCTCGACGATGATTCTGATTTGTGCAAACATCATGGCTTATGATTAGGGTAGCAAGTTCATATCCTCACCATAAAATATGGATTTGATTCATATGATTTTGTGGGTATTTATCTAGTTGGCATGTCTGCAAAAGTGGGCCTGTTTCTATTTTGTTCATTCCTTTTGGGCATCATGTCAAAATTCCCATGAATTGACTGTTCAAAGCTAGATTGTGAATGTTTTTAATAGGATATGTAAGTGGCTATTGTGTTAATTATAATACAATAACTAGTGCTCTGTGGACTCGAAAACCCAATTCTCTTACGTTCCAAGAGAACTCCATGCCATGTTTTTTCTTTAAAGGGCCACCAAGTATTCTATTTGAGAGGAATCTATGTTGTTTGTTACCATTTCAGCAACCATTTCAAAAACAAGGCTGTAACAACCCTAGATCAACACACTTCCACCTGCTGCCCATAGTCTACAATAAACTACAAACTGTCAAACTTTGACAGCCCTCCCTACCTGCAACCATAGTAAACATCGAACTGAATCAAAGGTTAACTATTATTTGGATGGTGATATTGTTTAAGAGAGGTAAATAAAGTCTGAAAATTTAAATTATTTGCATAGGTACAAGTCTAGAACCTACAATTGGTGGCTGGCCTATATTGCTAAGAATAGTGTTCAAGGTTTGGAGTGGTGTGGTTTACATTTAATGCAAAACTAAAACTCTTATACACCTTACATTCGTAACCTTCACTGCTGCTATAAAATTGTCATAATTCGAACT
Source organism: Pseudotsuga menziesii (assembly GCA_001517045.1). Classification (NCBI taxonomy): domain Eukaryota; kingdom Viridiplantae; phylum Streptophyta; class Pinopsida; order Pinales; family Pinaceae; genus Pseudotsuga; species Pseudotsuga menziesii. Next base: position 41,541 of record LPNX010475398.1, read on the forward strand.
ATCATATTGTATTATTGCTGCTATATTTATATGAGTCCTCATACTCGAATGGAAGGTTATTGGTTTGTTAAATACTGCAATTGAATTGTATATGGTTACACGGCTAATGATATCTTGTATGATAAAGTGCTAATGGATTACCTTGCTACTAATTCCATATATCTTGAATTAAATACATTGACTTGATATCATTTATATTTGCATCTCTAAGCACTAAATCAACTTAGTATGTCTTCTTCATTCATAGAAGTGGTTGATTGAAAGGCACTGGTCACTAATACAATTGTGTAGAAGATATAGTTGTTTGTCCTTGTAATTAAATAGAAAGAAGATTCCATGCAACCAAATGCATTTTCCATGGCACTAGATTCCATGGCTAAGTTGCTGGAAAGACTAGAAAAGGTGTCATGCCATGAAAATTTTGGTACATAAATGTGTGGTAGAGATTAGAAATGTGTTACCAGTTACCACTAACAACCATAAATATAGATCCAATGGAAACATGTTTCTATAGCTGGAAAAAAATTTCCATGCCATACCAATGTCCATAAAATATGTTATCTTCTTTACATCCACCTATTTTGACTTGGTTCGACTCGGTCTTTTACTAGACTTGACAAAAAATGCTGGTAAAAGTTGACATTTCCTCTATATTTCCTTTTTTATCCTTTTACTTAAATTTTTAGGATTACCACTAATTGTTCCAGTATGTTTGAGAAAGTTTCCAACCTCATCATACTTCATATGGAGAAAAGAGAATTTCATACTCCATTAAAAATTCAACAGACTTAACAGTTTAAAGGATTTGAGGATTGACAAGATTATAGTCGTTTGATTGGATTCTATGATGTATCAAGGAATGGGATTGGCATTTAATCAAGAGAACCAAGCCCTTTATGTAACCCGATGTTGGTGCCATTGATTGTTGAATTCCTCTATCATGGCCTTAGCAAAAATGTGCCCTTCACTCAAGCCAAAATCATTTCTTTCACATTAGCTTTTTATATGATATTTTAAGGCTTGTATTAGGTAGTTTCATCAAAATTGAATGGTGTTAATCAATGTCCCTGGAGGATTGAGGTAGAGCCAAAGTTAGAGGGTGATACTAATGGTGAGGATCCCAATATAAGAGACAGTGGAACTTTGCTTGTCATTTAAATGTTTTTTCTCATTTATTCATAATCCTTTCTTTCAAAGTTCCAATATGATGTGCTATCTATAAATGATTTTTCACGTTTCCAGTGTGTTTCGGTTTTGGAAGCACATACATGTTTCCCCATATTGTGTAACTTAGGTCCACAACCATAAATGGAATTGATTTAAATTCATTGCAATTAAATTTGTGGCACTGCTGTGAACTTTCCTAGCCATTATTTGACTAGAATTCAATAAACCCTTTTTCAAAGCTAATATTAAATATCAAACTGGAAGCAAGGAAATACTCATTGTAAAGGGCAATGTGCAATAATAGGAAGAATATAGAGATTACCAACAAATGGCAGACCAAGTAATATTATATTCAAACAAAAAATATGTTGAGAAAGAAACCAACCTTAGTGAGTGATTAAATTTAGGAGATGTAGATCCAGTAGGGGCAACATGACCATTTACAGCATTATTGATAGCTACATCTGCAAAAGGATCAGGTGTGTTTCCCCCATCCTTATTTTTTTCATTTTCCATAAGCTCCACCTCCTCCTCTTCTATCAACTGAACCATAAGAGGTTAGCATACACAAATATTCCTACAAATTCATACATCTCGAATGGAGTGGCTTACTAATATAAATTCTTTCCTAACAACCAACCGAAATATCTAATTGTGGTAAAAAAATGTAGAAGTTGTGAAGAGAATTCTTATACTATTGTTTAGTACTCTTATTTGATGCTTATGGATGGTTGATTGGATGTCTTTGATACTTGATGCTTGGTCAATGGATATCATGTTCAATTTTATCTTGATAATAAATTATAATCGTGGAAGACCTTTCTCTATTATATTGGATGCTTGTCATTGAAAAGTTTAATAGTGTGCATGTTTCTGAAATTTGGTTGTGTTGCTCTTAACCCTTGTACAACCGAGTTTGTAAGGACTGTTAGGAGAAAATCTAAGAAATAAATAATAGAGAAGGGGTCAAGAAAGATCCACTGTGGTCCCCAAGTCTATGTGGAAGATGCAACAGGAGAACGAATAATGATGGAAACATCATATGCAATGATTCTCACAACAATCCATGTTCGTAGCTTTGCAAGTTCATCCCTGAACTTCCTCCCCTAAACTGTTTCTTTAGTTTTTTTTATAAGTAAAAACAAATGTATTAATATGTGTGCTACAAAAGAATTCTGGATTATTTAGTGACATTTTATTCATATAGTAAGACAACATGACTCTTCCCTCTATTTTTTGTTTTATATTGTTTGACAGGATGGTGGTATTAACCATTTCCACACATTTCCAGTAAAAACCTATTTATATGTGTATTTAATATATTTTTGTCTGAAACTTTAAAATTTGTGTGTTTTTTTCATTTTCATACAATGGTTAAAGAAATCTTGTCAAATACAAACACAAGTTTCCACATCATTGAGGCACCGGTATTATAATATAGCATTTAAATGCGAGTTCATATTCTAGTGGAAAATGTGTGTTGGATGGATTGATTGTTGATTTCCTTTTTAGGACATGTCGAATGTGAATCCAGAACCACATCTCTTGATGGAATTACCCCAAGAACACACTTTCCAGACAACATTAGCTGATTTAAGTGTATGCCCAATTTTTATTTCATAGAGTATTTTGATATTTTCCATTCCTAGGAAAATGACCACTTGTGTATAGGTCTAGGAATGGATTATTTATTTAATTTATAAATTTAATTTCCAGCCAACACAGTGGTTTTCTATTTATTAGGACAACTCTTTGCAAGTGGTATGGGCCAATGGACCTGGCGAAAGGCGATTGATAAGGTAAGGGTTCTTGCATTGCCTACATTCTCCCTAGGCATTAATATTTAATATGAATTTCTTGTACCTGTCGTATAATATAAATTTTCTATTTTCATGTCTAGCCTCTTAATCATGCTTAGTATCCAATGTTTGTATAGAAGCATAACAATATCAGACTTAACTGTCTATGTTGTGTTCTTGCTTTACCATTACCTTCTTTTATCACTCTTATGTTCTTTGTTTGCATTTCCCACCTCTTTTTTTTAACCACTTTTCCTCTATCAGAGCTATTTTTTTAAGATTTTGGATCCATTTCTTCATCGTTTCTTTAAATTACTATTCACAATTGTGTTTTATTTTTCATTTTCTACCAAAAGCTTGGAAGTTTTTGTTCCTATTTATTTTCTACCAAACCAAAATATTGCACAAGAGCCTTTTTTGGGTGGAAATGGAGGTGCTTTCCCTATCGTCCCAAGTTCTTCCAACCTTCTCATGGGTAAGAGGAGTCTTGAGTTTTAAAACCTTGTAAGAGAAATTATCCTTTATCCTCCATCTCTGAAGCTACCATTTGTAGTTATATTACAAGTGTATTATGATAGATTTCTTGGTTTGGCATGGGAAGCTTTGTTACGGTTGAAACAGAGGTATATTGCCATTCTATAGCATTTGCGTTTGTCTTGTAGTAATAATGTCTAGGAATTGTGGTGATATTGCCACCTCATGGCTCTTGTTTTACAAACATCTAATGGTTAGCTTAGGATTTTTCTATTGAATATTTCTGAAGTGGATCTAGTTATTAAAGATCAGGTTGGGTTTGAACCATTCAACCCTATCTACTCTTTAATCAATAAATCCTGCATGAGATCCTCAATTGACCCCATCTTCCTAACTTGGATTTGTTAGGCACTAATAATAGCTTTTATGCCATTTTAAATCTTAATTCATCTTTCATTTTTTGTTTTATAAGATCTGAAATTTTTTGTCATTTGCATGTATTAAACTCATCCCTAAAACATCAAATCACATGGTAGGTTTTCCCCAATTGTGGCTCGGAATTACCTTCTGGAAATCTGCTCTGTGGTGTTGATTAAATATAGTCTAAAACATAATTAAAAGGTCCATGAGACTGTACATCAATCAAAAGCACTTATTGAATATCCAAAACCATTGAAAGGAATGTGGCTTTCCATGGCTTTTTAATTTTTTTAAATGTCCTAGTTTCGTCACAATATCGATGAACTTTTGTCATGGGTATTACAAAACGGTCGAAACCTCGGGTGGATTTCCATGATCACCATCTCTATAGCGACGCAGTTTCATGGAAAAATTACCATTCAACTTGCATATTTTGTCGATAGAGATTGGTTTTCCACGGTTTTGCGTGGAAAAAATTTCTGTTCAAATTCCAGAATTCGTGGATAGAGAGAGAAATTTTTGTTAAAACTATTTCACAGTTTTGTATGGAACCAAAATTTTGCCCAGTATTTTTTGGCCATATTTTTCGTCGTTGTAGGGACGATACTTTTGTTGATAAAGGAATGACATGTAGAAAATAAATTTAAAAAAATCAATTTCAAGGCCACCATATAGAACACATGTGGTGCCCAGTGTTCGTCTCTATATTGACAACTTATAAAGTTTGTCGTTATAGAGATGAAATAAGTCCCACAAAACATCGCGGCCATTATTGTCACAATTGAGATGATCAAACGTGGAAATAACAACAAAACACTGTTGCAAATTTCGTCGATAGAGATTGGTTTTCCACGTTTTTGCGTGGAAGAAATTTTTGTTCAAATTCCAAAATTCATCGATAGAGAGACAAACATTCATTGAAACTATTCCACATTTTTGCATGGAAACTGGATTTTGTCTAGCAATTTTTGGCCATATTTTCTTTGTTATAGGGACGAAACTTTGTTTGGTAGAGCGACGAAATGTAGAAAATGAATTCTTAAAAAAACAATTTCAAGCCCATTGTACAGAAGACACATGGCAGCCAATTTTCGTGTGTCTATCGACAGGTTGTAAATTTCATTGTTACATCCATGAAATAAGTGCCACAAAATGTCGTGACCATTATTGTTGCAATTGAGACGACAAAACGTGGAAATAACAATGAAAAACCATTGCAATTTTGATATTATGTATTAGTGATATATGAGGACTCTTAGATCAAAATCAAGTAAGACTAGTTGCATATGAAATAATAGAAATAAGGTTATGTGTGGTAGGATTTTCATCTACATAAACAAAATATTTGACACGTGGAAGACCATACAAGTTCACTCTTTTGGAAAGGAAAAAAAAAAGAAGCCTTGGTATATTTGGAATAATTTTTTTCAAAACATCGAAATTAGGTCAAACCTGTAGAAATGGAAAGAGGACACATAAGGGTACCACATGCGAAAGTTCGATACCCATGGGAGTTGAAATTCAAATTATAACTCAATTAAAAGTTGGACCTAAAATAGTATTCCAATTAGGGTTTGAAACACGTGTTCTGGGGAAAAACATCATATATGAGGAATGTGAGATCCAAATCAAGTGAGACAAGTTGCATCTGAAAGAAGAAATACCAGAGTATCTATTGTAGTATTTTTAGTTAGAGAATCAAAATATTAGACACGTGACATACCCTACAATTTATCTCTTCTGTATAGGCCAAAAAATAAGAATTTTGGGAGATTTGCAATAACTTTTTACTGACACATTTAAATAGTCAAAACCATGGCATAGAAAAGTGGAGACGTTGGGATAAAACAAGCCAAAGTTTCATACCTATCGAAGCCAAAATTGCATTTTTTCTCAGTTTCAAGTTGTCCCTAAAACAGTCTTCCAATCATGGTTTGAAAAAAGGTGTTCTAGGGAAAATTGTTAAATCCAGAGCCCCCAATATCGAAATTCATATTGCATAAAAAATAATACTAACCATAGTATATGTGATATATGTTTCATAGTCATGTTTGAAATATTAGACACTTGGAATACCACACATTTTTTCTCTTCTAGATTGGCCAAAAATAAGAAGTGTTGGTAGAATTGCAATATAGTTTTATTGGAGCATCCAAATCAGGTCAGACACATGGAATCAAAAGGAGGACACACTAGGACACCACAAGACAAAGTTTCCAACCTGGAGGAGATGAAATTTTAATTTTATCTCCATCCAATTCTGCCATAAAACAATATTCCAATCAAGGTTTGAAGAGTTGAATCACAGGTAGATCACATCAAGCACAAGGAAGTAGTATCCAAATACTGAAGATGTCTAAAAAAAGGATGAAACAACATTTATATCAACATCAAATTCAAAGGATTTGTGAAGAAGGAAAAATAATATGGGAACTTGAACAAATAATTAAAACAAGGACCAAACAACTATGAAATCAAGCTATTATTGAGTACCTCATCAAGTGGAATAACTTACCAACTACATATCTAACATGAGAAGATTATGCCTTCATATAGATGGATCCACAACTACCCAAGTGTTGAGGACAACACTTGTCTTAAGGGGAGGGCATGTTAAGACCTAGATGTTTGGAAAATTCCCCCCTATAGTGTGGAACTTTACCCCTTATATTGTGTTGTATTACAAATTATTAATGTAGGCTTGGGTCTATTAGTTGTTATTGTACATCTATCTCTCCTATATATAGGAAGGAGATATCCTCATGTTAGTAAGCATTGTATATTGTCTTGTCTTGGATACACAATACATTGTCTAAGGAGGTTACTCCCTCAAAGTGGATTTCTATTTATCTTTCTTATTCATTATTAAGGCGTGGGTTACTCTCTTTCAGTCTATTTCTACTATTTTTATGCCATTTCTGGGACTTGGTTGCATAATAGTCATGAGGAATTTTTACATTTCGTGGTTCCCTTTTGTGTATCTTAGTGAACCCGTTTTTTCATTGGGGTTGTACATCCTTCACTTATATATGAATGACCTCAAGTTGATGGATTTTGTATGCCAAGAGTGGACCAAATTTCATTTTTGAGGGTCTAGTTCATGTGTGGAGGGCACAACCTTGTATACTGGGTCGAATATCCATTCATGGGATGAGATACCATATTGTTCGAAAACTTGGGAAATATCACAATTGTTTAAAATAGTCTAAAAATATATACAATCATTTTGTGGAGCTTGAATAACCCTCTCTTGGTTTTATTCATTGTTTTCGAGGAAGAAATCAAATCAAAGTCATAGTTAGGAAGGGGGATGCATCAATGGTGAGGGAAATAATGACTATCACTGATGATGCAGAGCTTAACATTTTATTCTTGTGACATCTATGGATTACACTATTCAGGGACTTTTAGAAACTCATTACATGCTACAGTGGAGAGAATTGATCCAAACGAAAGGAGTTCGCATCATTTGGAAGAAGGAACACACCTTCGAATGGATTTTACAACTTGTAAGTGTGTGCTTTGTAAAATAATTAAATTTTATCACTCAATATTCTCTATCATCATTGTAAGGAGCATCATGGCATTAGGTTGAGAAGGAAAAAATTTCACTACTCTACATGAACCTCATTTTTTGTTGTCATCTCCAGATTTCATAGAACATGAGGCATTCTATTGTATCTTTGAATTTTTTAATATAGTGAAATTTTTTAGAATGGATAAACATTGGTTGTCACATATATGATTGCTAAATGTTTTAATTCTAATCCAAAAGAATTTTTTGATGACTGTGATATTACATATGAAGTGTATTCTACACACTTAAGTGTTGAATCAAGTCCTATAACATATTATTTAGACACACAACCAACATACATCCAAGATTTTCCACTTAAATACAACATTTCGACATTGATTTGATATGTGATTGCATGAGACATCGATGGCTAGAAGGAAACATGAAGAGAAGAAGGATTCCTAGACCATGGTTTCCAACATTCCTTGAGTAGAATCCCACAAACCACAGGAGTAGCACGGTCATGAAGAGGTTACAACCTGCTTCAAGGAATATCTAGAATTGGAAGATAAGTTGCATGCAGTCATACCCTTTTCAGAGTATTACATAAACAAACATATCTGGAAGTATGGAATAAATCCAGATGATTTGGACAAGCACTATATTAAAATCTTAGAGTTGGGAGATGAGGACAAACATGTAGGTAGCCTTACCAATAATTTGTGGACAGAGGAAGAAAACAATAGTATATGATGAAAATGGATCTACCGACTATATAGTGTCCAGAGAAACCGAAGATGAAGATGAAACAACTTGTCCCACTTATGATGGCATGAAGGAGTCAAAATCCTTCCCTATATATGATGTTGATGATGACACAAGCATAATTGTTGCTGGAGATGATGAGTTGGGAGTGGATGCACCTAAGCATGATGACAACTTAGCATTGGATGAGTTACCTTTTGAGGTGATTTCATTTCTCAAGAGGAAGACAATGAAGAGACTAAAGTGATAGATGAGAACCTATATGAGCATGACACACCACATGAGTCCTATCACTACAACATACTGACTAGTGAATCAGTTGGTATGTTATGTGACAGCCTAAATAATGTTGATGAGATGACATTACATGACCTGGTGAGACAATTATTTTCCATAGAGGAGTAGATTGTGTAGGTATTGATGAGAGTGGATTGTACTTGTAAGTTTATTGAAGACCTTATCTAGAAGTCCCAATTGGAGGAGAGGAATAACTAGGGAGTTGTAGGAGAGGTCACGACCACCCAATTGTGCACCCTCAAAGAATAATTGGAGAAAATAAAGTCTAATTACTCGTTATTCTTCATGGATAGAGGCCTCACTTTTAAGTTCATAAAATACAATACAAGGGAGGTTGAGGATCTTAATTATTAGTTATGCTTGTCACATTATTCATCATTGAGAGTACTTGATGCTCCACCATCTTTGACATCAATGACACATGAGGGAATGAGTGGCACTCATGGTTTAAGAAGGGAGCCTCTTAATACGTTTCCACATGAGGAGCATTTAGAGTTGTAGGTACTAAGAAGATATTTGACATGGAGGGTTTTGACCAAACACTTGTTTTTAATTATGAGGATCATGAGGAATCTTTGTGTGATAGACGCATAGACACATAGGAGCTACTTAAGAACATTCCATGGGGACCAACCAACATAGGCATATATGCATCCATGGATTGGGTGGATACGTATATGATAGTTTTGGAGTCACATAGGGATATAGATTCAACTTACATCAGTATATTGTTGGATGTAGTAGCACATACAAGATACTAGATGGCACATGAGGTTACAGTTGTATGCAACAATATACAAGAGGTTACATAGACACAACCCGATGTACAATGGAGTGTTGGGGTGTTTTCTTTAGGGATTTATCCTAACAAAGTCATTGATCATATAATTGAATTGAAGTTACCTAGGATCAAGGATTGGATGGGTGAGCCTCAGGATGCATAATATTCCCTGATGATCAATCTTCATCTGAGATATCACCAAAGGAGGGATAAGGAACAAGATCCTCATAGGTATGTTTCCCAAATTTAGTATGAGTTATGGGTGATTCCTTTGGGATTGAACAACAAACCAGATACTTCCCAAACACACACACAATGGAAAATATATCTATTATTTTTACACATCAAGGCTTACAAGGTCTAATTAAGACAGTTGCATGAGGTGGGGGGCACCATGGAAAAAATGGAGGTCTTTTAGATAGACCATGGGATCGATGCATAGAGTGTCCCAAAGATCTTAGATTGGTTTGCAAGGAATATAGCTGAAACAGTAGGGGATAACATCATCTCATATAGAGATTTCCCTTCTTTATACCTTGAGTCCTCACTTAGTGAGAGGATCATGAGGGTTATGACGGGTTTGCATTTGGAAGGTTATTCTTGGAATGTGTGTGAGTATGAGGCATTGTAGGTGGCAAAGAAATTATCCAGGGAGGTGCTCATACTCCAAGGTTTACTTGAGCTCCTAGACAGTGATTGGGATAACATGTCTCTCGTGTATTCTGGAAGGATCCGAACATATTAGAAATATCCAAGTAGATTCCTAGTATTTATTTTGGATGAGAGGATTACAACTCAAGGGACTGTGTCATTGATACTTATTCTTTATAGTGGGGAAGGGTTTTTTTTTGGTATGCAGGATCAAGATTGACAGTAGTATGGATACAAATGATATGACCTGTCAATGTTTCCATATTTTATTCTTGGGATTATTAAGCTTGGGTGCATGACAAAATTGTCTTTTTAGGTGTGTTTGCATCTTTTGATTGTTTGGCTCATTAAGGGAAGTCAGATGGAGTCTTCTATTAGGACTTGGAATAGTAGAGAGATAGGTAGGGGTTGTTTTACACCTAACATTATAGTGTGGGGACCTGGTGACTTTACCATTAAAAGGAGGATTTGATATATCTCTTACAAACATTGTAGCTTGAAATTCCATGAGGAGTATGCGTATGGGGCATGGAATTAAGATATTGTGATCATAGTAGAAAAACGCTGACATGGTGACCTGTCTTTTTTAAATATTCTTGTGACCCAAGCATTTCAATATTAGACAATTCAATAGCTGAAATAAAAACAAGAACCAATTATTTCTTTCATGAGTTTGGTTCCATTGTGAAGCAATTAGTTGAGGAGTTGAGCGAGTTGTTGGAGCATAAAGATGATCTACTTATTGACAGTGGTTGGGCGGATTCCTATGGAAAAACCTTTTTGAATTACATATTAAGTAGATGATGCTTCACTACTTCTTGGTCGGTTTTGTACCTTGGTATCATTGTCAATTTAGTTTGGTTCATTCGAAGGAGCAACATGGTGTTGAGTCATTGCTTGACGACACACAATCTTAGAAAGCTAGGAGGATTGTGATGTCCCTTTCCAGATGATCATCCTAGGGGGTTATTAGATGTCATAGGCCTAGATGTTTTATAATATTAAGGTTCCATTCAATTAAAAAGGGGATGATATTGGATGACCGTATGGGACTAAAAAATAAGTTAAAAGAGGATGCACTCATCCATTGTGGGAATCTTCATGATATTGATTTCTTGTGACCATGTATGGGTTTGTCCATATTTTTCTTTTAATCTTGGAAAAACCATTCTGTTGTTGGTTTGGTTTCAGTGGTGCAACATATCCACCCTAACTAGATAAGGAGGAGGAGCCATTCGAGGTCTTCACTTGAGCTTCATCTTTTGGATTGTAATCTTCTTGGAGAGGGTTTGAAGGACACATTATAGAGATTGTTGCAGCACATATTTTCATCCATATTCCAGGTTCATTATGTTAGGACTCTTGTTGTAGTTGCTACAATAGCCAGTAATTTATGTTAGTGTTTTCATCCATTTCATAATAAAAGCCACTAATGTCTCTCTAATTTTATGTATGCTCACATATTATTTTTATGGGAATGGAAATGTTTAATGAAAGTTATAAATCAATGTGACTCGAACTATTTGTAAAAAATACGCTATAAAAATTCAAAGTGCATTCAAGTTAGGGACATTACAATATGGGTGTGTAGATTTAGCAATTTCCATATTGGCATGATGTTGTACCTGAGATGCCTTTAAATAATAATAAAGAATGTCAAAATTATAACTGATGATGGCATCTAACCTTGTTTATTTCCATGCAGGTCTTGACAATGATGAGGAAGTGGGTGCAAAGGAATGATGATGTGAACTCTCCCTCGACTGTATATCATTTGGCCATATCATGCTTGGGTAGTTACAAATGTCTCATGATTATTTGCAGAAAATACGATGGTTCCAAATGTAAATTTTGGGATTTCTCGAAGGGAGGATATGTATCTATTGGAGAGAGGTAACCTACAAACCTAAAAAGATTCATTCTCTATGTTGTATTGTTGTGGAATTCCTAGTTTACCTTTGATTTTAGCATGTGTTCATTAGTTGCAAGAAAAATTTAAAGAAGGGTTGGAGGGTTGTGAAATTTCCATGATTTTTTTTATATGGTTCCATTCCAACATAGCATTTCGTAGAAGTATGCATCCTAGATTTGATGGAGATCCAGTTGCATAACTTGGTTGCGAAATGGATATGGCTACAGAGCTTTGTCAGAGTTGCAGAATCACCATAAAAAGATATGGAATATGGTATCAATGCAAACAGGACATGTTGGAAGATGATTCTCATGAGCTATGAGACTACTTATGGAAAGTGAGTTCAAATGAATGGTGACATGAAATCTCCCTCGCTTGGATATCATTTAGTCATAGCATGCTTGGGTAGTTGTAGAAATATCGTGAGTAGTTGAAAATTGTATGGTTGTTCTAGATGTAAATTTTAGGCTCACTTAGAGGGAAAATATGTTTGTTTTGGAGAGAGGCCACTTGCAAACATACAAAATCTTCATTCTTTGTGATGTTTTGTTGCATAACACACATCTGGCCTTTAATTTTAGCATGTTTTTATTTAGTTGCGAGATTATTTTTATGAAGGGTTGGTAGGTTGTAAAATGTCCTAGGAGGTATACATTAAGTGACTCCATATCAACATAGCATGTTACAAAAAAAGGGATTTTGGATTTGATGGACATGTGGTGGCATGAATTTCTTGTGGAATCACTATGATTGTAGAGATTTGTAGAGTCCTGGAATCATCATAAGTTGTAGAAGGAGGTATCGGGATGGCCATGCCATGTTGTGGATGATTCACAAGGGCTATGATTCTTCTTGCAGAAAGTGGCGTTTTTTTTTATGAATTGTTGCAAAAATTGGTATTCATGCACCCAAAGTAATAAACATATAACTTGATTTGATATTTGTGGAGAGATGGATTTAGTGGAATCTGTAATTAATTCTAAGTGGTGTGGAATACTATCAATTGTTGTGGCAAACCACGTGCATTTTTCTTCTAGTTGTAGATCCTGTAGACTTAATTTAGCTTGCATTGAATATGCTTCATTGTGATTATCACGCATGATCACCCAGGTGTTTGTGCTATCTTTTTTGGCACGTTGCAAATAGATTTTATGGCCATCAATTTTGAGCACCTAGTGAGCAATTATGAGAACATATGGCTAGTGTGATGCATGTACCTAAGTTAGAGGATATATGATTAGATTAAGATACCTGAAGGATAGGTGTAGTTTTAGAAAAATGTTGATCAGGCTCAATGCCATATAAAACATTGATACCTAACAGACTTGGAGAATGTATAGGATAGGATTTGAGGCATTATGGTAAGATGGGTTGATGGACATGTGGAGATCCATGCTTCATCTTATCAAGGATGAGTTTGTGACAAGGAAGAGGTATGATTTTAATGATTTATCTTTTCATTTCCTTAATGGTATGTTTTGTTTCCAAGTATGAGTTAAATTTTATTTAAATTGAAATTATGAGAACTTGACCCAAAACATGGCATGGTTTCCTTATAGGAAAGACAACCAACGACTTATGTATTTCTTTTTAATCTTTTTTATAATTAATATAATATATAAAGATTTAAGAAAAAATATATATTCTATAACATATCATGGTAAAAAAAAACAAATTAATACAACTAATGATCAACTAACCATTTATTTACTACATAGAAAAATGCTTAAAATTAAATAACCAAGACATATGTTTAACAACAAAACCACATTATCTATTTATGGGGCAAGGCACCACATCTAATTATAAATCAGTTATCTCTATTTAACATGGCATTCACCCAAGGGGGTTTTAAGACAATCCTATGTACCATATACATGTGTGATTGTAATAGTTTCAAATGACTTCTATTTTGAGTTAAACTAAATAATTATGTTGCAAAATGATTTTTTATTTTGAGTTAAACTATATAATTATGTTGCGAAATGATTTTTGATTTTTGATTGATTTAAATTTTTATTTTTTTATTACAACTAAATTATTGAAGGGGAAACTATAATTGTACATGAAGTTTGTATACTAAAAATACATATTGTGGATTTTGATTGAAAATGAAAAATTAGGAAAACTCAGTGATTTGAAGAGGGTGTAAGAAGTTGCAGGGGCAGAGTCAATTCTCTCTAGTTTAATAGAGAAAGGGATGGCCTTCCCTTTAAGATCACACATAAATAGTCTGACATCATATCCCTACTTAGGTGTAGCTCCATCAAATTCCATGTTCTAAATAATTGGTAAATGTGATGGGAAGGATAAAAAATATGTAGTGGTTGATGCTTTATCCAAGAAATTTGTGAAGGATGGACTTTATTATCAATATGTTTGGTTTCAATCCTCAACGAAGTTAACATCAACATGTAAAAAATATGTTTAGTTTCAAAACTCAACCAAGTTAACATCAACATGTAAAAAATGGAAAGAATGCATATAAGAGACACTAATCATAGTGTTCTTATGAATTGGATTTAAATTTTAAAAATACCACCCCTTTTCATTACCCCTTATTGGTCTCTACATGCTAATGAGGTGGGGAAGGGGAGTAAACGAGGGGTCTTGATTCCACATCCATTCCCATTCCCCCTACCCCACTCTACATGGGAGTGGAAAATGGGACAAAAAGAGGGTTCTATTCTTAAATCAAGTCCTAGTTTTTTTTTCCCTTCTCAATCATTATGGAGTGTTCTATTCTTGAATCAACTGCCAGTAATTTTTTCATTCTCAACAATTATGTAATATTCATTTTATCAATTTAAAATGATAAAAAAAAACTAATTTTAAGTAACCAAAAGGATTATTCAGAAAAAATTTAAATTGTAAATTAAAAATTTATTAATAATAAAAGTTAACAAATATTAAAAAATAAACATAAAAATAAAAAACTATTAATAATAAAAATTAACAAATATTTTAAAATAAACACAAAAATTCTATAACAAAATTATTGCAAATTTAATCATAAAGATTAACAAATACTTAAAAATAAACACAAAATTTATAACAATTGTAAATTTTTTTTAACAAAATTATTGCAAATTTAATCATAAAAATTAACAAATACTTAAAAATAAACACAAAATTTTTATAACAATTCTAATTTTTTTTTAATGTTAATGTCTTACAATATAACTTTATACACCACACCACAAAGATATACTGGAATCAAATATACATATCTCATTGCCTGGTAAGACGGTTCAAATGAGGGAGCAGTATCAAACCTAACCAAAGCGCCCCCAACCCGTAGAAAATCGGCTAACCAATATTGGTTTACATCTCAATTTCGAGCTTTTAAATTATAATTTTAGTGATCTAGATAGTTTTAAAATCATAGAAATACAATTACCTAAATTTCAAAGTTTTGAAAATAAAAATTTACTATTAGAAATTTGGTTTGACCATTTTTTTTATAAAAAATCCACTCAAAAACCTAGAAGTCTTAGTTGTCTTTTATCCTTCTTTTCAAACTGGTAGAAAGACTACTTTCAATTAACTTATTTGCATTGATTTATCACTCTGGATAAACTAGCAACAATCATATTAATTAAATTAATATGTTTGAAATAGGCCAAAAGGTATAGCACCACCAAGCAAAATTTTTAATATAAAACTTTTCCAAAATCTTAATATAAAACTTGCTATTATTAGTCATATTAGAATAGCGTTTTACATCTATAACTGTATAATGTTTAAACTTGATCAGTTTAACATGTATAACTGTATACTGCTTAAACTTGATCAGTGTAATTTATTTAACCGATAAATGGTTTTGATTTTCCTTCCAATAAACCAATTAATTAATTGATTCCAATCAGTCTCGGTAACCCTTGATCAGTTTTACATCTATAGCAGTATACTGTTTAAACTTGATCAGTGTAATTTATTTAACCGATAGCTCGTTTTGATTTGTCTTCCAATAAACCAATTAATTAATTGACTCCAATCAGTCGAATGCGTACATGCTATCGGTAACCCATCGCCCTCCAAAGAAACTTTCCGTTGACCAAGTTTGGAAGGGTTTCTTAGGCTCTCTTAGAAATTTGTAATTAGTTCTATCGGAAACCTACCAAACCAGAATTCCATAAATCGTTATCCACGTTACAATTATGACAGTTTCCATGAAAAATATTTGGACATCCAGTTTCTAAATTAAGAAATCCAAGAAACTCCTCAATGCGTTTGAAATCGTCGCCGCTGAAATCGGAGGGAAGCAAGGAATTGCAAAGAACTCATGGTAAAACAACATGAAAAAGAAATCGACTGATTTCCCAGCAGAAAACTAAAATGTCGAAAAAATCTCTCAATAGTCAATAATGAAATGAAATTGAAGCACTGTTTGATCTTTAGGAAATCTCGTTTAGAAAATCCATATATATCCTAAGGAGCTCCAGGTAATCGCTGCCAAAGCCATATCGTATCGTTAGGGATCAAACCCAAAAGACAAGAAGCGAACTGTAACGAATCATCGCATAAACCAATAAATATCCCGAAGCCTATTGGAATTCGAAATGAAAGATAGGCAACATCTTCCGTGCGCAAGTCTCAAATCCGACAAAATTATAACCCGAGTTAGAGAGCATTTTCTTTTTTCTTTACGGTTCTTAGGTCGCAATCTTGGAGCTCATTTGAGGTTTAAGAGGATTCCTTCAAAGACACAGATATTAGACATGCATCACATTCTTTTAATAAATAAACTCGTTTACCTATTTTGTAGTATTCAAGATTTTTTCCATGACATTTAACAAATCCAATCCACTCCTAGTTAGGGTTTTTTCACAAACTTCACTGAAAAACCAGTATTTTTTTCACTATCCGAGGGATCACAGCAAGAGCCGAATGACAGCGAAAGTGGAAATGATAATACCTTGGTACTTTGAAGCCGAAAAGAAAACAAAAAAAAGGTGGAAGCCTCCGACCTAGCAACTCCATGGGATAAACAACTCCAGAGAAACACGAGCAGCCAGTGAATTTTAACAATGTTTGCGCAAGCTTTACCAAATTTATGTTTTGATAAATGTCGAATGGCTTTCGATGCCCTGACCAAATCTTGGGAATAACTAACGAATTTGAATCAAATTGCAACAAGAATATGCAAAACGAGTAGAAAAAATTACCTAGTTTGAATTTCGAGAGTAACAAGAGCCAGAATGGGATCTGAACACCAGGTAAAAATATAAAGCAATGCAAAAATTACATGTATGAAAAATCATAGATGGCAGTCTACCCTAAAATTCTAAGATATATATATGTTTATGGGTGTAATTAACTAGATACCCAGCTATAAGATGGAAGTTTATTAGGAGTTTGGAGAAGTTTATTAGGAGCTCCAACTATTTTATTAGGAGTTTGACTCTAACATTACTATACATTAGCTACACTCATAGATTCCAAATGCAATTGGACTAAGCATTAAGTGATTAGACTTGAAGTTAAGCTAATAGTTGTAGAATCATTGGAGTTAAACTAATAGTTGTATCTAATAGTTAAGCTAATAGTTATCCAATAATTGTGATTAGAGTTGAAGTTAACCTAATAGTTCTAAAATGATTGGAGCTAAGCTAATAGTTGTATCTAATAATCCATGGAGTTAAACTCTTAGTTGTATCTAATAATCTAATAGTTGAAGATTAATTTTTATTTTTACAACTAAAACTAAGTGTACTTATCACATGTTAATTAAGCTATTTTTTATTTTTTTTAAATTATTGTTTAGTAATGCCCATAGAATCAATCTAGAGAGTACACTTGTCTCATTCTAGTTTAATTTTGGATGACGCCCATAAAATCAATCTGGACATTACACTTGTCTCATTCTTATGGGTAGATAAAAAAGCATAGATAATCCACCCCAAAATTTTAACATATATACGCCTATCTATGTTTTAAAAAAAAAACACACACTTTCAAATCTTATTACAGTAACATACGTATCTCATTGTAAAAATGCATAATAGTTAGTAAAGACTGCTAATGCAACCCAAACCAGAGCGAATTAACGCTTCGCAGCCTTCGGATAAATAAGTATATTTGGTTGCAAAATAGGTTTACTGAGCATGCTTACCATAACCCTAATTATAATTCAACTAAAAGAAAAGCCTTAAGATTGGCAACGCCCGTATGTTTTTTTTGGTACAATTTCCGACCAGAAATACATTGGCTAAATTAAAATTGATTTACCTGGGCACTGAACAGGTCCACGATCAAAATGGCTCCCCTCAACCCGAGCCACCAATACTTGCATTTGACGGTGAACGTGATGGATCCACAATTGGCTGAGGTCAGGTATATATATCGCTAAATTTAGCTTCATACAACCCCGAAGTGTATCGTTTCAGCTGCCCTAGCATAGGGTAGGGCGTCCTACAACCTTCTTCCGAAACTTCTGCTGTAGGACAATCATCGCTGCCGGCCACCCCCACAATCTACTGGTCCTCTTTCTCCATGGCTGCCGAAGATCAACTTCTTGATCTTGGACAACAAGTTTCCCTTCGTCGTTTGCCCAGGGCTCCTTTCGCCGCTATGATTGGTCGCCTTGTCCATCCATTTCTGCTTCAACTTAATCTGCCCCACACAGTCGATCTCGGGGGAGGTTGGCTCCAGGGATTCGAACCCGGCGCCTCTCTGCGGGACTATGGTGCCCGATTGTGCCTTTGCCGGGCGTTGCCTGCTGCAATATTTGAAATCTCCGTCGGGGCTGAAGGGCGCCATAGGCAATACTGCAATCGGCGTTCTGATTACATGGGAGGAATTCGTCGGCATTTTATTCGCGGGACTTGCAGCCATTTTGCTCGAGCTAATCGGACTGTTGGTATGCGAGATTGCTTTGTTTATATGGACTTGCTTGGACTTGTTGGATTTCGATCGATCCAGTCTTGGGGTGGGGTTGGGTGGACTGTCGAGTTCGCGTGACTAGATTTTAAGATTTTCCTCTTCTGGTAAGGTTCAAATTTTGGTGTGAACTCAGATACATAATTCTATGTAATTTTGGTTAAACACGTGCATAGGAATAAAAGAGCGGCTTGGTAGGAATAATAGTTGGTCTGTATATTGAGTATTGTAAACAATCGCTTGTCTGTATGCTGACTATAATCACCAACTACGTACATTACTTACTATTTTATTTAAATATGAAATCGTCAATTCTAATACTTACCCAATTATCTACTTTCATTTCAATTCTAATACTTACCCCATTATCCACTTTGAAATCGTCCATTTAATGCTTAACCCTAACATTTTAGAATGTTCTAGCCTACACTTTTGACTTTCAGACATCATGTTAAATTAGATGAATACACTTTCAACATTATTCATATACTTTAAACTAATATATTTTCTTTTCCAAAATATATGTATAATCATTTATGATATAAACAACTTATATATATATATATATACTTTAAAAAACTAATTAAAACGGAGAGTATGTTTTAAAAGGTAATTACATCATATTCACAAAGGAGAGTATGTTTTTAAAAGGGTTTTATTAGAAAATACTATTTTTTTAAGTATTTGAGTAATGAATACTTAAAAAGATCCTAAATCAAATTGAATCCCAATAGTGAATCCATGCGAGAACGTTAGTAACTTAGGGTAGATCCAAAAACCCTCGCATGGAAAAGAATGGTCATATCGTGAGTTGAAAGAAAGAACACATATCCCCCAACTCAAAAAGGAAAACTTAGCATTAAGAAAGTGCCTTTATATAAGTGTTGCATTGTCCATGTAAAATTATATTTTTTTTTAAAGGGCAATAAAGAAGGAAGGATGAAGGAGTACGAAAGAGAGAAAAAAAGGAAACTGAAGGACAATTTTCCATAGCAAAAGGTGAATGAGTTGCCAAGAGAAAGCATCATGGGTTAGAAAAGAAGACTCAAACAACTCGGGAAAAGGAAAAAGAGAGTAGAAGCAAAAGTTGTGATGGAAAATGAGCAGTAGCTCATGGGATACTTCTTAAAGATATATGTGTTGTAGGCTATAGCAAAGATGACACATGAGGTAGCACATAACAATTTTTATTTCCCATCACTAATTTTCACTTGTAAAAATATGATATGTGGGTAGTTAAAATGAAGAGCAGATTATGTGCGTAAGACTTACAGGCTATTGTGTTGAAGTGGCTTAAAATAGCTGCCTATAAGTTCATGTATCAAGATCAAAATAAGAATGATGTTTTAGCATTGTCTCTCATTCAATAAGGTTTGGATGGGGTCATTTTACCCAAGATTGAAGAGGAAAAAAGCACCAAGGAAGCTTGGACTATTTTGGAAACAAATTACAATAAAAGGGGGAGAAACATATTACAAAATGATGCCACATTAGAAGGACCATCTTTGTGTGAAGAAAAGCTACTAGAAAAGGAGAATGAAACATGACACGAGGAAGTTCAAGAAATTGAAGAATCTATGTATCCAACAAAACAAGAGCACACAAATGTTGGCCAATCCCACTGTGTTGAGTCACAAGTGGATGGAAGTCATAATGACAAAGATATAGAAGTTGTAGTTGAAGCTACCAATGTAAAAGCCTATGATGGTGAATATGCCAATGAAGTGGCAAGTGCTTTGGTGAATTCAACAATAATTATTGTTGG
This sequence comes from Pseudotsuga menziesii, assembly GCA_001517045.1. Taxonomy (NCBI): domain Eukaryota; kingdom Viridiplantae; phylum Streptophyta; class Pinopsida; order Pinales; family Pinaceae; genus Pseudotsuga; species Pseudotsuga menziesii. The sequence continues at coordinate 61,971 of LPNX010475398.1, forward strand.
TGGAGGAATTGCCAATGAAGCAATGTGTCTTGATAGAGTGAATCCAGAAAAATGTGAAGTAAATCCCAGTGTGTAGGTGGATGATGAAGACGAACAAGATAATGAAGTTAATTCTAAAGTTGAGTTTTACCAATATAGCTAAATTTACATATGAAATAATTAAAGAAGAAAAAGAAACAAATGAAGAAGGTAGTGAAAATGAGATAGTAGAAGTAACTACCAATGAAACACTTAAGGAAGATGTTCCAACTTTGAAGATGTTGTAAAAAAAAAGGTTGAAGAAAAGATGGAGGAAACCATGATTGTTGTTGAAAATGTAATAGAGGAATATTATAGGAAGATAAATTGTAATATTGTTTATGAAGATCCCGTTGATAATATCTTTATGAGGTGGAGCCTTGAAGAGATCTAGTTTTATCATTATTGTTGAGGTGGGATGAGGATCTAGCAAAGGATTTTGTTGTTGATGTAAAAAAGGTTGAAGAGTTAAGAAACAACGGTGTTCTTGAATAACTTGTTAGAAACATAATCCTACGGGATTAGATCCATCAATGGTTATAAAGTAATAATGTAAACAATAGTTTAATAAGAATATGAAGTCTAAAATACTTCAAACTTCAACATATCTCACATATCTCTTGGAAGGTGAAGCCAAAGAGACATCTCTCATTGCATACATTAACTATTGAGGATAAATGAAACTAATGAATTCGGGATTATTCACCATCAGTGGTATAAAACCATGGATTCCATAACTCCCATTGTTGCCATTATGTCCATTTTACTGTATGTTCTCTCCATGATTCTGCTATGTGCATTTTTCCTTCCTTGTGCATAGTCTTCCCTACCATAAGTGTTTCTTCTAAATAGTGAACCCTAATTTATGAATGTAGACTCCACTATAACCCTAATTATTCCTCCGGTATACCCATTCTTCTCGTAATTACATGTGTACTCAAATATACATGTGCTCCATTCCACATACATGTGAGACTAAGAAGAGACACTCCTAAACTTGTGCATGAACATCTACCTACACTGCAATAGACTATGTATTGCAGTTCTCACATTTTCTTTTGACCAATGGACCGAGTTGGAGCTAGTACGATTAGATCCATGCTGAATATCATTGGTTCTTATATGTTTTTTTTATGAAGAGACTTACATGGAGCTGCATTTGTGTGAGAATTGCGTATAGGAGTGTCATCTTAGAGCATCATTGATGTCAATATGTGGTCTATTGTGACCTCACTCCTCCACATTCATATGGTGAAATGAACCTTTCTTTTGATAAGAGTTGTGATTGTTCTAATATCTATGTTGACAAACAATGTGTACTAACACGAAATTGGTAAAGAGAAACACTATTACAAAATTGCGGGGAGTTCATTGAGCCATTCATCTTGATGCCTAGAGGTTAAGAATGTGAAATCTATCTCTAACTGAGTACTGCATGTTTCTAAAGTAGAGAAGCCATTTCTGTGGAGATATGTGAACCCTACAGTCACACAAATGAAACCCTAATTTTCAACATTTAACTCTTTAGTGTTGAGTTGGATACTAGTGCTAGCATTGAATGTTGAGATCTCTCTTTCGGTGAAGTGCGTTTGTTGTGAACCATTGAAGTGAGAGTATTGAATACATTCTCACCATAGTTCGTCTGTGACCTGGTGCATCCAATACTTTGAAGTGGCATCACTCTTTTGGAGTGGTGAATGTGGAATCTATCTCCCTCAATGGAGGACACTCTCAGATTGAATGATAAGACTTGGTGCTTCAACCATTAAATGTTGTGTGCTTCTCCCATGGTGATTGAGATTACACTTGTTGTGGTTTTATTATGCAATTTGGAGCCATTCATTGTTGTAATTTGAAGAGTGTCTTCTACTACAATGTTGAAGTGTTGATATCTGTCTCCAACTATAGAACATATTTGCATGGATATAAGTATTAAGATATAATATAGAGCTGACATACGCATTGTAAAGCTGCACCATTTCACCTTGGAAAGCTGTGAATACTCGTAACAAATTTTTATTTTTATTTTGAGATTTGCACTTGCATTGGTCAAATTAGATATCATAGAGAGAAAGTGTAATCCTTGCACTTGAGACATATAATTTTTTATGCAAAGAGTGAATTATAAAGAACTAAGGTGGAGATTTAGTCCTGCATAGTATAGAGTAGTGTTAAATATAGCTTATTGAAAATACTACTTTTAGCTGGTGCAACTGAAATTATGTTGCAAAGGTTATTCTAAATTGTTTTAAATAAGGTAGCACAGACTTTAATGCATGCAACTATATCTTGTTTTCTTCCAAATCCCATTTATTTGCAAGTGATAGAGGTGACTATTGTAAAGATTCATGCATTTTCATTTATAATTTGCGCAGTGAAGACCATGTTCCTTCCTCAAAACTAGTGCAAAGGAGGGAATAGAAGAAGAGGAAAAGGAAGAAGAAATATCAGAGACATGGGACATAAACAACTCAAGAAAAAGACATGAATTGAAGGGTAAACTTTATGGGAAGAATGGAATTGAAGCATATCAGTTTTGGGACGCTTAAGACTCCATCAAAGAAAGAAAAAAATAGAAGAAAGAAGAAAAATATAAGACCCAAGAGGTAGGTAAAGCTCTTCATTCAACTCATTCTATTGTTGCAATACATTTTGATGTTGGAATAAATGAAATCACATTGTTTTCATCTTACAAAGATTATTTGTTGTTTGATACTAGTGCAACATCGCACATGACCTTTAGAAAACATCATTTTGAAGAAATGAATGATATTGTAGATGGCATAGTGTATTTTGTAAACAAATATAGATTTAAACCAAAGAGAATTGGTTCCAATGGGCTCAAGTTGTCTTGATTCCATGAATTTTTGTTGCAAAATGTTCTCTATCTCACAAATTTGCATAGAAGTTTGTTTTCCTTAGTGCATATTCGAGAAAAGGGCCATTCCATCCACATGCTCGATGGAATCATAGAGATAAGGAAGTTCTCTAACAACAAGGTTATAATGACCAAATATGAAGATAGAAATTTGCTAAAGGTGAAGGGATCATCTGCAAGAGTTCAAAACTTTACCTACCGCTCTCACAATGGAGAAGGTAATTTGTCATCAAATTTGTTATGCCATGATAGATATGGTCATATAAATTATACTAGTATTCGTTTGTTGAGAAACAATGATGTCTTTTTTTTTCTCACCAATATTGGTAAGATGAACAAATGTGATGCATGCATACTTGGTAAACATAGTAAGCATCCATTCCAAGAGTCAAAATTGAGAGCATGTAGAAAGTTAGAGTTGGTTCACTTTGAATTATGTGGCCCCATGCTTATTCCTTCTTCAATGGTAATAGATATCTCATAACCTTTGTTGTTGACTACACTAGAATGTGTTGGGTATACTTGTTAAAGACAAAATCTAAAGCATTTCAAACATTCAAAACATTTCATGCATGGATAGAAAATTAAGCACAATCTCTAGTATAGGCACACTTCATAGTGATAACGGAAAATAATACACATATAATTCTTTTGAATCTTATCTTCATCAACATGGGGTTGCACATCAAACTTCAATTACTCAAAATCCTCAACAAAATGGTGTGCCAAAAAGAATGAATAGAACCATAATGAATATTGTACACCTAATGATGTTTTTCAAGAATCTAAAACTGATGTTTTAGCATGATGCAGTATTGTGTGCAACCTATTTGAGAAATAGAATCACATATCATGCTCTTGAATACAAGACTCCACATGAAATGTGGTATGGCCACCTTCGTTAGTTGAGACATATCATAGTTTTTGGTTCCACCTTCTATACCTTGATACCAAAGGAGCAAAGATATAAGCTTGGTGCTAGAAGTTCAAAGTGCATTTTCTTGGGGTACTCACACACCTCCAAGGAATATTTCATTTATAATGAGGTAAACAAGAATTTTATTGTTTCTAGAGATGTCATTATTCTTAAAAGTAATAAAAATGATGATTCTACTAATAGACAACTTAATCGTCTTGAGAAATTTACCCATCGAAAGACATATTATGAAGTTGATAATGAAACTTCATACCTTGAAGGTGGGATCCTTATCTTGGATCAATCTATGGGATTTCGTTTTGAAGAACCAATGCTCCCTCATGAAGAAACTCATGAAAATAAGTTTCAACCAAATCACCTAAACAAGATATTTAATTGGATGATGTGATTGAGAGGATTGGAAGATTGAATCTTAAATAAAATTAACAATGATGACCTCATCAACCTAGGCCATCAAGGAAAGTTTTGAAATGGGACACAAAGGCACTTAAACGTATCCATACAGATGAAGTTGGAAAGAAAAGAATACAAAGCTCAAGCATAGAAGAAGATGGATGAGATGAAGATAACTCAAGTGATGACATGGATTTCTCATTTGATTGTGAATTGAATTCATCTTCTAACTTTAAACCAAATTCCTTTGAGGAGGATGCTACTTTTAATGAGTGTAAATAATCCATGTAGAATGAGTATAACGCACTCATGAAGAATGGAACCTAGAAGCTGCTTGATCCTCCAACCAAAACCAAAAAAAATGGTTGCAAGTGGGTAAACAATAACAAATATAGATTACATGGCTCACTTGTCAAGAAAAAAGTGCGGCTTGTTGCAAAAGGCTATGCACAAAAATAAAGAATTGACTATGAAGAGATGTTCTTCTCCACAACAAAATGGGTTACCATCTGCACTTTATTGCCTTTTTCTACACAAAATGGGTCGAAAGTCCATGAGATGGATGTAAAAACAACTTTCTTGAATGGAGACTTGAAATAAAATTTCTTCATGTCTTAGCTAGTGTAACGTCCCTGTCTTAATTCCCATAGGCTCAAGAGAAAAATAATTAAGTTGGCAATTAATGGCCTAAATTCACTTTGTAAATTTCATGAGAAATTATTGAAGGGGTGATGTGGGACATAATTTTTGTAATAATGATCACCCTAAATTCATAAATAAGGTGGAATTGGACACATTGGACAAGGAAGGTGAATTATTTGAGGAATGATTCCAAATATGTAGTGTAAATCCCATGTGAGGTGGAAGGAATCTTGTCATGAAGGAATCTCAAGGGTTGTAACACCCCGTGTTGGATTTTTATCATTTAATCAATATTATCTAGGATGTTATCTAAGAGAATAACATGCATAGCAATAATCACAAGAGACAACAAACACCGATAATTTTCCTCAGGGAAACCATAAAGGAGAAAACCCCGCAACTTCATTAGCGATAGAATGAGCCCCAATAGAAAAAGTAAAAGCCAAAAACACAAAGATTATCTCAGACAGTTTTTCTCTCTCTCAGTTTTGTGATCTCCTCTTCTCTCACTCATGTGCTATATTTGAGTGAGTTTATGTCTCAAATAGAGATGATCACTCTCTATTTATACTAGTTTCTGACTTGACAATTACTTACCAGGGCCGAATTCTCTAGGAGAGTCTAAGAAACCTAGCACCCCGAAAATGTGGGGACTATTTCCACGACTTACAAAGGAGGGTTAACCTCTATGAATTTACATGACTTCATTACATTAATTATTCTCTCGATAGGAACATCAGGGTACAAATAAATACAACATATAAAATGTATAAGTGAATACATTCTGAAGTTACAAATACATCAACACTCCCTGTTAACTAGGAAGGTATTCTCTTGACACAATTCATCGTCACAAGTCTTTGTCACTGGATCATTCATCAAAGCTAGATCATCATCATAACTAAATCATCATCATCACTGGATCATCATGAAATCTTTCGTTGTCTTGAGGAAATGGTGCTATCTCTCAATTCTACTCATCATAGGAAGTTCTATAGATCCAACCATTTTTCATGTTGGTTGCAGGCCTAGCCTCCATGTAGGTATTCATCTTCTTCAGCACTTATATCCAACCATTGGAGGTCGTTCCTGCCAACATGTCGGAAAGGATCACCCAACACTTATATCTGACCATGGGAGGCCCATCCTGCCACCATGTCAGAAAGGTCCAACACTCACATCTGACCATGGGAGGCCCAGCCTGCCACCATGTCAGAAAGGATCATCTAGCACTTATATCTGACCATGGGAGGCCCATCCTACCACCATGTCAGAAAGGCCCAACACTCACATGTTACCATGGGAGGCCCAACCTACCACCATGTCAGAAAGGCTCGGCACTTATATCTTACCATGGGAGGCCCAGCCTTCAACCATGTCAGAAAGGCTATGCACTTACCTCTGACCATGGGAAGCCCATCTTACCACCATGTCAAAAATGCTCTTCACTTACATCTGACCATGGGAGGCCTATCCTGCCACCATGTCAGAAAGGCTCATCACTTACATTTGACCATGGGAGGCCCAACCTGCCACCATGTCAGAAAGGCTCTACACTTACATCTAACCATGGGAGGCCCATCCTACCACCAAGTCAAAAAGGCTCTTAGACTCATCACTTCCCTTTAGAAGGAACCTCAATCTGGAGAACACCAAGCTTCTCCCTAAAGTACTCAAACTTCACTCTGGATAATGGCTTGGTCAACACATCAGCTATCTACTTATCCATCGCAACATACTGGAGCTTCATTGCTCCTCTCTACACCATATCCCTGGTATAGTGATATTTGATCTCGATATGCTTTGACCTGTCATGGAACACTGGGTTCTCTGAAAACTTCACACAACTCTGGTTGTTGCAATATATATAAGTAGCATCCAACTGGAGATAAAATAAATCAGATAGTATCTTCCTCAGCCACACTACCTCACAACTAGCCGGACAAGATGTGGCATACTCTGCTTCAGTTGTACTCAGTGCCAGGAAGCACGACTTCCTGCTAAACCAAGAGATCACACCTGATCCCATACTGATGTAGCACCTCAAAGTGCTCTTCCTATCAATGGATTTCCTGCCCAATCTGAATCCACATAACCCTTGAGGTTAATCTTCTAATCTGCTTCATACTTGAGCCCGTAATCAATTGTAACCTTTAGGTACCTCACTGCATGCTTTGCAACCATAAGGTGAACATGTCTCAGATAGATAAAGAACTTGCTCAATGTGTTCACAGCAAAGAGAATATATGGTCTCGTAATCTTCATGTAAATCAAGGAACAAATCATCTGATGATACATCATGGCATCAACCATCTCTGATGAAGCATCACTCAATATATTCAGGTTTTAGGCCATAGATGTGGCCACGGACTTGTAGTCCATCATTCTGAAACTCTTCAAGATCTCTACTACATACTTCTCTTGTCCCATGGATATTCCATCTGTATTCTCCCACACCTCCATTCCTAGAAAGTAGTGCATCATACCCAAGTCTTTCATCTTGAACTCGACAGCAAGCTTCCTCTTTGTGTCAGCAATCAACCCATCCTCACATGTCACAAACAGGTCATCTACATATACTAGGAGTATTACTAGGTTCCCTTCCTCAACCTTGCAGTAAAGGTTGGAATCCACTTTACTCTTAGTAAATCCTAGAGCCATCAGTAATCTGTCCATCCTTTCATGCCATGTCGAACCTCAAAATCTTCTGCATTCACTCCCTCTAAAGTGGAGCATCATTCTCCCTCTATCTTTCGTACTCTATGTATTGAAACATTCTATTTTGTAGTGACAAGTAGCTTCCTATGCTACTAACATTTTATTTATCCATCTAGGTTCACTAGATACCAAGATCCTCTATCTCGAACCTTTTCAAAAGTTCTTCTCGTACCCATTTGTGAGCTTGTCATCCTCTATAGGCTTTCATTTTCAACCTTGTAGGAGAGGTTAAGATCTTCATCACTCTAGGTGATCTTCAAGCTCTTCATGTATGTGTTATCCCATGGGTGTCTTTTGAGCTCGTACAAGGCCTTCTTTAATTTGCACACATGAGTCTCAAGTTCCAGTGGTTGCAAATGTCTCTTCGTAGTCTATTCCTTCTTTGTGTGAGAATCCTCATGCTACGAATCTTTCCTTGTATCCCATGATGTTTCCATCTGCTACATACTGGAGCTTGTAGATCCATATGGAAGATACTATTGACTTCCCTTCATCTCTCAATACGTCTTTCTATACATCATTCTTCTTGAACCGGTGCACTCCTTCCCTTTCTTCTTGGCCATTTCTTCATAGTTAAAGGTTGTGCTTTAATGACGTCACTCAATAGTGTCACATAACTGCACTGTGTCTGAGACCTCTTTCTTTCTTTGAAAGTATCGTCATATTATTCTTCATCTTGTATTATTTCTTGAACTGTCATAACTTGTTCTTCAGAACAAGTCTCATCCTTCTTTTCTTATAGGCGATTGTACGCGATCTTTCCTACAAGTCAAATGAATTAGCTGTATGGTTAGAAACATTTCATAAGGCATATTCATAATGGAAAATTCTTATGCATAAATATATAATCATGCAACATTTTTAGCCAATACAACATTTATCCATACCTCATGGAAACTTTCTAGATGCCTTCCATCTCTACCATGACATCATTGAGATTGTTCACTAATCCAATATGTCAGTAAAGAGGTTTCAATCTAGATAAGTACAAATGGAGATTTGTATAGCACCCTGGTCTACTTACCTATCACATGCATATTACTAGTATATTGTCATTAATGCAAACATTCTATCATGCATAACACATCAACTGAATATAAACAAATGCAAAACAAAATAATATCATGAAATCTCAATTGAATACTTATCTTTATTCGTTTCATGGGTAGATTCCTTCTTGATCCTTCAGCTTTATCATCTTCTTCATTCATATCAAGATCATTTATTATCCAAATTCTAAGATGGATAAGGGGTTCTTCAAGAGTTGAGTCCTTTATATTCCTCATCGCTTAAGGGATGTTCTTTGGATTGCGACAGCTTGATCTTTAGTTGATCCCATTTTATCTTCTCTTATTATGAGTTGATCTTCTTGTGTGCACTCTTCCCAAAGTCTACTGAAGATTATCATTTCCTTTTGGCACACATTCCTCAAATGAATTAATCCCGTGATCCTCGGAGGACATTCAAGGTGGTTATAAAAATATCTTATTCTTCTTCGATTGCTTCGTCATAGCATCAAACACTTCCTTTTGGTATCTTCAAGGATGACACATGAGGGATGAGATGATCTTTAATAGAATCTGCAATGATTCTCTTGGCTCTATCCTTAGCCTCATCTCCCTCTGGCTCTTATAACTTCTTTACTGAAATACTAATCTAAGTCAATTTCTTCAAGGATCACGAAGTTCCTATACTTCCATGCTTGGAACTTGTCAGCTTCACGAATCTTGTCATCAAGCTGATGTGATTAGTCATTTTAAAATGAGAACCTCAAATCTAAATAGTAAAAGATTAGATCTTACTGATTTGAGGTGTCCATCCTCGTTCCGGATCTAGATGATCTAGGGTTTGTTAGAGAAACCCTAATTTTCAAAACTTGGAATATTTTAGATCTGATTGGATAGAAATATGTGCCTCCTTAAGGTGATCTGAGCAATATACTCATTTTCCAAAAATTGTGATTAGAACTGCAAAATATTTGATGACCTAGTTTTCTTCAATTTGTTCTGCAAAATTTCCTGAAATTGTTTATGAAGTATATCTAAACATACTACTCCTCTGTGTCTGAAACTTCATCTTGAGGTATCCTTGTCTGTCCTCTTTCCAATATCACAGGTTTGAATATAATTGGTTTCACCAATTGGGACTTATGAGAGTTTTCCCAAGGTGTCATGTTTCAGTACTATTTAGCATAGCGTACTTATACAGACTGCCACGTGTGACTATTTCACCGTCAGGTTTTGAAAATGTTGTCACAAAAACTAAATTTTTTACCCTATCTAGAACGTCTTGTGAAATTTAATTTGGACCTTTGTATCCCGAGATATAGCAATTCTCCCATGGTGTCCTGTTTAGGGATGAATCCTCGGATAGGCTCGAACCCTGATTTGGAGGAATCATATATCCCAGAATGTAGCGATTCTAAGGATGAAACTTTTACATAGGGTACACCAGGAATTGATATTTGGTTTGTAAATGTTTTATCTCTTGATCCTTATCCAATATCGACATATAGCGAATGTACCAAAACTACTAGTTTTAGTATTTTAGGGTTTTCAGGTCCGAGGGAAAATTAGGGTTTGACTTTCCCATAGTTTTACCCAACCAAAAATTTTGATATTGGTCTCCAAATTTCTATTTTGAGGAGGAGAGAAATCCTATGCTGGGCTCACTCAAAAATTCCTCTTTTGTGAAAATCCCTAATTTCCTGTAGCAGTGGTAGGTCAAAAACTAAAAATGCCCGGAATCAAATTCTACTTCGACAGAAAAATGCGCCCTTCATTGGAGAGTTATCCGAGACTCCTTTTGCTGATTATTTGTGGATAGAGACCCAAACAATAAGAATCCCTAGATTTTGTAGCTGCACACTGTCTTCTTCTCAGGTTAGCTCTGATACCATGTTAGATTTTTATCATTTAATCAATATGATATAGGATCTTATCTAAGAAAATAACATGCGTAGCAATAATCACAAGAGACAAGAAACACAAATAATTTTCCTCGGGGGAACCATAAAGGGGAAAACCCTGCAACTTCCTCAGATATAGAATGAGCACCAATAGCAAAAATAAAACCCAAAAACACAAAGATGATCTCCGACAGCTGTTCTCTCTCTCACTTGTGCGAGCTCCTCTTATCTCACTCATGCACTATAGTTGAGTGAGTGTGTGTCTCAAATAGAGAGGCTCAATCTCTATTTATACTAGCTTCTAACTTGACAATTACTTATGATGGTCGACTTCTATAGGAGAGTCTAATAACCCTAGCACCCCAAAAATGTGGGGACTATTGCCCCGATGACTTACAAAGGAGGGTTAACCTCTATGAATTTACATGACTTGATTACATTAATGATTCTCCCTATAGGAACATCGGGGTACAAATAAATACAACATATAAAATATACAAGTGAATGCATCCCGAATTTACAAATACATCAACACCCTGAGCTAAAATAACAAATATATGACATCTATGACATCTATGACAAGACAAGACACCTATGACAACATCTATGATAATTTATGACAAGCTCGTTTCTAAATTTAGCTAAGTAGGTTGCATGAGGGAAGAGTAGGCCCACAAGGAAATGTAACTCCACCAAATAAAGATAAACATATCCTAATTCTAATTCTAAGGAAGGATAAGGTCCAATTAGGCCAAAATAACATTATAAAATAAGTTAATGTGTTCCAAGAACCATTCTCTTGTGAAAATGGTATTTATTAATATTTTATTGATATTTTTCAGAGAGAAAATTCTAGGAGGGGAAATATGAATGAGTAATTATAAAAGGGTAAGGACAAGCCAAGACACCTATGACAACATCTATGATAATTTATGACAAGCTCGTTTCTAAATTTAGCTAAGTAGGTTGCATGAGGGAAGAGTAGGCCCACAAGGAAATGTAACTC